>OY757913.1:106224311-106384311 GCA_963585895.1 Sepioteuthis lessoniana | reverse complement strand
ATCCAACACTTTTGATATCAATGAATTCATTGTTACATTTTAATACCACTTCATTTTGGTTTCAGTTTTTCTAGTGTAATGGCATATCAACTTTCGTGAGTTATTTTATGTTAAAGCCATCCATGCAGAATGGCTTTTAACTGGGATGATAAACAGTTTCAAGCATTTCTGTTACGTTTTAGCTCGAAACGGAACGTAATTGCGCAAAGGGAAGTTGACCTCAAAATATTTAACTTGCACATGTAAGTCATTATATTGTGGGGATTCCCTTTCTTCATTTAGGGCATTAGCAATAAACTTCTGTGTGTTGAATGGTGAAAATATAATTGAGAGCAAGCCAGGGTGTTTGGGAGAAGATTTGATACGTCAATATAAAAAAAAACAACAACATCGAAACTTAAAGAATCAACAGGAATTTGGAAGAATCAACCTGTGAGGGAGAGACCAAAAAAAAAAAAAAAATGATCAGTCAAAGCAACAATATGTATAAAAATGACGGTGAGGAGATAATGAAATTGTATAGCTAACGAAACATAGGTATATAGATCGGTAGCGAGAATATATATATATATATATATATATATATATATATATATATATATATATATATATATGTTGGGTATCACCTACATTTTCAGCACAATGAGCTGTTCCATCTGCCATATATGGCAGTAGCGGAGATTAGTCTGAAGAATAAGCCTACAAGTCAGACCAGAAGAGCCGTTCCTATTGTTGAAGTATATCATTACTCTATCACTAACCCTATGTTCTTATTACTAACAGTCTCTCTCTTGTAAATACTCTTTCCTGTAAATATAACTATTTTCCTCACATATCGTGTTTTGTCTCATTATTATTACTACTTGTGTTCACTAACCAGAACACAACAATATATATGTTAGTTTTTTTTTTTTTATGAAGACGGCATGAAATCAATGATCGTAGATAAACATCCATGCTATTAAATATTTATTAAAACTAACACATTGTTATTTATTTTATTATATAATAGCTCTATCACAGATATTGAGCACTTTCTAAATTATTCCGCATTTGCCCTGCCATAAACCCACCAAGTGAAATAATGATAACTATATATATATATATATATATATATATATATATATATATATATATAACTTGGCTTAAATTCAGAGGTTTCTTATCCTTGTCTGATTGTTTAACCAAGGATAAAGATTCCAGTCAGCTTTAATAGTCAATACCTGGTGAGAAAACGGCGGGATTATTACTTTTCCTAAGGGTATTAGCAGGAAAGTAAGTGCAGATAACCTCGTCCAGGATTTGAACTCAGGTTACCTATTTCATATCTTATGATGATTACAGCTACGCTAGTCATGCCTTATCCCGTAGAAATAAAGAAAACACAAGCCAACATCAATTCAACAATTTTATTTTATTTATTTGTTTATTTATTTATTAGTTGTTTTCTAACGTCTTCATTTTCTATCAATCGATTGAAAATAATTCTTTGACAAAAGAAAAAAGTAAAAAGAAAATAGAAAAAAAAAAATCTTCATGAGCTCCCATTCTAATTCAAGGAGGGTAAATGGTGATACATTAACTTTTCCATTGATTTAAACGTTTCCCGCCAATCACTTTCTTGCGTTACTCGCAGAAAGGAAACGATTTAAAAGAGCCAAATCATCTGAATAAAATCATCACCCATTTTCTTTTTGGTGTTGTGGGTGGTTGATTGTTAACAGAAAGAGGATGACATTCTTTGGAAAAAACGAGAAATTTTGATCGGTGTGTGGCAGGAAGATTTAAAAAAAAAATTAACTTACATTGTTTTCCTGTTTATTATCCAACGAATTATCAAGTGTTCAGGGTCGAAAAATTTTTAAAAAATCTCTTTTATCCCTTTATTTTTTATTTTTATTTTTCAGCTTTAGTTTACAGTGTCGTTTCAATCGATTACCATATACTTACAATCCGTATACTGCATGACAGCACGGAACCAGATGTTTAATAAACCGGAAAATAGAACCCAAATAGTCTGATGATTATATCCACAAATAATGAGCGCTTTATTAATAACGACGTTGGTTAAACAAACTAAAGAGAAATATAACAGAAGATTAAAACTTGAATAAAGAATTAAGTTTAATTTTTAGTTATTTACACACACACACACACACACACACACACACACACACATATATATATATATATATAAATATATATATATGTATATATACACTGGGGTGAAATAAATATTCGTAAATATGAAACATTTTATTCTTTACCTTTCAAACAAAGCCTGAACAAAATTTTTATATACAATTATTAAAAAAGGATATATTCTACTAATATGTGTATATAAACTTAGGTTACAAATAATTTTACAGAAATTAACGTCATATAATCATTTCATGAGTGAAAAACTAATGGCACAGTACAAAAAAAATAACGCATTATCTTTATTTAATACTTTATTCACTTCAACAGCTACTAATCTCTTGCTGTAGTTCTTAATTAATTTCTTGCAATGATTAGTGGGTATTTTGTACCATACTTCCTGGCATATTGTCTTCAGATTATTGAAGTTTGCTTGTGCTCATTTTCGGATTTTAATTTTCAAAAATCGCCACAAATTCCCAAATTGATTCAAATCCGAGGACTGACTTAGCTATTGCAAAACATTCCTATTATTGTCAGACAATCACTTCTTTGTAGACTTAACTGTATGCTTGGGATCATAATTCTGCTGGAAAATGTAATCAGAAGGTAGCCCAAGACTTTCAACAGAAGACATCAAATTTTCTTTCAAAATCCCTTTATACTTTTTGACACTCATTTTATAATCTATTACTGCCCACACCTTTCGCTGAAAAACATCCCCAGATCATTATACTGCCACCGCTAAATTTGACAGATGATACCGTGTTCTTTGGTGAGTAGGCCTCGCCATCTTTCCCCCACACATGATTTTGATAATTATGACCAAACAAATCAATTTTTGTTTCATCTGTTCGTAATACTCTTTCCCAAAACGAATTTTCCTTTTCCTGTCTTAAGAATTTCAACCTTGCATCGCTATGTCGTTTCAATAGGATTGGATTTTTCTTTAGTCTCCGTGACTTTAGACTATTCCTCAGAATTTTATTACTTATTGTTCATTTGGTTACACTACATCCTCATGAACGAAAATATCCCTGCAGCTCTTCACGCGTAACCACTGGATTTTGTTTAATCAGGCGTCCTAATTTTCTTGATAATCAAGGAGAAATCTCCCTGGGAGCATCAGTTCTTTTCCTTTGTTTACAACTGTGTTACATCTTTTAAACCTTGCAATGAATGAACTTATCGTTGTAAAAGGAATATTCTGGTTGCTAGAGATATTTCTATAACTTTCTCCCTCTTTCCAAAGCTTAACAATCAGTGTTTTTTTTTTTGTGAAATACCCAAGGGGGAAGTCCTCGTGGTGTAATGGTTAAAGCGATGGACTGCGGAATCGTAGTAAGTGAGTTCGTACTCCAGTCGCACTATTACTTTCACTTTCGGGCAAATACTCTTGGGAAAGGTATGAACCATCTTATCCTCCCAGCTATGGGTCAAATAGTACCACCACTGTTCTTCTAGGAGAATGGTTTGGGCATGAAATAACCTGCAACGGTTGATATGCCATTAAACAAAGAAACCAAATCAATTCTTTACGGCTTGCTAGGATTATAATCTTCTCGTTCCGGTCAGGATTTTAAGACTAACTATCGTTACTGATAACAGTAGGTGCCCTTTATTTGTCGCTGCCTCCCAGACACGACTTGACACAAGGTCAAAAGCCCGAAGGCCGATTAAAGTGGGGATAAAGGGGAGGGGAGGTCGGGAACGAATCGAGACTCGAACCCTGCTGGTCAATGCTGCTCATCGGCTCACTTAGTGCAATGTGAGCCTGATGAGGCAAGCAGTTTCACGAACCCAAATGTGGGTCCGGGCATGTATGCCAGTTTACGGCTTAAATTAGACGCACGGTCTAGTGCCGTACAAGGGGGACAAAGGAGACAAAAATGCAGCTCGCCCACCCGAAGGTAGCCTAGTCGAAACTAGGTGCCTAATTAAAGGCCCCAAGTCTGCCATTGTTCCTTTTCCAGGGCCACGCTCCGGACCGAAGTCCAGAACAAGCCCCGGGGCCTCGCAAAGAGCTAAAAGCCGAAACAGTAGGTGCCCGTTGTGTAATGGTTATCATCATAGGAAATGAATACGGTGACATGAGTTCAAATCCTGGACGAGACTGATTGTATTTCACATAGCACTAATACCGTTGGGAAAGGTATGAATCCAATTATTCTCCCTCCAGCTATGGGTAAGTAGTAGCGCCGACTGGGTTCTTCAGCTTTGGCGAGGCAACTAGTCTAGGAAAAGGAAAACTCTGAATTCAAACCCGTTAAACTCCACTTAAAAATTGACCTTGTGTCATATCCTGCCCGAGCAGAGGGGTTGGTAAATATGATAGTTACTGATAACATCATAGGAATATACTATAATGCTAAATATAGGTACTGCTAGTATTATTGGAACAATCTAGAGTAATACTGATACAATGTTGTACAGTACGATTACTTTTTTTCACTCATCAAAATGAATAAATGGCATTAATTTCTGTAAAATTAATTGTAAACTAAGGTTATATACACAAACGAGAATCATTAAATAAGTTTCCAGACTTTTTTGTATGGACACATTTATTGATAGTACACACATGAACTTGTAGACCCCTTCGTGTCAATGACCTTCGTCACAGCCTCTTTCATCTCCTTAATTGTCTCATAACGACAGCCTCTAAGCTTAGGGAATAACCAAAAGTCCCCGGGAGCAAGGTCTGGACTATGGAAAGGGTGAAGAACTGTCTTGATGCCCATTAGGGTCAAATAGTCTATGACCAGGATGGAGTTGTGGACTGGTTAATTGTCCTGGTGGAAATAACTCTGACCCGATTTGAAGAGTGCTGGCTTCTTCCGACGAAATCTCTGCCTGAACTCCCTTAAAACCTTAACATAGTAACCCTAACCCTAACCCATTGGCCAATCAACTCTGGTGTATTCACTTCCTTACTCTTCCAACACCTCTCATCATCCCTCATAGAGTCCCTGCCTTCCTTGAATTTCTTATGCCACTCGAAAACTGATGCTTGATTTATCCAAATTGCCCCAAAAACAGTCTGAAGCATTACATACGTTCCTGTGGCATTTTTTCCAAGTTCAAATCATAATCTTATTGCATATTGTTCTTCTAAAGTGTCCTCGCGTCCAGATTGTATTTTTGAAATTAACCAGCTGTGACAATCAGGCTTTAGTAGGGTGTATTCCATTTGCTGCTGTAGCTGTTCATTTGAAGCTGCAATCATAAAAATTGGTCAGTCATCTCATAAGAAGTATAGCAATAACATACTGAATTTTCAAGAGTCTAAGACTATTCTAAATACCTGTACCAAAAAATCCTGGAAACTTATTTAATGCGCCTCGTATTAATAGAATGTGTCCTTATATAGTAAATATATCTAAAAATTTTGTGCAGGCTATGTTTGAAAGATAAAAAAAATAAAATTTTCATATATACGAATATATATTTCACCCCAGTGAATATATATATATATCTATCTATATATATATATATATATATAAGTTCACCAATGACCCGGGAGATCGGGGTTCAATCCTAGGTCGAGTCATACTAAATACTCACAAAATGGTACATGGTACATCCTTGCTAAAAACTCGGCATCACAATGTATGTATCAAATCTAAAGTGGAGAAATCCAGAGAAAAGAGTAGCGTCCTCCTCTACGACTCGACGTAGTAGCTATTAAAAGGGGAACCTTCGGGTCATCTTAGAATATGATTGCCAATTTTACTTATTTTACGTATATATATATAAATGGAAGTAAGTAAAGAATTTAAATCTGTCATTATGAAGAAAATAGAGAAAAAAAAATAATCCAAATTTGATGAATTTATTGTGAAAGTCAACTTTAAACTTTTCGGTTTTTATACCTTCTTCAGGACTTTACAGTCATCGAAAATGCTGTTTAACCAGTCATCGATTTTTATTGAAATATACATCTTCTTTTCTCCTGTTATTTTAACGAGCATCGCTCGCTGTTTTAACAACATTTTTCATGACTTTAAAATCCTGAAGAAGGTTATTAAAATCGAAACATTTATCGTTGACTTTCTTAATAAATTCAACAAATTTGGATCAACTTTTTTTACCTTCTTCTTCTTCATCTATCTATCTATCTATCTATCTGTAATGATGAAAATCTCAAATGAGTGCCATTATACTAGAGTGGTAATATCTGTAAGGGTTCTCTATGTGTCAAGCACTCCTGTTTTAAAATGGTTTGTATGTGATAGAACCTTGTGCAAAAAATCCTTTTAGAAACAACAAAACGAAATATGTAAATTTGAATGTACATGGAATCTGATTCCCTAACCTCTAGGCATAAAATAACCGTAGACATGCCATTACAATCAATCAGTCGATCAAAATTGTGTACTCACGTTTAACAAACTAAAATCTTCCAACAGTACAACTGTGTCAAAAATATGTATTGTCAATAAAAGAGGAAAGGAGCAAATATGCTGTAATCAAATGGGATAGAGTGTAAAAGCATAAGCTTCCTAAAAGGGTTAACGATATCTGTAGATTTAGTCTTTATTATAAAGGATGTTGTCCTGAAGACCTGCCTAGGGCGATTAACGATAGGGAAAAGTGGCGAGAGAGGGTCAGGGATATCCGTGCTACCAGCACGACATGATGATGATGATGATGATGATAAATTATGCATAATAGCCGGACCCCCCCCCAAAAAAAAGTGAATTGATATTAAAGTATCGATAGATTAATACATTTCTCATGTGTCATTTACAAAACGATTTCCATTTTTATTCCCCTCGATTTGCTCCCTAGTCGGGTAGGGCTTTAGAATTCATAGACTCTTATAATATATTGACCCCGGCAAACCTGTCAAAATAAGAATGCACCTGTGTAAATAACAGGTGCATCCAGTCGATGAATATCAGGATTTAACCTTGACCGTGGACGGGTTGAATTGAGTGCGATTTGTGACGCTCACAAGAAGAAGGTGGGTGTCGAACAATTATATAACCCGGGTGAAGACGGGAAGTCAGTTAGTTGGAGAGAAGATGCTGGAATGAGGAACATGTCCCAGAGAGGCTGGGCTCCCAGGCCCCCGGTTGAACAGCCCAGGAGAACGGGAAAGAAACGCTGTTATGACAATAAGAGTGGGGGTCAATTTGTTGCAGGTCCGTTCATCCTCCTACTCACCTCTCACACAGTAAAACCTTTAGTAACCCTTTCGAACCCTTTCAAATAAAGTGAGAGATATATTTTTCTCAAGAACTGTGTCGCTTGTCTTTATTGTGTCGTCGTTATGATTCTGCATGCATCTGCATATGTGTTTGTATAGTTGTTTATGTCTATACAACACTCTGCAGTAGGATTACTACCCCCAACAAGTGTCCTGATATGACACTAAGCAATCTGATGGTGAGGTTCCAGTGATGCTGGAACTTTGGGGAATGCGGGGCACTCCTTCATTGCTAATGCTTCCATATCTTCTCTAGCCTGGAATGGTAGCACCTGATAGGGCCCTATCTATGGGCTAAATAGAACAAACTGCATACTTATGCTAAACTGAATTATTTGAATTAGAACTGTTCGACTAAACTGAATGTTCGACTAAACATTTCTATTTAAAATAGAAATGTTTTTTAAATTAAACTGTGTACTTATATTTAAACTGCGCACGTATGCTGAATTGTTTGAAATGGAACTGTTTTTGACATTGAAACTGAATTGGCTGAATTAGAACTGTTTGAATAAACTGAATAGCTTGAAATAGAAAAAATTTTGACAATTCAACTGTGTACTCATACTAAACTGAATTATTTGAAATAGAACTGATTATTTGTATAAAAATAGATTTGAATAGAAGTAGACTGCGTAATTATGCTGAACCGGTTTGTTTGAATTAGTACTATTTGAATAAAGTGAATAGCTTGAAATAGAAATGTTTTTGATTATAAAACTGCACATTTACTAAAATGAATAGTCTAAATTAGAACTATTAGCATAAAATGGTTTTGGCGTTAAATAACCTACAAAGGTTGATATGCCATAAAACCCAACCAACCAACCAACCAACCAACCCCTCTATTTGGTTCGATTTGTTTGGGTTTATGGCATATCAACCATTGTTAGTTATTTAAAAACAAATACTTTTTCATACATATATATTAAATATATGATTTGTAAACACATTCTGTCGATAACATTTTAAACCACCAGAACTCGTTTTTTGTGCACTGTTAAATTGTTTCAAGAATTTCTATCTAATACAAGCAATTCTATTCACAATCAAGAATTTTTTTTACAGAGATTAAATGTATTTACTCGTTGTTATTTAACCCTAACAATTCAATTAAAAATCTGTCTTGTTGACGCTCAGTTAAATGATCAAATAATTCTATTTCAAACAAGTCAATTTAACACAAGTCATTTATCTGCAGAGAGTTTAAATGTCAAACAGTTCTATTTGCCCCATAGATAGAATCCTATCAGGTGCTTACACTCCTGGTAAGAGTGGACCTGGGACAATGGCAATGAAGGTTAGTCCGTTATGTTTGGTTTCATGGCAATTTCACCATTTTAGGTTATTTAATGCTGAATCTTTTTTTATATACATTTATAAAATATGATTTCTAAACACAATTTGAAAATAACATTTGTAAAAAGGCTGAGTTCATTTTTTTGCACACAGTCAAATAGTTTCACTTTATTTTAAACCATTCAGTTTAGCGTAAGTACAGCCTTTTGTTTACATACAGTTAAATAATTAAACAGTTTTATATCAAAAATTCAGTTTCACACGTTAACAAAGTTAAATAGTTCCAAGTATTGCTATGTATCACTAACAATTCTATTAAACATCAGTCATTTATTTACACAAATGTAAAAATAGATAATTTCAAATAATTCAATTCGGCTTAAGTACACTTTTTAGTTCTATTTAACCCATAGATAGGACCCTATAAGTAGTTACTTCTCCGGGTCAGAGTTGTCTTCGGAACTATGGCTATAATCATATCATCATCATCATATCGTGCTGGTAGCACGGATATCCCTGACCCTCTTTTGCCACTCCTCCCTATCGTTCATCGCCCTAGGTAGGTCTTCAGGACAACATCCTGTATCCTCACATAGCTGCTGAATGTACGTTCGAGCTTGTCGCCCTGCTTTTGCGCGGCCATGTGTGGGGATCCATAAGAGTACATCTCTTATGAGTTCATATCTGCTTCTCCAGCAGTGTCCTGCATGTCTGGTTCGTCTAACTTGAATAATTTTCGTGATAGGGGGCAGGTGGCCGTACAGTTGGTGTCTTGTGGGGTGTTGCTGCCAGGACTTGTTCAGGGTTGCACGCAGCATTCTTGTGTAATTGCCATCCAGTTTCTTCTCCAGCCGTTTTGTTAGCGTCCATGTAGAACATCCATATAGCAGTATCGATGTGACCGCTGCCTGGAAGAAACTGCGTTTCATTTTATCGGTTAGGTCTGACCTCCATATAATCAATAGCCTATTGATAGCTGTCCATGCTTTCGTTAGCCTCGTTTCGATGTACTTTTCGGTTGATTCGACGCTGCTTCCTAGGTACGTGAATTTGTCTACTAGTTTAAGAGGGGTTCCTTCTAGAGTGGAGATGTCCCCCGTTTGGTTATAGCACATATATTCCGTTTTGTGTGCATTAACATAGAGGCCTATGCTTGCTGCTGCTCGTTCCAAGCTATGCAGAAGAGTTTCGGCTTGGTCAGGTGTATTTGCCAGTATCGCTATGTCATCGGCGTAGTCGGCGTCGGTAATTGTTGTTGCGGGGTATCTTCTGCTTCTTTTCTTCGTCAGTTTGAAGCCATTCTCTTTGATTTTGTCAATCGATGTTCTAAGTACGTAGTCTAGACAAATGATAAAGAGGTACGGGGCCAGCGTGTCCCCTTGTAGTACTCCTGCTACAATGTCAAAGTATTCTGTGTCTCCATCCGGTGATCGTACTTTTACTTTAGTGTTTCTATAGAGAATCGTTATTGCTGCTACGGTTTCTTTAGGTATGCCGTACGCAGGTAGGATTTGTTCCATCTTTCCTCTGTGAATGGAGTCGAAAGCCTTGGTAAAGTCGACAAATATTAATGTCGCTTGTAGGTTCTTTGCCCGTACACCTTCAAGGATTCTGTGGATGCTTGAACATTGCTAAAACCTGACTATCAGATTGTTTAGTGTCATAAACAGGACACTCTTTAAGTGAGTTTTATCCTTCTGCAGAGATGCACTCAGTGCATTCTACAGTCACAGCCGACTGGGTAAGGCAATGAAGTGGTACTTTGCATTTCCTAAAGCTCCAGTATTACTGGAACCCCACTATCTGATTGTTTAATGTCATAAACAGGACACTCTTTCGGGGAGGTAGCTCTCTGCAAAGATGCAGACGATGTATACGACAGCCCTAGCCGACTGGTCTTTTAGTGTTTGGGGATGGTCACTAGTAATGGTGACGATATAACTCCCATAATGTTCCCACACAAACACAGTCTTTACACGGAGTCCTACCTCAAGGGTCTACAAGAGGGAATTCTCCTCTGGATCGACAGGGGTAGCTACAAGGAGACCTTATGTCAGGCAACATGATTCTATGTCACGTAATGTAAACAGGAGAACCCAGTCAATATTTTTACTGATATATGTTTGGGGTGTAATCGCTATTGTGCTAGACTGCAACATTAAAGTAAGCAAGTTCAAACTCAAGTCACGTTCTTACATTCACTTTTGGACTAATACCTTTGGGAAAAGTATAAACGACCTTATCTCCCTAGCTAGAAGTAAAATAGATCAATGACTCTCTTTTTTTCCTTACACTAAAAAAAATACAAGAAGCAGACGAATTTCAGTAGAAACTATAAGAGACACAGACTATACAGATGATCAAGTATATCTCGCAAATACACCTGCCCAAACCGAGTCCTTACAGCATAGCTGGGAGCAAGCAGCAAGAGGTATTGGCCTCTTCGAGAACACAAATCAGAGTTCATGTGTTTTAAACTTTGAGAGTTAGGCCTCTAAAATTAGTTGACAATTTAACATATCTCGGCAGCAATATCTCATCTACTGAAAACAATGTCAACATACGCCCAACGAAAGCGTGGACTTCTATAAACTGGTCATTGATCATATAAGAACCTGATCTCTCCGATAAAGTAGAATGGGATTTCCTTCTTGCTACAGATGTGCAAATACTACCGTATGGATGCACCCCATGCACGATAATAAATGCATAGAGAAAAGCTTGATGGTAACTACGTACAGTTTTGAAAAAATCCTGGACGAAATTTCCCAAACAAAACAGTAGCTGTTCGGCCACTTACCTCCCATCTTACAAGCTATCCAAATAAGACCGGTAAAGCATGAAAAGCACTGCAGGAGAAGCAAGAACGAACTCAACTGTGAATTTCTCTAATGAACAAGTACACAGGGACACGCCAGTGTTGCCTGACCGGCAAGAATTTATTTACATCAGCTCTGCGCGGAAACTGGACGCAGTTTTAAGGAACGGCTGAGAGCGATGAATGATAGAGACGGATCAAGAGAGAAAAAGAGAGGGGGTAGAGAGAGAGAGAGAGAGAGAGAGAGAGAGAGAGAGAGAGAGAGAGTGTGAAGGAATTGTGTGCATGACTTGATGTTGATGACAAGCTTCTACTGGGATGTCTCTTGAATTAAATAAACGACGAAGGTTGATATGCCATTAAACAAAGAAACCAAACCAACATAATGAAATAAAAAAAACCAGACAAAAAACAAACAAACAAACAAATAAACAAACAAACAAACATGCAAAAACAAAGATAAAAACTCTTCTGCTTTGAATATGACTAATTATTTTCGAAGATCCGTCATTTACCATGAACAGGCGTGAATCAATTAAGACACTGATTTGAATTGAGAAAATCTTCAAATAATGTTTCGTCGTTTTTTCAAAATTAAAAGATTGGAACGGTTGGCCTCTCACGGAGTTTAATAGCTCGTAAGCTGGATTGCCATACCATCACTTTAGAATTCGAGTCACACTGGGTGCCAAATATATCCGCACTTGTGCAACATCTAAGAAAAACTTAGTAATTGTCAAGTCAATCTGAAAACATCAGTTTTCACTCGATCAGATAATTTATCACCGATGAGTGTGTTTAGTATTAAGATGGGTGATTACTTACTGAAGTAACAGCAGGTACTGTAACCACGTTGATGCCTTCCTGCTATATCTCAGCTTAATTTTGTAAGAATAAAGGCTAAGAATAAGAGAGAATGATTATGGGTAGATTTTTTTAAAAAAATGCTATTTTCACTTTCTTGAGAGGCTGCTTTTACTTTCGCTCTTTGTTATAGTCCATCGTCGAGGGTGACCAAAAGGCTCCCTTTTCAATAGCTACAACACCGAGCTGTAAAGAAGGGCGTAAACTCCTTTCACTGGATTGCTCCACTTTAACCTTGATCCATACCTTATAATGCTGAGTGTTAAACAAGAAGGCATCAAGTACCATTTTTGAGTCTTTGGTATCGGAACGACCCACTGCAGGCATTAGACTCCATGTCAATGCACATAAAACTGAATATATGTGCTATAATCAAACAGGCGACATTTCCACACTAGACGGAACCTTTCTGAAACTGGTTGACAAATTCACCTACCTAGGAACCGAAAAAGACATCGACACACGGCTAACGAAGGCATGGACAGCTATCGATAGGCTTTCGATCATATGGAAATCAAACCTGACCGATAAAATGAAACGCAGTTTCTTCCAGGCTGCAGTCGTGTCGATACTGCTATATGGATGCACTACTTGGACGCTGACTAAACGGCTGGAGAAAAAGCTAGACGGCAATTATACAAGAATGTTGAGAGCAATATTGAACAAGTCCTGGCAGCAACACCCCACAAGGCGCCAGCAATACGGTCACCTACCACCTACCACGAAAACTATACAAGCTAGACGAACCAGACATGCCGGACACTGATGGAGAAGCAAGGACGAGATCGTAAGTGATATACTCCTGTGGACCCCCGCATATGGCCAATCAAAAGCAGGACGACCAGCTCGAACATTCATACAGCAGCTATGTGATGATACGGGATGTAACCCTGAAGACTTACCGGAGGCGATGAATGATAGGGAGACGTGGGGAGAGAGAGGGTCAGGGATATCCGTGCTAGCCGCACGACATGATGATGATGATGATGATGATGGGATTGAACCCCAGTCTCTCGGGCCATTGGCGAACACTCTAACCGCTAGATCAATGGACCGGTGAGACCCATGTAACTGCTAATATCTCTTCTAATAATAATGTGTTTTTTTTTGTTTCAGATTTGAAAATAGTATACTATCACAAATATTGATCCTCGATGAAAATCCTTTGCACTAGAAAGGAAAAATTATTTTACGTCATTACTAATTTCGAGACAAAACCATTCAAAACTGTCACAAAATAGATGCAACTCATTAGTATGATAATGGTTTATTACTGAGACAAGAAACCCAAAAAAAGGTTGCATGCCCTGGAAGTTGATATGATAACAATTTAAAAAGATTATTGATTTGATATCTCTAGCTCAAAAAGGTGCATTTTTGTAAGACGTGTTTCAAATGACCACCATAGCACTTGTCTTAATAATAAATCATAATTATATTAAAGGATTGCATCTATTTTGAGACACTCTGTAGTTGAGGGTTTTGTTTAAGAATCAGCACGGATATCCCTGATCCTCCCGATCGTCCATCGCTTCCGGCAGGTCCTCAGGGCTGCATCCCCTATTTACAAAAAGCTGCTGTATGTATGTTCGAGCGAGTAACCCTGCTTTTGCTCGGCCATGTGAAGGGGGTTCCATAAGTTTCCCACATGTCTGGTTCGTCTAATTGGGATAGTTTTCGTAATAGGTGAAAGGTATTGGTATTTAACTCTAATTATTCTATTGAACACCATCCATTAATTTGCACATAGTCAAATTGTTCCAAGCATTGCGATGTAATAACAATAATTCAATTTAAGCCCACAGTTAAAGAGTTCCAACTATTGCTATGTATCACTAACAATTCAATTAGATATCAGTCATTTATTTACACTGTTAAATAGTCAAGCAGTTTTATTTCTAAAAATTCAATTTCACACCTGTCATTTGTTTACATAGTTTAACCATATAGATCGGACTCACTGAGGTGGTATAATTCCGGGTAAGAGTAGACCAGGGAGTAATGGCTATGAAGGTTAGTCTACATTCCTCAGAGCTCGAGGACTGAAGCCTCACCAAAAGCGTAAAATGTACATTTGTATTTAACTTTTCTAGTGCAGTTGTTTATCGAGGATTTTTCCTATGGTCCTATCGAATACAAATAATTTCAAAACTGATCAATTTGTTCCGCAGATCGATGTCCAACAGGTACTAACAATTTGGATTAGTGAGGACTTGGGTGTAATGACTATGAAAATGTATCCCCCCCCATATTTCAGGAACTGGATCCCATTATCAGATGCAGTTGTAGTGAATAGAAAAAGTAAAATAAAAAAGAGTGTATTGAAAATTTCGGAGGTTCCCAGAAGCCCCCTACAGGAAGTTGGAACTGCGCATGCTTAAAAACAGACCTAAGAGCACGAAAAAGGAACCCGTTCCTTTTAAGCAGTGACCTTTGGATTGGAAGCACCTGTTTTCAGCAGCTTCTGGTAAGGAAATCATCTGCCCACTCAGCGGCACGGTGGTTCACCCTTCTACCCGTAACAGCCGATATTAAAAGCATCAAATGGACTTATCAACCAAGGACTAAAAACACCGAATTTGGACACATCAACCCCGAAAAGGACTAGTGAATTTCAACGCCTGATTTGGGAGCAGACATTCCTCGCAACAGAATAGCATTGCGAAAACACAAACTAAATAAAGCTGAATATGTAAAGGTATCTCCGCGCTCCGTTTTTCATCCTTTTCTTCCTTTGCAGCCTTTATAGACAAGGAGAGAGCAGCGAATAAGATTGGGGTAAGAAGAAACTAATGGAGTCAGATATCAACAAACAAAACCAACACAACAAAATATCTCTTCCCTCTTTCGTGTCATTCCCAGAACAATCCTTTTTGAGAGAGGGTATTACGCCTCAGTAGGAAATATAAGTTACGCATCGTAATCCTTGACGACAGGCCAATGTCTTCGAAGAATGTTCGTAATTTCTTTTTCTTTTTATTTTATTGGTTATGTTTTGTGTTGTCTGTTGTGTTTTAAGGTGAGTCTTGCTATCATTTGTTTTTTGTTATTTTTTGTCTTGAGTGTTTTAGGAGGCAGTCGTTTTCATGATGGAGATTGAGTATTTTTTTATTTCGTTCGTGATATTTACGCTTTTCCCTTTTTAAATCTTTTTCAGAAGTTTTTGTTTCTGTTGATTCCGGTTTCTTTGTTTAATGGCATATCAACCTTCATGGGTTACTTAATGCTAAAGCCGTCCTTGTAAAAGAGCAACAGTGTTACTATTTAACTCTAAGCTAAGAGGATAAGAGGTGCCTACCATTTTCAAGGGTATTTGTACGAAAGTGAACGTACTACCGTGATTAGAGTTCGAACTCGCTTGCTACGATGTTGCAGTTTAGAACGTTAGTCACTACGCCCTGAACTCTCCGCAATTTTTTTTCAGTTGGGAGTGGACGTTGTTTTTATTTTATTTTATGTTATTTTTATATTATTTTCTTTTTTTCTTTTTTATTGTTTGGTAGATAGACAATTTTTTTTTCTATTTTTGTCATGGGTGATTGATTTTCTTTTTCATATGGTACTGTTTTTTTTTAAATTCTGTTTTCTACTTCTCTTTCATCAAATTATCAGCTAAATAAGATCTTCTTGAAAAGACAGCAGCTTCATTTATGCACTCTAAGCAAATAGAATCAAATCACTACAAAGCAATTATAATTAAAAATTTAAAAGATGTACATGTTCTTTCTATTTCAATGATTTTTTTCAGCTGATAATCTAATATTAACAAGAAGTCTACGTCATCATTTTCGCTGCTATTTTCTGAGCTTTGTAGTTCGTCAGATGGTGAAAAGCAAAGCAGACGTAGATTTCTCCAGGGACGATTTTTTCTCGCCCAAAATAATTTAAAATTAAAGCATCCGACGCCTTTCTACTAAAATATATTTTACATACGTGACATTGCTACAGAAACTAGAGGTTATTTTCTGTGAAATCGAATAGAATTTGCAAAGATTACATCAAATTATAGCTGCCCAGTAATGCACTGATATATATTCTGGGTAAAACGTCAGCTTCTAAGACAAAAATCGGAAGAGGGTTATTCAATAAATAAGTCAATTTTGCCTAAAGAGTTGGTAATAAGAAGCTACGTTTACAGTTTGATCTTTTTTCACGGAAATCCATAATGATTGGTCCTCTCATATCTCAGAAACTTTCTTTACTGATTACTGCGCCGGGAACTTTTTCTTGACCTGAGAGTCATTTCCCCCCCTCAATAGTCTGTTTTTCAGACTTAGAATCGTAGGAGTGAATCCAAGCTTAACAAATTTGTAAACTTTTTGTAATAATACTAACTTCTCCGTACACATCCTACTTTTCTCGGTATTTTGTATTTCTTATCCACAAAAAAAAAAAAAAAAAAAAAAAAAATTGATGACAGACCACTGGTCAAGATTGTTCAGGAAGTAATTATATTCCGTTAAAAAAAAACAAACTTATTTATTCAATGACTCTCTGATATAGTTTCAAGTTTTCTTATATGTTAAGAAATAATTTGGGTACATTTTTTTTTATTTCACCTATTCTTATCATATTTACCCAATCCCTCCGCTCGGCCAGGATATGACACAAGGTCAATTTTAAAGCGGCGTTTAACAGGTTTGAATTTAGAGTTTTCCTTCGCCTAGACTAGTTGCCTCACCAAGGCTGAAGAACCCTGTCTGCCCTACTATTTACCCATAGCTGGAGGGAGAATAATTGGATTCATACCTTTCCCAACGGTATTAGTGCTATGTGAAATGTAATCAGTTTCGTCCAGGATTTGAACTCGAGTCGCCGTGTCCATTTCCTGCGACGCTAACCATTACACCTCCCTATTTCACCTATTCTTATCTAATACTACTGGTTTCAAGTAATTTTTTCTATTTTATGATAGTTTAGACACATTAACATGGTTTCAGGCGCCTTGTCATAATCCTCAGTGGAAACGCGTTTTGTCCAGTGATGTGGAAAGGCATCAGACGACCTGTCCAAGAAACGTAATGAACGAAAAAGAGGGCATCCAAGTGTTTTGTGTGGGTAGTCGCGCATAAAGTTAAGGAATTACTGAGACTTTACTGAATGGTCACTCATTCATACGATTTCGGTCGTGAGATGACTAAAAATCTCTTGTTAGCGGTCTTCTATTAGTTTAGAAACATTTTCTATCCCTCTCTCTCTCTCTCTCTAAATATATATATATATATATATATATATATCATCATCATCATCATCATCATATCTTGCTGGCAGCACGGATATATATATATATATATATATATATATATATATATATATATATATATATATATATATATGGTGTGTGTGTGTGTGCTGGTTTTTAATTATTTAGCGTGTAGTCTTTCTTGAAATTGATGAAATGAAAATTGGCAAATTTTTGGACATCTGACCCATGTCCAAAACTTTGCCAATTTTCGTTCTCTCACCCTGGGATGCTGCAATTAGAATAATAAGAAAAAGCTAAGTTGGGGACCGTAGTCGAGGGGGACCCGAAGGTTACCTTTTCAATAGCTACTACACCGAAGTGTAGGGAAGAGCGCTACTCCTTTCCCTGGATTGTTCCCCTTTATCTTTGATCTTGACCTTACAATGCTGAGGCATCAAGTACCATATTTGAACCTTTGGTATGACTCGACCTGGTGTTGAACCCCGGTCTCCCGGGCCTTTAGGCGAACACCCTAATCGCTAGGCCAATGAACCGGTGAACTAAAATAATGATATCCCTAAATTACCAAAACACACACACACACACACACACACACACACACACACACACACACACACACACACACACAGATATCGAGACAGCAACACACACTCATATGCACATATACACACACACGCACACACACACACATGCATGCACGCACGCGCGCACACACACACATACACACAAAAGCTCAAACTCACAGACAGACATCGAGACAGGAACATACACACACACACACACACACACACGCTTATACACACACATACACTAACGAACAGCCAGAACTCACAGCATACACATACACGCAGAAGACGCAGATCCATGCAGACTTATATATGCAAAATACCTAGTCATACAAACACAACATACACGTTCCCACACACACATCCGCACGTGCATATAACACATTCTCATTCTCTCTCTCTCTCTCTCTCTCTCTCTCTCTCTCTCTCTCTCTCCTGCACACGCACACACCTACAAATATACATTCAACCAGGCAATATTCTCTTTCTCTCTCTGTCTCTCTGTCTCTCACTATCTCTCTCTCTCTCACACACCCCACACATACATACACACATGCATTTAGCGTACCGTCTATCACTGTACGGATTGGAATCGACGATTCAAGTTCAAACAGCCCAGTTGACTGGGGCTATAGAAGACATTACTGTCTCTGCAGAGGGGTAAGACACCCTTCCCAAGAGTGTCCTGTTAATGACACTAAATCTGATGAAGAGGCTCCAAAAATGCTGGACCTTTGGGGAAAGTGGAGTACTCCTTCATTGCCATCGCTCCGAGGTCCACTCTGCCTCGGAGTGATACTATTTACCAACCCCTCCGCTCGGGCAGGATATGACACAAGGTCAATTTTTAAGCGGAGTTTAACAGGTTTGAATTCAGAGTTTTCCTTCTCCGAGACTAGTTGCCTAACCAAGGCTGAAGAACCCAGTCTGTCCTACTATTTACCCATAGCTGGAGGGAGAATAATTGGATTCATACCTTTCCCAAGGGTATTAGTGCTATGTGAAAATGCAATCAGTCTCGTCCAGGATTTGAACTCGTGTCGCCCAGTCCATTTCCTACGACTATAACGACTACACCACGGGCACCTCTGCCTCGGGGTGATAGGGTCCTATCCATGGGTCAAATAGAACTGTTTGACCATTTAACTGTGAGTAAACAAATGACTGAAGTTTACTTGAATTGGTAATACTACATAACAATACTTCCAGCCATTCAACTGAATGAAAATGAATGTGTAATTTTGAAATATGATAAGTTATTTAGCGACTATTAAAAGCGTTTAACTGTGTAGAAACAATAGCAATACTAGTGTGTAAAAGATTAGTCCTAACTTATTTGAAATTGAAATTACCAACAAACTAATTACTTACATATCTTGGATATCAATATAATTGCGTGCAAATAAATTATTAATCGCAAATGAATTATTCGTAATAGAAAGCAATACTTAAAATCATTTATCCATGTGCAAAAAATGAGCTCTGGCTCGTTTAAAGAAAATCTATTTAAAAATCCTATCTATCAAATATATATGAATAAAGAGGATTTGGCATAAAATAGCCTACAATGGTTGATATGCAATAAAATCCAACCAAATAAAATCCTATATAATTAGTATATATGTATAAAGAGATTTGGCATTAAATAACCTGCAATGCTTGATATACAATAAAATCCAACCAAACCAAATCCTATATATTTAGTAATAATGTATAAAGAGGATTTGGCATTTAATAACCTACTATGATTGATATGCCATAAAATCCAACCAAATAAAATCCTATATAATTAGTATATATGTTTAAAAGATTTGGCATTAAATAACCTGCAATGGTTGATATGCAATAAAATCCAACCAAACCAAATTATATATATTTAGTATATATGTGTAAAGAGATTTGGCATTAAATAACCTACACTGGTTGATATGCCGTAAAACCCAATCGAACCAAATCATATATAATGTATATGTATAAAGAGGATTTGGCATTAAATCGTCTACCATGGTTGATATGCCATAAAAATCAACCTTTACCAAATCCTATATGTTTAATATATATGTCTAAAGAGAATTTGACATTATATATCTTACAATTAATTATATTCCATGAAACCCAACCATCTAATCAAATTAAAGTCCTCGAGGGGTTTGTTTGGGTTTCATCTCACGCTAATGCTTTTGAGAAAGATATGAACCCATCAGATCTTTCTTTAGCTATGGGTTAATAATAGGACATGTCCTTTAGCGTTGGAAAGGCGACTAGTCTAGGAGAATAAAACTATATTCAAACCAGTTATACTTTGCTAAACACAAAATGAGTTTTTGTTACATACGGTCTGTGGCGGAAGGGTTAGGCAAACACACACACACACACACACACACACTAGCAATATACACGTAAACATTACTGAAATATAACACTCTTTGTTTTGTTTCAAATCAAAGCGTGTCATCTTATGGCACTTCCCTGATTTTATCCATCTCTCTAAACTTATATCTAAAGAGAATCATTTTAAAATAGATTTGAAGTGTTAAACGTTCTTCTCGATGAGATCTTTATTTCTCGCAACTCCACATGGATTTCGGTTTATAGATTTTCAAGATCCTCCATTAAAACTGAGAGAAACTCACAATGAAAAAGAACATTTCTTTGAGTCGTAAATGTATATCACTAAATCAAAACTCCCGCTTCAAACTTGATAACCTCTTCTCAAACTTAGAACAAATTCTGTATTAACGTTCATTAGTTACCTGACAATGTGTATGACTAAAATGTCTGTATTAAGTTCGCATTTGATTTGTGCTATTAGTGTATATAATTAAGTAAAGTTGGCGACCGTAGTCGAGGGCGACCAAAGGCTATTGTCATAGCGGTTAGATGGCCCGGGAGACCGAAGTTCAATCCCAGGTCTAGTCATACCAAAGACTAAAAAAATGGTACTTGATGCCGCCTTGCTTAACACTCAGCAATATAAGGTACAGATCAAGGGTAAAGTAGAGCAATCCCGGGAAAGGAGTAGCGTCCTCCCTTACACCTCGGTGTAGTAGCTATCGAAAAGGGAGCCTTTGAGACACCCTCGACTTTATTTACTACTATATATATATATATATATTGTCAACCACAGATAGACTGTTTCGTTGTATCAAAACTCTTCAGTGTGGATTGACATGTAGAATGCTTGAAGCCGGGATCGAAATCCACCCAACTTTACGTTAGACGTAGTATCAGACCACCCCGCTAACAAGCGTACCACGTTGGCAAAGGAATTATAAGGTATTATGTAGCAACAGCAGCAGCAGCTTTTTTTTTATTACATTTTTATACCATAGCACTTAAAGACTTAATTTTTCACCTCTGCGATTAACACACGATATTTATTCATACATTTATAACTTATTATCGTTGTTGAGCACTCTTCATTTATAAGTATAGGAAACTACTTTATATATATACGAGGTGCCTTCAATAAGTTTCCAAACTTTTTTCGTATGGGCACTTTTATTGACAGTACACACATGAAACTCTAGTCCCCTTCGAAGTAATCCCTTCCGGCTGCATTGCACTTGTTGTACCATTCCAAAAACTCCTGGAAGACCCCATGGAAGTCCTCTTGTGTGAACGTGTCAATGACATTCGTCACAGCCTCTTTCATCCCCTCGATTGTCAGATAACGACAGCCTCTAAGTTTTTTCTTGAGCTTAGGGAGTAACCAAAAGTCACAGGGAGCAAGGTCTGGACTATAGGGAGGCTGAGGAACTGTCTTGATGCCCATCTTGGTCAATTAGTCTGTGACAAGGATGGAGTTGTAGACTGGTGCATTGTCCTGGTGGAAATTCCACTGACCCGATTTGAAGTGCTTGCTTCTTCCGACGGAAATTCTTCCTAAACTCCCTTAAAACCTCAACATAGTATTCCTTGTTGACTGTCTGTCCAGTAGGATACCAGTGCATGTAGATTATACCAGTGATATCTAAAAAAGGGATCGTCAAAAGTTTGTGGGTGGATTTGATTTGTCTGGCCTTCTTAGGTCTGGGAGAGTCAGCATGCTTCCACTGGGAACTCTGTTTCTTGGTCTCTGGGCCATAGCAGTAGATCCAGCTTTCATTGCAGGTCACCAGAGCATCAAGAACTGCGGGATCTGAATTAATCAGCTCGACCATCTCCCTGCTGTCATGACCAGGTCTTTCTTTCTGATCTTCTCTGAGCACCCTTGGGATAAACTTCGCACAAATCTTCTGCATCTTCAGTTCCCCGCGAATAATTGTGTGTACAGTTCCCACACTGACATCAAACTCTGCACTTATTGTCTCTATAGACACATGGCGGTCGTTATCCATGAAATTCTTTATTTGGCCAATCAACTCTGGTGTTCTTACTTCCTTACTCCTCCCACACCTCTCATCATCCCTCACAGACTCCCTGCCTTCCTCGAATCTCTTATGACACTTAAAAACTGATGCGAGATTCATACAGGATGCTCCAAAATCAGTCTGAACCATTCCATACGTTTCTGTGGCATTTTTTTCTTAATTCAAAACAGAATTTTATTGCATATAGTTCTTCTAAAGAGTCCTTACAAGATTGCATTTTTGAAATTCACCAGCTTTGACAATCAGGCTTTAGTTAGGTGTATTCCAATTCCTGCTGTAGCTGTTCATTTGAACCTGAAATCATAAAAATTGGTCAGTCATCTCATAAAATGTATAACAATAATATAGTGAATTTTCAAGAGTCTACGACAATGTTAAATGCCTGTACAAAAAAGTCTGGAAACTTATTGATGGCTCCGTGTATATATATATATATATATATATTGTAAAAAGAAAGTGACTCTTGGCGAAAAAGAAAATAAAATAAAAGCCAAAAGTGTGGGAAAACAAGCAATGCAGTATATTTGCATGGAGTAGTTTAGCGGAACCTAATTAAATAGGTAAAGATTACTACCTTTGGTTTCACGGAAAAACGATCTTCATGAAAACTCATAGATTCAATCGTCAATTTCTCAGTTACTGACGATTACTTTCCTTTAAAAAGTGTTCGTCTAAAAGTGCCTTAGAAATTGTTTCCGTATTTATTTCAAGTGATTTTGAGTTGAATCCTAATTAAAATCATACCTCCTTTATTTCTTAACCTTATTCTCCATTATGGTTGTTCCACCAACTTGTTTAGACACTCACGAATGCACACACACAAGCACACACACACACACACACACACATGTATATATACCCAACTCATCTGCATGACCGAGATGAAACACAACTTAATCGTTTAAATGTTTAACAGGTCTGCAGTGTGAGTTTTCCTTCTCTTAGGTCGGTTGTCTTACTATAGTTAAACATTCTACTTTATCTTACTATTTGTCTGCAAGCGGAGGGATAATAGTTTGATTAATACCTTTCCCCATATTATCAGAAGTATATAAAATGAAAACAGCCTTGTAAAGGACTCCAGCAACTGAATCTATTTCCATTGACGCTATCCATTACAGAACAAACATCTCTACACACATACACACACATGTATATTTGGGAAGTGAATAATGGAATTAAATCCGACGATATAGAGAAAATTTGATAAACAAGTTAATTCAAGGAGAAGAAGAAGAATTTAATCTGAAAAGAAGCCAGTCGACACAATAATTTTTCGGTTCTTATGTAACATCATCAGGATTAGGACGGATGATATCTAGTGATAGTAAATCACTGGTCGATGTTTAATAAAATTTGAAAACAAGGCAAAAGGGGTAACTGTTTAAACAATAAATCAGCGTTCATGTTTTAAAATATGTCACGTGACAGTTTAGGAATATTCAGTAGAACTTTTGAATCAGAAGGAAAAAGAAGAACGAATGAAGGAAGAGAAGAGAAAAGAAACGGAAGAATGAGAAATAAGGAGGTAGAAGAGAGGCGAGGATTGATTGATTAAACATTTAACGCTTTCCCTGTATATATAGTATTTCCTGCTTGTTTTTGTATTTCATTAAATATCCATTGATGATTCAATTTCACTAGATATCATCCTTCCTAGTCCTGATGATGGTTCATTAGCGCCGAAACGTTATAAAATCGACTTTCTTTTGTCGTTAAACTCTTCTTCTATTTGGATTACCTTGTTTATCTCTCTCTCTCTCTCTATATATATATATATATATGTGTGTGTGTGAGTTTACAGTATTGCAATGAATGAATACACGGCGAACACTTTTACATAAAGCGTAACATTTTATCAAACGATAATGAAATATTGTGCAATGAAACCGGATATTTTTTATGTATTACTTATTAGCTCATTCTAAAACCTCGAAACACTGTTCTCAAAAATATGAATAAATTGAATCATGATTCTGGTCACGGCACCAAGTATAAATAGACGTAGTGTACTGAATTCAAAATCGGTATAAAATAGTTTGAAGGGACGAAAAGAAAAATATTTTATCGCTTACCAGGAAATAAAATACAACTATGAGATTACTAAAAAAGCCCCACGCGTGTTTATCGTCGCAGTTTCACTAGGCGGATGGAAGAAGCGTCCATCATTGATTAACCACCGTCCGGCGATAAAAGAGTGGGTCTTGCTTAGACCCAAAATATAGATTTGGGCTTGTTGCTGTCTCGGTAACTAACCCACTGACTCGAAAATCATCAAGTTTCAACTTTAACCACCTCTCGCCCTCTAAACCAGTGTTCACGCAATTGATCTTCTTTTTTCGTCGGCCATGCCCAACATTGCTGTCTCCTATGTCTCTATTGGGAAGAAGGAAAGGCGGAGGAAGTAAACATGTTGCTGTCTTTCTTTTTATGGAGAAATGCAAGGAATCTCTGCTAGTTTCCAACAACTGAATGGATACTGTGCCAATCACTAAATCGTCGTAAATGGACTGAAATTATCAAGTTAAAATCAATAAATTACGTTGCATATCTGGTATATTTACGTAATTATTGAATGGGAACCAAAACATTAAACAAAGTTAAGTTGTTTACCTTTCAGAATTTCACTAGGAAGGAAGTTACTTACCAAGTAACAAAAACTCACCAGAAAGTGAGCGGATAGAAAATGCTCCTTGAGCAGTTTAACTCCATGCTTGTTTTGGGGTCATCAAGAGAGAATGTGTATCGTTTCGGGGGCTTCCTCTCTACGGTTTTATTTGCACATCGGCCCCCATCACTATCACGACGCCCCATTATAGCATCGTATCAAATTAACGTCTAACGGCGAAATGTAAATTTTCAAATCTGCACGCGTTATTGGAATATTGTAACGCATTCACGAGCAGGTGATACTATGACGTGTTAGTTTTGAAATGTTCCACGGGACTTTTTTTTTTTAATTTCATATCCACACTGAACAATTTTCTGTTATTTCTGTGAGGCGTTACATACTTTTGTTTCTATTACGCCGATTGATTCCAATTTGTCCCAGAAACTGGTACCGTGTTTCTGCAACGAAACCTCTTGCTCCAATCTGCACAGCTTTAACGATTACGCTATACCCTTCCTTATCCAGTTCTTTTTTTTAGATCTTCATGTTTGCTTGTTTTGTAATCGTGGCTTTGTTTTAGTCGGCTCTCAAATGGTATTGTTAATTCTACCAGGAGGTACCCCTGGTGTAGTGGTTATCGTCGTAGGAAATGGACACGGCGACTCGAGTTCAAATCCTGGACCAGACTGATTGCATTTCACATTGCACTAATACCCTTGGGAAAGGTATGAATCCTATAATTCTCCCTTCAGCTATGGGTAAATAGTAGGGCAGACGAGGTTCTTGATGAGGCAACTAGTCTAGTGAAAAGGAAAACTCTGAATTCAAACCTGTTAAACTCCGCTTAAAAATTGACCTTGTGTCAGATCCTGCCCGAGCGGAGGGGTTGGGTAAATATGGTTAATTCTACCAGGATGACCTTTTAGTTCGCCTTCGAAAATAGAACAATGTCTAAAAATGTCTCCCAAACAATCGACTAGGGCTGTAGGATACACCGATTGCATCTCTGAAAAGGAGTAAGACTCCCCCAACAAGTGTTCTAGATATGACATTAAACAATCCAATGGTGAGGTTCCAGTAATGCCAGAGTTTTGGGGAATGTGAAGTATCCCTTTGCTGCCATTGTTCTAAGATCCACCCTTGCCCGGATTGGTCACATTTGATAGGATCCTAATGGATCTAATTGAAGTGTTCGAAATTTAAACTGTATGCAAGCAAAATGAATTGCTTGAAATAGAACTGTTTTATCATTTTATTCTGTGTAAACAAATGACTTTTTAAAATTGAATTGTGAGTAATACATAGCGATATTTGGAACCATTTAGCTATGTGCAAAAGAATGAGCTATATCTTGTTTTAAAATTTCATCAACAAAATTAATTTACAAATCGTATATTTAATATATATGTATAAAAAGAATTTGACATCAAATAACCTAGAATGGTTGATATAATACAAAAGCAAACAAAACGAAATCAAATACATTTATAAAATGAGTGGTATTTTTCTATGGACCACATGTCAGACAGTTTTTTCTTTTCTATGAACTTGTCGACATCTCTTCATGTCGTTTTTACTTTGGCTGCTTTCATCAAGACCCAGCAATACGAAAATAAGTTTTAGCATCTGTTTTGGATCTGTAACACTATCATCTCGTAGAGCGTCGACTTAGATTCGTTCTTCCAAATTCTTTTTGAATTTCTATTAAATTAAGATTATTTCTTTTTATCCTCTTACTTATTTGTCGCCTTAAGTCGGATAAAAATGTCGGGCAAAGTCAATGTCGGTCAGCGAGAGAGAGAGAGAGAGAGAGAGAGGGGGAGAGAGAGTACAATGAGCAATTAAACCTCTTTTCTTTATAAATGTCGTTGTATTATCGTTTCCCTTCGATATGTGCATAAAACAAAAATAAAAATATTGAGATGCAAATAAAACTTGATCTTTGCTACAAAAGATAGACGTTCTCTTTTTCGAAAATAGATTTAAATATATCTGAACCGTATCTAAATGAAGCTGGAAAAAAATAAAAGAAAAATTGAGAGAAAAAAAAAGAAAAGAAAAAAGGGGAAGATAAGAAATCCGTTTATAAATAATATTTCCACTGGTTGCCTGCAAGTCAAGGCTTTTAGCGTTGGTACTATCAACTTTTGTCTGCATCGATAGTCAGTAATTTATTTTGTCTTGTTTTATTTATTTACTTGATTTTTTGTTTTGTTTATAGGGGGAGACATTTAGCCTCGATCTGATTTTTTCTCTTTTTTTATGAAATACTAAAGAGTGGAGAGATATTGGTGCTAATATCAAGATGAAAATATCCGTGTCTTTAGACCGTATCAATAATCTCATATCCTAAGTGTACCAGAAAACTGCACCCGGTAGAAAAGTTCGAGATTTAATTTTCTAGTGGGCATGCAAATATTCTTTCGTTGCAATTATTCCAAAGTCCTATCAAACACAAACTGGTTGTATTGTAATTTACTGTGATTTTTGCTCAGAAGTGACACAAGGCCGAATGAATAGGGCACCCAATTAGAATTTAACTCCCTCGTGAAAATTTGCTAGTCTAGTTTACTAACCATTACACCACACAAAGTGTCCACGACACTTCTATTTGTTAGGGTCACATTTATAAATCAAACGTATCTGCCTGAGTTAATGTCTAACATAACTTTTTAACGACACTTCCAATAAAAAGAATTGCCCAGTCGGCTGGAAGCTGTAGAATACACCGACTGCTTCTCTGCAGAGGGGTAAGACCCCCCCCCCACTAACGCGTGTCCTAGATATGACACTAAACAATCTGATGGTGAGGTTCCAGCAGTGCTGGAGCCTTGGGGAATGCGGAGTACCCCTTTATTGCCGTTGCTCCCAGATCCACTCTGGTTCGGAGTGGTAGCACCTGATAGGGCCCTATCTATGGGTTAAATAGAACTAACAGCATACTTATGCTAAAATGAATTGTTTGAATAAACTGAATAGCTTGCAATAGAAATGTTTTTGACAACTAAACCGTACTTACATTTAAACTGCGTGCTTATGCTTAACTGAATTATTTGAAATAAAACTGTTTTTCGACATTAAAACTGTATTAACACTTAACTGAATTGTTACGTATAACTGCTTGAATAGTTTGAGATGGAAATGTTTTTGACAATTAAACTGTGTACTTATACTAAACTGAATTGCTATAAAAAGAACAGATTATTTACATAAAAATGGATTCGGTATTAAATAACCTACAAAAGGTTGATATGCCATAAAACCCAAGAAACCAACCAACCATCCAATAAAAAGAAAGCCTCTGATATTGTAACTAAATATGAAGTTCTTAGGCAATTAAAAGTGCTTTAAATTTGATTATTACACTCGAATTTAATTATATTAATATGATCTTTAATGGGAATCATTTTGAGATGAGGCTTCTTAATCTGAGAATCATTTTTTTATTTATTGCGGTTAATCACCTGAAGAAGGCCAGAGGGGAAATATGGCCGAAATGTAGTGAAGAAGAAACAACTAAAAAACTACCAAGATGAGGACTGAAAGTCCGCAATAAATAAAAAATTAATTCTCATATTAATATGACCTGTATTTCCAAATGGCTGAATCTATGTAAAACTCCTTGCTGGAAAGTCCTCGTTCTCCTTCATTGCTTGTTACATATTTTGAGTGCAAGGCCTTGTATACTGTAATCAAATCTCTTATTTGATTTATTTGCCCGAGTTCTTCTCTTTTCCCGTTCAAGAACGGTGAAGAGTATCATACAATGATACCATGACACGAGTTCAAATCATGGACCAGACTAATTGCATTTCACATAGCACTAATACCCTTGGGAAAGTTATGAATCCAATTAATCTCGCCTCCAGCTATGGATAGATAGTAGGGAAGACTAGGTTTTACAGCCTTGGTAAGGCAACTAGTCTAGGAGAAGGAAAACTCTGAATTCTAACCTGTTAAACTCCGCTTAAAAATTGACCTTGTGTCATATCCTGCTCGAGCGGAGGGGTTGGGTAAATATGCATACAGTTGCTTTTACTCCAATGTTTGTTTTTAGTTATTTTTGTTCTGTAGAGCCTTCTGTTGTTTGTGTTGTTTCTGGTCGCTGTAATTATTCATTCTTGGTTCTTATTCTATATAATCTTCGAGTCATCGTATCGATATATAGACGTTACCTTTAATACATATAATCTGTATACGTCATCTTTCTGATATAAGAGAGGTGTCCTCGTGTAATGCTTAAAGCAATGGGCGGCGGAATCGTAGTAAGCGAGTTCGAACTCCAGTCGCGCTATCATGTTCACTTTTGGTAAAGGTATGAACCCCCTTATCCTCCCAGCTATGGGTTAAATAGTACCACTACCGTTCTTCTAGGAGAATAGCTTTGGAATTAAATAACCTACAAAGGTTGATATGCCATTAAACAAAGAAACCATATCAATCAGATGTAAGGCCTCATACATTTGGAGTTTTTGTGTTCTGTGGTTCATTTACTGAAATTCTTTCCGGGTCCACTACAGTAATGGTCCCGAGGATTTTGCATGGGAGACAATTACATCTTAAGAGTTTTTTCACATCAGCATAGCTGTTGGTATTTCCTTTGAGTCAAAGTGACAACAAGTCATTCCAAGTCTCCAGAACTCTTCTCAGTATTCTGGCTGATCTTAACAAAGTATAAAAGTTTTCCGCTGCTTATTTTGAGAGGTATTTTCCAATTATTTTTACTCCTTGAGAGTTTTTCACATCAGCGTAGGCGGATGGTGTTTCACTCGAGTCTGAATGAAAACAAGTCTACTCAACTTTCCAGGACTCTTCTCAGTATTATGACCGATCCCAGCCATGCTGTAGTTTGGATTGTCTCTACTCGTCCTCTTTTTTCCAAGTCCTAAAGTCCTCTCTTTCTTTTCGCTTTCTTTAAATTTTATTCTGTGGTCAGCCGGAACAGCAAATTCCACAATTCTGCAGGTTCTCTTTTTCTTATTGATTATAATAAGGTGTGGTCGTCTGGCCGAGATTAGATGATCCGTTTCAATCTCAAAATCCCTGAGGAGTTTGTGCTTCTTATTATCCTGGACAAATTCTGGGTTGTGCATATACCATTTGTTCGTATGTTCAAATTTAAATTTCTTGAATAGTTCCCTGTGGATCACCCTGCCCACCCAATCGTATCCATTCTGTGATTGATCGTTTCGTCTCTATCACTATGCAGCCTACATTTACTATTTTGTTGTGTCTTGCTTTGATATTATTAGTTCTTATGGCGTGGTTTTGTGCAGCTATGAGAAGAGATTCAGTTTTTAACTTTAGATTTCCCTTTTTTAGCTATGTCCAATTTTTATCGAGTGAGATTTCATTTGTTTTTCGTTTGAAATGTCTATACAATTATTTTTCTTTCCATTTTGTTTTCTACTAATTGTTGTTCTATTGACACTCCTTTTGCCTGCATTGTTTCTGGTCACAGTAATCAGTCTTCCTTCGCATTTTTATGTAGGCTTTGAGTTCTTTTAACGATGCATCCACGCTATCTTTAATGCTTCCTCCTTCTTTTCTTAACCCATATACACTTTCAAAGACATCTATGGGATGTGATACCTCATGCATTGTCATTGGTTTTTTTGTTCACTGGTCAATTTGTTTAAGTTCTTCCCTCGCCCACATCAAGAGAGGGTCGAGTTTCTTGCAAAAGGGAAAGGCCAGATGTTAATCTTTTTGATGAGATTCCTGCAATATAGTTTTGTTTCGAGTAGTTTTCTCGTTCTTCTGTTTTTTTTTTTTTTAATTTTTTCTTTCTTTTCCACTTCTCCTGAGATACGCTTTTTAATTTTTTCTTTCATCTCCATTTGACTAATGGTGTCCGCTTCCAATATTCCCAAATATTCTTAATTTTTCATTTCTCCGATCCTTCTGATTTTTCTTGATTTGGTATTTCTATTCCTTCTGTCATGTATCGTTTACCACTTCTCATTATTAGCTTAGCGCAATTTTTAATACTAATGTTCATCTCTATGTCCTGACTTTATATTCCCAATGGCTGTATTGGGTTCCCTTTGGCACACGGTTTGATGTCCTGCATATACATTAAGTGTTGATTTTTTATGCAATTTTGTAAATTTGTATCAACCCGTGCATTTGCTAAGTATCAGATTGAGTGCTATCAGCACTATAACAAGTACTAATGGTGATAGCGTATCTCCCTGGAACATACCTCACTGGATTTTTACCGCTGTTAAACATTTTCGTCCTGCTGTCAATTCCACTCTCCAGGTTTCATGATTTTCTCGATAGATTTTGTGACTTGGTCGGATATCGGATATATTTTATGAAAATCTTTTATTCAGCTTTGTGAGACCATATCGTTAGCTTTTCTATTGTAAATCCACACATTTTTCCGTCTCGTTTTGGTCTCATTAAGGATGTGTTGATCAATATATAGTACTTCTTTAGCAAACCTACACAAGTGAGTTCGAGTCTCATTGGGTGCCCTTTTCATATGGCCTTGTGCCACATCTAAGCAAAAAGCTTAGTAAATTTCCAATATATAGTACTTCTTCTCTCCTTCTGGTCCCTTTGAGGCATCTTTTCTGTTTCTAGGGAACAGTCTGCAGCTAATTAACGACTAGTAAATTTCCTCGTTATGGGTCTATAATTGTTTGAGGCAGTTACTTTTTGAGGGTCTTTCTGTACCAGGGTTTTCTTTTTTTTTTTGGTCATCCATGAGGGTGTATATGTTTTTTCAAAGTATCTATTTATAGATAGCCAGTCTGTTATTGATGGAATGGAACTTTTAAAACCAGAATCCATGCATGCCATCATGGGCCGGAGTTTTCCAGTTTGGTATGTTTTCAGTGTTGCTGTGAGTGAATCGAGGTGTATTTTCGCCTTAGGACCTTCTTTGAGTATTTGCAACTCTTTTTCCGTGTTGCTTATCCAGAGGGTTTTTCTCTTATGATCCCTCCGTTCATATATTTTACTCCAAATTGCATCCGGTTGTTGGTATGTCTTCGCACATTCTCCCCCTACTTACTGGTAGAATTCTTTTGGAATGTCCTGTTTTGTCTGTATTGTTTGATTTTGTCTCGGTACCTTTTTAATCTTCCTTCTTTCGCTAGTACCTTCTCATTTATATCCTCTATCATTAAGCGTTTTCGGACTTTTGTCTACATCTTTATTGTTATTTTCAAAACGTTTCGGCCGATATGTCCTCCGGCTTTTTTCAGGTATTTGTCGAACTCGGGAACCTACACGAAACTTCGAACTACGTCCTTTATTGAATCCAATGGGGTCACCTGTTCTGATTCCGTTAGCCATAACCATATTTACCCAACCCCTCCGCTCAGGCAGAATATGACACAAGGTTAATTTTTAAGCGGAGTTTAACAGGTTTGAATTCAGAGTTTTCCTTCTCCTAGACTAGCTGGAGGGAGAATAATTGGATTCATACCTTTCCCAAGGGTATTAGTGCTATGTAAAATGCAATTAGCCGGGTCCAGGATTTCCTACGACGATAACCATTACACCACGGGCACCTCCGTTAGCCATAACCGGGTACAAGTATTAAGTATTCCTGTTTTGTTACTGGTCTGCAGTGAGGATTGAACCTGCAGCCTCCAGATGATTGTCTTCTTAGAAGCTTAGGGAACCAACGCCTATAACTGTCAAGCTATGTGCACTGCTGGACAGTTTAGAGTGAATTTTTGTAGGTTCCTGAGTTCGACATACACCTGAAGAAGACTGAGGGATATATTGGCCGAAACGTGGTAGAAACAACAATAAGGATGAAGACAATAGTCCGAAAACCGTTAATGATAAAAATCATCAAGCTTCGTCTCAGAAATTCAGACAACTATTATCTCCTCTTGTATCTTTTTTCTAATTGAGTTGCTTTTCTCTCTTCTACCCAAAATATTATCATGTTATTTTCTGTGTTGCATTTTTACTGGTTGTCGTAGATTTTTCATCTGTGTTTCCAATCTAATTTCACCTCCAGGTTTTGACTTTCTGTTCGTGTTGTTCAGAAGAATCCCATTTTTTTTTCACTGACTAATTTCGCTTCTGCATAGATTAATTTGTTTCATGCCTTGATGGTGGTCTTTGGGGAACGTGTTAATAATTCGTTTACTTTTTCCCTTCCTACCTTGACTGTTTTCCAGTCTTGCTTCCACAGAGAAAGGGAGCGATGTCTTTTCAGGCATACACTGCGTGCCACAATTATATGTAAATCAATTTTTTTGTTCTAACTCCGATAGTCTTTAATAAAAATTAGTGAAACGTGGCACGTTATATGCCAACACTAACACATGCGCAGATCTAAAGCCCTAAGCTAATCTGCGCAATAGTAAACAAACGGCAGCTATTTTGGTGACTTGCAGCTTGTTTAAGCGTGCCAAATTTATCTGCAAATCATCGCTAAAGTGTAAAATATGGTGAAGTGGTGACGGAAAATTAACGCATTGATTATTTTAGGAATATGTAATTAGAGAACAACAATGATATAGAGGAAACATCTTTAATATGGTTTCATAGAACAATCAATATCGTATATAATTGCCATTTTTATTTACAAGAGAAAAAAGCCTTTGGTCCATTGAAAATGTCAAACTTTCGATTTCATCTGATGAAATGTCTTTGGCACATTTTACAACCGTCCTTAAGATACGGTATCGAGTTGATTTGGGTACATCAGGAACTCTCCAAATATTCACTGGTTATCCTTGCAGCATGAGACGGTGCATTATCATGCATGAATACCATATTTTTCCGGAAGGACAAGTTCTTTTGCATGCGCCAGGGTTCGACATTTTCCTTAATGAAGTCAATGTAGAGTTTAGCAGTCATTTTCACTTCATCTGCGACTGAATGATCCTACCAGCTCATTACAAATGATTGCAGCCGAAAACATCACACCACCACCTCCTTGTTGACGCCTGATCCGGCAAGGACGTGGACCCTCATTACGGTACCATCTCTCCTCCATCCATCGCGTACATCAAGGTCGCTCGACACTCATCGGTGAACAAAACAGTTTGAAAATTTACCTTCATGTAATTTCTTGCCCACTCCATCCTCTTTTTCTAGTGGATATCCTTTAATAGAGGGCGAACTTCTGGCTTTTCACATTTTACAGCCGTCCTTAAGATACGGTATCGAGTTGATTTGGGTACATCAGGAACGGCAGCGTTTTCAAAAATTTTTTGCTAGTTTCAAGAGGGTTACGGTGGACTTCTCTCTTGATTCTGCTCATGGCTCGATGCGATACAGGTGCTTTTTTTTTACGAATTTTCCCTTTTTCAGAACGTCCGTTGCAAAGTTCAGGGTTAGTAACACATTTTCTAATTATACGATGATCACTGTCAAATTTTTTTGGTATTTCTAAGGTAGATATTTTATTATGAATCCTTTGAACAATTTTAAACTTCTCAGCTCGACTCAAAGCACCTTTACGTCCCATCTTGCATATAAAGTTGACACGCTCAAACAGGCTGCAAGTCACCAAAATGGCTGCCGTTCGTTTACTATTGCGCAAATTAGCGTAGAATTTTAGATCTGCACATGCGTTAGTGTTGGTATATAACGTAACATGTTTCACTAATTTTTATTTAAAACTATCGGAGTTAGAACAAAAAAAAAAGATTTTTATATAATTGTGACACGCAGTGTAATTCTCTTCATAATCTCAACCTTCAATTTTTCTTCTTTTAGTGTTTGCTCCATTGTGTTTAGGTGAGTCGTTTGTCGGAAGTTTCTGGTTTTTCTGTAATTCAGGTCTTGGTTACTGTATTAGGAACATGTTCATATGTTTCCTTATATATTTTTGATGGATTTCCGGTATTTCAATGTCAGAAAACCAACCTTTCTTTATTATTGTCTTAATTTGGTCAGAGAATTTTTGGCTTATCATTCTTTTTCTATATGTGCAAGTTTGTTATCTTCCTTAGTTAATTTTCTGCGTTGGTGTCTCTAATTCGAGTGGTTACTTTGTCGCACGTGTATCTAAAAAAAGCTGACATTCGCAAGATAATGAGCGGGTGTCCCATGTTGAGTATCAAGGGATACGTGGTGTAATGGTTATCGTCGTAGGAAATGGACACGGCGACCCGAGTTCAAATCCTGGACGAGACTGATTGCATTTCTCATAGCACTAATACCCTTGAAAAAAGTATGAATCCAATTAATCTCCCTCCAGCTATGGGTAAATAGTAGGGCAGACTGTGTTCTTCAGCCTTAGTGAGGCAACTAGTCTAGAAGAAGGAAAACTCTGAATTCAAACCTGTTAAACTCCGCTTAAAAAAATTGACCTTGTGTCACGTCCTGCCCGAGCGGAGGGGTTGATAAATAGGATCAAGGGATTACCTGCTGGTCATGACACCCAAAACTCTTGACAGATCCTACGTTGAGTTATGTTTCTGTTTGTCTTTTTTTCATGGGTATTATATTGTCGCTACACCAGACCTTGGGTTTGTTTATGATCTAAACTCCTAACGGATTCCATCAAAAATCCTTATTGTAAGGGAGTTGTTAAAGTTCTAATATCTTTTCAAATTCGTTAAGTTTCAATTCAGTTAAACTCCACTGCAATGCCATTTTTTTACAATATAACCGATACATATCGTTGAAAATCTTTGAAATCTCGTTACTGCTAAAGTAAGTCTCTTCAGAAAGATCATCATTCTTCTTTATTTCTATTTTACGTCTCCCGTTCTGAACACATTAAGTACGGATTCAAATAATCCTCTAAAAGTATTCATTTTACACTTACTATTTTATGTATTCAAAAACAAACACTACAGATTTTGAAAGAAAACAAAATAAAATCTTACACGTGGGATTAAAACAGTAAAGCTAGAGACATTGATTTTATTCCAACCGCTTCGTATTTTGATTTAAATCACAGATAGTGCTCAGCAAAGATTTCTTCTTCTTCTTCTTCTTCTTCTTCTTCTTCTTCTTCTTCTTCTTCTTCTTCTTATTATTATTATTATTATTATTATTATTATTATTCACTCCTTGAGAGTTTTTCACATCAGCGTCACGATTGGTGTAATCGTCACGTTAATATTCCATCGTTTTTCAATTCCCTTGGAAAGTCCTGGTAATTATCCTCCTTTTCACTTTCTTTTAATTTTATTTTCTGATCAGCCGGAAGAGCAAAGCCTACAATTTTGCAAGTTTTTTTTTTTTTGTTGATTATTTTAATTTTTGATTTTTATCTTTATTACTCCTTGACAATTTTTTTTTCATCAGCGTTAGCTGATGGTCTTTCACTGGAGTCTGAGTAACAGCAGGTCACCTCAAATCTCCAGGACTCTACTCAGTAATGAAATTGTCTTTATGATCTCCACTCTTTCTCTTTTATTCCCAAGACCTCCAGTCCCTTTATTAATCCTTTGGTGAATGTACAAAGAGCACCTATTATAATAGGTATAAACGTCATTTTCATGTTCCACAGTTTTTTCAGTTCCTTTTAAAGTCAAGATATTCATTCTTCTTTTCTTTTTTTTTTTCAGTTTTATTCTGGGGTCAGCCGATACAGCAAAGTTCACAATTCTACAAGTTCTCATTTTTTTGTGGATCATTATTAGTTCTGATCGTCTGGCCAAGATTTAGTCATCCGTTTGGATGTCAAAATCCCAGTGGAGTTTTTGTGTGTCCTTCTCTAAGACTGATGCTGGGTTGTGCATTTGTTCGTATGGACAAATTTCATTTTTTTGCACTCTTCCCAGTGGAAGACTTTACCCATCTAGTTGTGTCTCTTTCTATACTAATTTGCTGCACTCTGTTCTCATGTGATTGATGGTTTCGTCTCTATCACCACATAACCAAAATTTACTGTTTTGTTGCGTTTTATCTATTCTTGCTTTGATATGATTGGTCCTGATTGCGTTGTTTTGTGCTGCTATTTGGAGAAATTCTGTTTCTCCTTCAATGTTTCCCTTTCTTAACCACGTTCATTTTTCCTCGTGTAAGATGTTCCTTATTAGTTGCTTAAAACGTCCATAGAGTTGTTTTCATTCCATTTTTGTTTTCTGGTTATTGTCCTTCTATTGGTTCTAGGGTTGTCAGTATTGTTTCTGTTAGCTGTAATCAGTCTTCCTTCACACTTTTGTATGTAGTCTTCAAGTCGTTGTGTCGATGCGTTATCACAGTCTTCAATGCTGCCAAGTCTTCTTCCTCCTTCTTTTCTTGACACATATAGTCTGTCAACATCATCTCAGGGATATAATGCCTTATGCATGGTCATTAGTTTTCATGTTCTCTGGTCTATTTGCTTAAGTTCTCTGGCCCACTTTCAGAATAGTCTCGAATATCTTACGAGGGAACAACTCAGGTATTTATTCCTTTGATAAGGTTTCTGCCATGTAGTTTTGTCTATATTCTTTCTTAATTTTTTTCTTTCATTTCCTCCTGTTTGATGGTGTCAGCTTCCAAACTCCGCAAGTATTTGGAGGTTTCCTTCTCTCCGAGCGTTCTAATCTTGACTTGATTTGGTAGTTCCATTCCGCCCGTAGAATGTCATTTCCCGCTTTTCATTACTAGCATGGCGGCTTTTTCAATGCCAGATTCCATCTCAATGTCTTGACAGTATATTCTGAAAGCGTGGATTAGAACTTCCAGTTCTTTTTCAATTTCGTCTGAAAGTTTGATATCATCCATGTATAGTAGATGATTGATCTTTTCCTGCCATTCAGTAAGTTTTTATCCGACTGTGAATTTTTTGAGTATGTGGTTAAGTGGCATCATCGTAATTATAAATAGTAATGGTGATAAGGCATCTCCTTGGAATATACCTCTTTGGATCTTTGTTTCAGCTCCTGCTGTGCATTTCACTTTCCAGGTTTTCATGGTTTTCTCGATAAGGTTTATGACTTCAACTAATATTTTTCTCATTTTGAGCCAGGTTTTTATCCTGCTTTGTGGGACCGTAACATTTGCTATTTGTAGTCAATCAAGGAAATAGCCAAACTTTTCGTCTTGTCTTGCTCTCGTTGTAGATGTGTTGATCAATGTAGAGTAATTCTCCTGTGCCTATGGATTCTTAGTGGCATCCGTTCTGTTCCTTAGGAAACAATCCGCGGCTTTTTTGCGAGTTGAAATTATTGAAGCAGAATCCATGTATTCCTTCATGGCCTGTCTTTTTCCAATTTGATATTTTTTAGTGTCCTTCCTTATAGATCTATGTGTATTTTCGCTTTCGATCCTTCTTTGAGACCTAACTTTTTCACCATATTCCAATCTGGACATGAAGGACAATTTAAAAGAACAATATACAATAAAATTCTGTTTTAAACTTGGGAAAAAGGCCACAGAAACATATGGAATACTTCAGACTGCATTTCGACCGTCTTGCATGAATCGAGCATCAATTTTTGAGTGGCATAAGAGGTTCAAGGAAGCCAGGGAGTCTGTGATGGATGATGAGAGGTGTGGGAGGAGTAAGGAAGTCAATACACCAGAGTTGATTGGCCAAAGGGTTAGGGTTAGGGTTACTATGTTGAGGTTTTAAGGGAGTTCAGGAAGAGATTCCGTCGGCAGAGGCCAACACTCTTCAAATCGGGTCAATGGCATTTCCACCAGGACAATGCACCAGTCCACAATTCCATCCTTGTCACAGACTATTTGACCAAGATTGGCATCAACACAAATCCTCAGCCTCCCTATTATCCAGATCTTGCTCTCTGTAACTTTTGGTTATTCCCTAATCTGAGAGGCTGTCGTTAAGAGACAATAAAGGAGATGAAAACGGCTGTGACGAAGGTGATTGACACGCTCACACAAGAGGACTTCCATGGGGCATTCGAGGACAATGCACTAGTCGACAACTCCATCCTTGTCACAGATTATTTGACCAAGATGGGCATCAAGACATTTCCTCAGCCTCCCTATAGTTCAGACCTTGCTCCCTGTGACTTTTGCTTATTCCCTAAACTCAAGGAAAAACTTAGAGGCTGTCGTTATGAGATAATTGAGGAGATGAAAGAGGCTGTGACGAAGGTGATTGACACGCTCACACAAGAGGACTTCCATGGGGCATTCGAGGACAATGCACTAGTCGACAACTCCATCCTTGTCACAGACTATTTGACCAAGATGGGCATCAAGACATTTCCTCAGCCTCCCTATAGTTCAGACCTTGCTCCCTGTGACTTTTGCTTATTCCCTAAACTCAAGGAAAAACTTAGAGGCTGTCGTTATGAGATAATTGAGGAGATGAAAGAGGCTGTGACGAAGGTGATTGACACGCTCACACAAGAGGACTTCCATGGGGCATTCGAGGACAATGCACTAGTCGACAACTCCATCCTTGTCACAGACTATTTGACCAAGATGGGCATCAAGACATTTCCTCAGCCTCCCTATAGTTCAGACCTTGCTCCCTGTGACTTTTGCTTATTCCCTAAACTCAAGGAAAAACTTAGAGGCTGTCGTTATGAGATAATTGAGGAGATGAAAGAGGCTGTGACGAAGGTCATTGACACGCTCACATAACAGGACTTCCATGGGGCATTCTAGAAGTTGTTGTAACGGTACAACAAGTGCATTGCAACTGGAGGAGATTACTTCGAAGGGGACTCGAGTTTCATGTGTGTACTATCAATAAAAGTGCCCAGACGAAAAAAGTCTGGAAATTTATTTACTGATCCTCGTAAATGAAGCCGTATAATTATTTGAAATACTTGAAACTATATAATGGTATGCAAACTATAAATACTGAATAGAATGTCTTGAAATCACCTGTATGTAAACAAATGATTTTATCATAACAAAGTAATATATATTTGAAACTATATAAATATGTATGGAATATTTGTACTAATAATATTTACTTAAGGCTATTATTTTCTTCAAAGTATTATGATAATTACTTCTTTGAAACCATATAATCGCTTATAATTCACAGAATAATATAATTATCTGCCAATTAATAATTGGTTTTACAAAGGTAATTGTTTACAACTGTTTATCTTTTAATGGGAATAATTATGTGAAACGATAGAATTGCTCGAATAAAAAAGATCAAAAGGAAAAAAAAAATGATTCCTTTATTGAATAATTCAATAGTTCAAATACCATGAAACGAACAAACAAACCAAATAAAAGAAAATGACCAATCAATATTTCTCAGATACTCAGCACAATAATAGGATCAATATGTTTACAGAAATCGATGCCATCAAGTTGGGTCTGAGTATATATATATATATATATATATATATATATATATATATATATATATATATATATATATATATATTTGTCCATCTAGCTATGCAACGGAATCTATCTATCTATCTATCTATCTATCTATCTCAGGCTGATCATATCATATCATATATCATATCATATCACATCTATCTATCTATCTATCTATCTATCTATCTTAGGTTGGGCATATCATATCATATTCTATCTATCTATCTATCTATCTATCTATCTAATAACAATGAAATATTAAGCAACAATATCAACAATTTTTCCCATTGCAATAATGAACAGCAGAAATAATATCTATCTATCTATCTATCTATCTATCTATCTATCTATCTATCTATTCGCCCGGTCGGCTGGGGCTGCAGAGTATACCGACTGGATCTCTGCAGTGGTGTAAGACTCTCCCAACGAGTGTCCTGAACAATCTAATAGTAAGGCTTCAGTAATGTCGGAGCTTTGGGGAATACGCAGTACCCATTCATTGACATCACTCCCAGTTCCACTCTGAACCGAAAGGGTATCACCTGATAGGGTCCTATCTATGGGTCAAATACATCTGTTTGGCTTTTAAACTGTGTACTTGTGCGAAACCAAATTCTTTGAAATATAACTTTTTACGTTTAACTGTGTATAATGAAATGACCGATGTTTAATTGAACTGTTAGCGATACATAGCAATACTTACATCTATTTAACTTTGATGTCTTACGCTATTGTTTAAAATAGAACTTTTTGATCATTTAACTGTGTGTAAACAAACGACTGATGTCTAATTGAACTGTAAGTGAAACAGCCATATTGGAACCATTTAACTTCATAGTAAACTGAATTGTTTGAAATAGAACTGTTTGATGTCTTATCTGTGTGTAAACAAATGACTGATGTCTAATTCAATTTTAAGTGAAATGTAGCAATAATTGGAACCATTTAACTTTGTTGTCATACTAAACTGAATTGTTTGAAATTGAAGTGTTTGATATTTTATCTGTGTGTCAACAAATGACTCATGTCTAATTGAATTATTAGTAAAACATTGCAATACTTGGAAGCATTTAACTTTGTTGACATGCTAAACTGAATTGCTTTAATATAATTATTTGATGTCTTATCTGTGTCTAAATAAATTACTGATGTCTAATTGAATTTTAAGTGAAATATAGCAATTATTGGAATCATTTGACTTTGTTGTCATACTAGACTGAATTGTTTGAAATAGAACTGTTTGCTGTTTTAACTGTGTGTAAAAAAGTGACTGATGTTTAATTGAATTGTTAGTGATTCATAACAATGATAGAAAACATTAAACTGTGAGCAAACAAATGATCAATTGTTAGTAGAATTGTTGGTATTAAGTAGAAACAAGTGAAATCTTCTAACCGTGTAAAGAAATGAGCTCTGATTTGTTTAAAAATGTTAACTAAAAATGTGTTTAGAAATTATATACTTACTTTATCTAGCCGAACCAATCTATCTATCTATCTATCTATCTATCTATCTATTTCATTATATCTACATGTCTGTCAGTCTGTACGTATCTATCTTCATTTATGTTTTTTTTGGGGGGGGGGTTGTTTTGCTTTGTGGCATATCAACCATTGTAGATTGCTTAATATCCAATATTGTTTATACGTTTATAATAGATATATACGATTTGTAAACATTTTTTTGATAAAATTATTCAACAAGATGATTTCTTTGTAGACAGTTGAATTGTTTCAACTACTGCAATCAAATTCGAATAATTCTATTTACGATTAATCTATTTGCACACAGTTAAATGGTTTCAAGAATAGCTATGTAACACTAACAGTTAAACACCAGCCATTTGTTTACACATTTAAACGCTCAAACAATTTCAAATCTAACATTTAATATAACATAAGTCATTTGTTTGCACACAGTTTAAATGTCGAAGAGTTCTGTTTGACCTATAGGTAGGGCCTTATCCGGTCCTACTACTCCGTTGGAACCTGGGATTAATAGCAATGGTGCCCGTGGTGTAATGGTTATCGTCACAGGATATGGACACGGCGACACGAGTTCAAATCTTGGACCTGACTGATTGCATTTCACATAGCACTAATACCCTTGGGAAAGGTATGAATCCAAATATTCTCCCTCCAGCTATGGGTAAATAGTAGGACAGACTAGATTCTTAAGCCTTGGTGAGGCAACTAGTTTAGGAGAAGGAAAACTCTGAATTCAAACCGGTTAAACTCCGCTTAAAAATTGACCTTGTGTCATATCCTGCCCGAGCGGAGGGGTTGGTAAATAGGATAAAAGAGTACTCCGTGTTCCCCAAAGCTCCAGACTCATCATGAGATTGTTTAGTGGCCTATAACCAGGACACTCATTGGGGGTGTCTTACGCCACTGTAGAGATGTGGTCCGTGTATTCTTCAACAGTAGATGCCTGGGCTTTGTATTATTGTGTCAATCTAGTTAGCAAGGTGGGTCTTTCACAATAAGGAAAATATATTAAATAAATCCATCGAATTTCAATGAAAAGATGCTTGTTTAAGATGTTTGTTATGAATATTTAAAATCAGATTCGTTGTTCAGGTTATTCTTAGTACTTCGTTCTCTGTGTTCTATGGTTGATACTTTGTGCATTTATTCGTTGACTATTTATAATTTAAATGTCTTTGGTCCTCCTCTAGTGACCAAATCAGTAAAAAAAAAAAATAAACATTTCCATTTTACACTTCTTGGAAGTTTTTTTTTTAAATTCTCCTCTTCTCGTCTCCTTACTTCTGTTCTTACGCCATGCATTCAGTCATTGAATGGTGCCGTAAATACTTATATATATATATATATATATATATATATATATATATATATATATATATATATATATATATATATATATATATACAGTTCATTGCCCATTTACTCTGGAGTTTCTTCTGATGATTGTATCCCAACCGATGCATGAAACGTTTAGAAATGAAGTTATCATTAAAAAAAAAAAAAAGATTTGAGACTTTATTTGAAAATTTTATAGGTTTATTTTACCAAAAGATAGCGTCTGGTTTGGTTTGGTTTGGTTTGGTTTGGTGTTTTGGCATATAAACCGTTGAAGCTTATTTAACGTCACATCCATTTTAATATATATAAACAATTCTATTTCAAACAATTCAGTTTAGTATAGGTACACTGTTTAGTTCGATTTAACCTATAGGTAGGACCCTATCAGGTGCTACCACTCTCGGCCTGAGTGGACCTGGGAGCGATAGTAGTAAAAAGGTACTCCTGATTTTCTAAAGCTCCAGCATCCCTGATGAATCATGGTCAGATTGCTTTGTGTCATATCCTGGACACTCGTTAGGGGAGTCTTACTCCTCAGCAGAGATTCAGTCCGTGTATTCTGGGCCACCAAAGATGGAGGTATAAGATAATCTATGAAAACACTTAGAAATGAAACGTCCAGAAATAAAATTATCATAAAAATGAGATTTTAATTAAAATTTGATTGGTTAGTTGAGCGAAAAACTAAAGGGTTAAAGTTCACCGTGAAAACATTTAGAAATAAAACGGAAGGAAAAATCATTATTAAAAAATTGACATTTTATTTGAAATTCTAATAAGTCACTTTAGCCAAAAGATAGAGCTTTAAAGTACGCTGAAAATGTATAGAAATGAATCGTTTAGAAATCAAATTATTATAGAAAGGTTTTTGAGATTTTAATTGAAATTTTAATTATTTAGTTTGGCGAGAAACTGAAGGTATAATATCCATTTTGAAAACGTTTAGAAATGAAAAATTAAGAAATTGAATAAAATAAAAAAGTTTTTGAGGTTCGAATTTAAATTTTGATATGTTAGCTTAAGTCTAAAGCAAGAGGTATAACGTACTTTGCAAAAATTACTCTTACTTTTACTAGTGTGCTTGTCTAACTTACTAAATTTGTGGTCGTGTTTCCTCTCATCTTGGGAAAATATCTTACTACAAGTTGAATTTAGAAAACAAGCTCTTAAAAAATATTTTAAAACAAATTATTTTGTCCATATTGGGAAAAAATATGATGCTTCATAAAATCAGACTTTTAGATTCTAAAGACCCATATTAAAGAAAACCTTTTTTTAAGAATTAAGGTTTACCAGCATTCTTTGGCTTTCAAGAAGAATTTATTGTTTACCCAGGAAATTTAGATTTTGTTTTTGTTCATCTACTTCAAAATAAACGAATAAATAAATAAATAAAAACAAAAACAGAAAACGAAAAAATAAAGAAGAAGGAAGAGATAAAAACAAATTAAAAAAAGACAATATATGAGAAAAAATGATGTCTCAAGTGTTTGTTTTTTTTTGCTTATTTAAAAAAAGATAGATTTTTAGTGTTTAATTTAACTTTTTATCGGAATGCAGATTGTGTGTTCCATTTTTCTTCCCAATGTAATTTCGATTCAACTCGCTGGGGAACATCACCAGAGGTCTTCAAAGCTGAATAAATTTTGCAAAAAATCCATTTACAAAAGAACAAAAGAAAAAGTAAATGTGTGGATTTATATATATATATATATATATATATATATATATAAGAAGAGAAAAAGAAGAAAATGTTAGATATTAATATATTTTAACTTTGAGTAGCATACATATAAAAGCCATAGGTATATCTTACAGACCATGATTCATGAGTTCGATTCTTACTTGGTACCTCCTACTCCTGACCTTATACAATGAATTGTTTTATATTGCAGATTAAAGGCATGAATATCTCGTAATTCAAATAAGTAGAAAGTGTTGGGGCCTCACAGAATGAAATGATTAACAAGCTAAATCAAGTAAACATTGAGACTGAGTTCGATTCTCACTGGGTGCCACATACTTCTGGCCTGGTGCCACAGTTGAGCAAAAAAGCCGTTTTTTGCTGGTTAAAGTGATTCTATTTAATACCACCCCTATCAAATTTTATATGTCTTCGACCAGGTCGACTAAAAAGTTCATAGGCTTATCGAGCTGCTCAAATAGAATTTGACCAAAGAAATTCTTTTTTTTTAACTAATAGTAACCTATTTTATTGTAAAACAATTTATATTGTATTTTTATATTAAAATGGTTTAGCCTTTTTTGCACTATTCAAATTCCGCATAGTAAAAGCCTGTTGACTTACATGATAGATTGGTGAGATCTTTTGTTGACATGTATTGTCAAATTATGTCTTCAACAATTGAACGCGTGGCAAATCACAATAGATAGATCTGTATGATTGACTGCTTGTAAACTAGAAGTCAATCTGAGACCACAGCTCTCAAGGCATGGTTTCAATCACGTGACCCAGACGGTTCAAGAGTTAGAAATAAGTTAGTAAGTTAGAAACACTCAACTCAAGTAGTCGAAATCGCTAACTCTCCGTTTAGTCGGACAAATGATGGGAATTTGAAACGTCGCCAAGAAATAAATATAATATATGAGCATGAAAATATGGTTGCGTTGTTATTCATTATCCCGGCGGAGAAGATCTTAGAACAACGGAAGATGATAGAAGACAATGAACTAGTATAAAGACGGCCAGTAAAAAGAATGAAAAGAGAAGGAAACGGAAGTGAAGTAAAGTTAAGTGAGGAGATAGGTATGAATCGATCGTCAGAAAGTGAAAAAAAAAATTATATATAACTGTACATAAGCGAGAGTTAGCCACGATAGTCAATGGGTTATAAAAATAACCAATGGACTCTAAGTGTTACACTGTGCAAGAGGGCGAGTGGAATGGCTTGATCTAAATAAATTTATTAAATCATTGGCCAACCTACACACATAGAGCGATGAATAAAAAATTCCAGACAGCGTAGTGGCCATCTTTGTAACTTATGCTTGACGGCCTGAAAATTTACGTGAAAGATTTTTTTTAAGTCGATGGGATATATCTCTGAGAATGAAGGTCAGGGTGGATTCGAGGTCAGTCAGTACTTGACTATCAGATAAGATTTACCACCAGTTTTTTGTGTGTCTGAGTTAAATAAAGGGTATTCAACCATCAAACCGGATAGATAAAGATGTTTTGATCTTCCGAATAGGAGAGTCAACTGTTTTTTCCGTTCTCTCTCTCTCTCTCTCTATATATATATATATATATATATATATATATGTATATCTTGAAAAATCAATCAGATTTTGGATAATTACTGAGTGACAAATGATAAAAGTAAAACTTAAATTCGTAGTGCTGATGTTGGTGAGTCTTATCGTGGCAAGAGAAATATCTTGTATCCAGAAAGAAGTCGCAAATGTGCTTGCTTCTCGGGAAAACAAACGACGATGAAAATTCGACCACCGTTCGCCTAAAAGACAGGTAAAGAGACACATTCCGAAAACACCTAACGTAACAATAAATTCTGAAGCGGCTATCCATCACACACACCTCGAAACCCAAAGCACACTGAAATCTGTCTTCATTACAAATGCTATAATGAAATTGTGCTTCACCCGCGAAAATATCCATCGTGAGTAGAAGAAAGAACACAGCCAAAGCAAAACTGAAAGCAGCAAACCAACAAGAAAGAATAAAACTGTGGAAACAGCACTTCGAAAACTTACTATGAAACCCACCGAAAATAGCACATGAACCAATCACCAGAATAATTAGCAAACAATTAGACATTAAACTAGGACCGTTATCACAAGAAGAACTCGACTCGGTTCTCAGAAAAATTAAAAATAGGAAAGCTACAGGGCTGGACGAAAGTATGGAAGACCAGACAATTCGACGTCATACTGCTCCGACACTGCAACGCAGTATACAATCAAAATCCGATAGATATATGGATGAAGGGATGCATACTCCCCTTCCCTAAAAAAGGGGGACTCGGATTAGCTAAAAACTACCGAGGCATAACACTTACATCCATAGCAGCCACAATCTACAATGCCCTACTACGAAACCGCATAGAACCCAAAATCGACAACATACTTAGAAAAAACCAAAATGGCTTCCGAAGAAATAGATCCACGACCTCACAAATATTAACCATCCGTAGAATCCTTGAAGGTGTACGGGCAAAAAACCTACAAGCGACATTAATATTTGTTGACTTTACCAAGGCTTTCGATTCCATTCACAGAGGAAAGATGGAACAAATCCTACTAGCGTACGGCATTCCTAAAGAAACCGTAGCGGCAATAACGATTCTCTATAAAAACACTAAAGTAAAAGTACGATCACCAGATGGAGACACAGAATACTTCGACACTGTAGCAGGAGTACTACAAGGGGACACGCTGGCCCCGTACCTCTTTATCATTTGTCTAGACTACGTACTTAGAACATCGATTGACAAAATCAAAGAGAATGGCTTCGAACTGACGAAGAAAAGAAGTAGAAGATACCCCGCAACAACAATTACCGACGCTGACTACGCCGATGACATAGCGATACTGGCAAATACACGTGACCAAGCCGAAACACTATTGCATATTTTGTTACGAGCAGCAACAAGCATAGGCCTCTATGTTAATGCACACAAAACGGAATATATGTGCTATAATCAAACGGGGGACATCTCCACTCTAGAAGGAACCCCTCTTAAACTAGTAGACAAATTCACATACCTAGGAAGCAGCGTCGAATCAACTGAAAAGGACATCGAAACCATGTTAACGAAAGCATGGATAGCTATCAATAGGCTATCGATTATATGGAAATCAGACCTAACCGATAAAATGAAACGCAGTTTCTTCCAGGCAGCGGTCACATCGATACTGCTATATGGCTGCACTACATGGACGCTAACAAAACGGCTGGAGAAGAAGCTAGACGGCAATCACGCAAGAATGCTACGTGCAATCTTGAACAAGTCCTGGCGGCAACACCCCACAAGACACCAACTGTACGGCCACCTGCCCCCTATCACGAAAACTATTCAAGTTAGACGAACCAGACATGTAGGACACTGCTGGAGAAGCAGGGACGAACTCATAAGAGATGAACTCTTATGGACCCCCACACATGGCCGTTCAAAAGCAGGACGACCAGCACGAACATACATTCAGCAGCTATGTGAGGATACGGGATGCTGTCCTGAAGACCTACCTAGGGCTATGAACGATAGGGAGGAGTGGCGAGAGAGGGTCAGGGATATGCCTGCTACCAGCGCGATATGATGATGATGATGATGGTGGTGATTAGAGTCGCCAATGTTATTTTGCTTTATTAAAAAGAGACATTGGCCCTGTCGGCTGGGGCTGTAGAATACACCGACTGCAACTCTGCAGAGGGGTAAGACCCCACCAATTAGTTTCCTGGATATGATACTAACCAGTCTGATGGTGAGGCTCCTGTGATGCTGGGGCTTTGGAGAATGCGGAGCACCCCTTCATTGCCATTTCTCCCAGTTCCACTCTGGCCTGGAATGGTAGCACTTGATAGGGCCCTATCTATGTGTTTAATAGAACTAAGTACATACTTATGCTAAACTGAATTGTTTTAAATAGAACTGTTTGACTAAACTGAATAGCTTGAAATAGAAATGTTTTCGACAAATAAACAGCGTACTTACATTTAAACTGCGGGCTTATGCTAAACTGAATTGTTTGAAATGGAATTGTTTTTTGACATTGTAACTCTACTTACACTGAACTGAATTGTTAAATATAGTACTGTTTTGACATTTAACTGTGTGTAAACAAAATCTGTACTTATACTAAACTGAATTAGCTGAATTAGAACTGTTTGAATAAACTAAATAGCTTGAAAAAGAAACGTTTTTGACAAACTGTGTCATCATGCTAAACTGAATTGTTTGAAATTGAACTATTTTCATAAAAAATGGATTTGGCGTTAAATAACCTATAAAGGTTGATATGTTCTAAAACCCAACCAACCAACCCAAATCAAAACGGAACAAAGGGAACGGTACGTAAGTGAGCAACAAAAAAATGTAACAAAGATGCGGCAAAGCAGAATTTCATACTAATTGATGCTTGACTTGAACGAGCAAGGTTGCATCTGCGAGGGAAATATTTACATGTAAGTTTTTTCAGCAGTGTAAATGTTCACGTAAAGAATTTGTTAAAATAGCTCATGTGTCATGACTGGCGAATATCAGAAAGACGGGATAAAGGTAGTGAGAGACCACGAAATATTACAACCATAAGTAAATAAGTTAGTATATTGACCGACCGTCTAGGGTGACCCAAAGGCTCCCTTTTCAATTATTACGTTCACGTTTGAATGCAATATTTTGACCTTCTACCCTGCCCAAAATGCTATTCAAGGTGATGCACCGGAAGGAAGTGACACATTCTAATGGCAGTTATAAGAGGAAATCGCGTGGGTGGAAATTGGCTGATGAAATGGGACGAGCAAAAAAATTCCCATGGTACACTCATACACTGATGCACCGGAAGAGAGTGACCTGTGAACTGCATGACAGTTATTTCCGCTTGATGAGAATTAAACATTCGATTTCATAGATCAAGTGGGCGATCGAGTGGGCGTTGAACTATTATATAGCTCAGTCAAGACGGAAATCAAGACAGTTGTGTTGCAGTAGTGTTGGAGACGGAGGAGACGAGGTGTGGTAGGGAAAGCCACACTCGGCTGAGGGGGCCCTCGGGAACCCTGATGGAGTTTGAGGTCCGGAGAAGATGCTGATAAGATGCAGTAAAGAAAGCCATCACCCAGCAGAGTGGGCCTCTGGACCTCCGGTTGAACATCAGGAGAACAAGAAAGACACAAATTGACGGCCATAAGAGTGGGGGTCAAAATATTTAAGTTCTGTTCGATCTCCAGCTCCCTCTCACACGCAAACCTTGAATAACCTTGTCGAACCCTTACAAATAAAGTGAGAGATAAATACATATTTATAAAGAGGTCTTCATGCGTCTGTTATTCATTGCGTCAGTATGTATCCTGCATGAACATGTATATGTGTCAATAAGAATATTTTATATGACTATATAAAATGAACTCACACCTTAGGGAAAGATATGAACCCTCTTATATACCCAGCTATAGGTTAAATAACACCACTACTTTTTTTTCTAAAAGGATGAATTTGACATTTAATAATTCTCCAAAGTTGAAACGCTATTAAACAAAGAAAGCGGTCCAAACAGTTATAGATTTAAGGAACAATTCTTAATACAAATAACTCAAAGTTAACAAGTATCAAGTATTATTATGGAGAGGTACTGAACACTCTCTACATCTCCAGAACAGGAGCCTCACCACCAGATACTAGGACACCCATAGCTATAGAATTGGGTAGATGCATACATTATTACTGTCTACACCTTAAGACATAAGGAAAAGATGAGATAGGTCTCTTCATTCATTGAAATGCAAATCGTACCTAAATTTATGCTGAAGTTATCAAAAATCATTGCTAGGAAAAAGCATAATGAATTCATTAAAAGTATATATTTTTGTAACCCATTATATGATTATAAAAGTTTATGTTATAAATAAAATCAGTAAGTTCTATTGCATCCGAGACAGTTGGTTAGGGTGAAGGGTTGAAGTTGATCGCCTTTTAGTCGGGAGAAGTAAACAAACAACGGCCATTTCTTAAAAAGAACTATTGACGGCAACAACGTTGGAAACGAGTTCGAACTCCGGTCGTACAATAGAAAATAACCCAGGCAAAGGCATGATCCTCCTTAATCTCCTAGCTAGGGTTTAAATAATATCACCACGGTTCTTCTATAAGGATGACAGTTATTAAATAACTCACGAATGTTGATATACTATAACACTCACATAAAAAACCACCCCCCACACACATATATGTATATGTAAAAGTGAAGTAAAGTTGGCGACCTTAGTCGAGGGTGACCTGAAGGCTCCCTTTTCAATAGCTACTACACTGAGGTAAGGAAGAGGGCGCGACTTCATTTTCTGGATTGCTCCACTTTACCCTTGATCCTAACCTTATAACGCTGAGTGCTTAGCAAGGTGGGATCAAGTACCATTTTTTGAGTCTTTGGTCTGACTCGACCTAGAATTGAACCCCGGTCTCCCGGACCATTGGCGAACATTCTTTTCATTAGAGAGAGAGAGAGAGAGAGAGAGAGAGAGAGAGAGAGAGAAATTTAAAAACCCAAGTAATCCCAAAGAATTTATGGTAAAAGAGCGTCAACGTTGTAACATTTCGGTTCTAATGGACCATCATCAGAACTGGGAAAGAATGATATTAAGTGACGTTAAATCACCAAAGGATGTTTAATAAAATATGAAACAAGGAGGAAATATTATATGTACAGAGAAAGAAGTAGCCTTCTAATCAATAAATCAGCGTTCATGTTTGAAATATGTCATGTAACTGTTTAAGTTGATGCTGTAGAACAAATAGAATCCACAAGAAAGAAGGAGAAAGAATTAGAAAGGAAGGAAGGAAGGAAGAAAAGAAATGAATTGGAAGAATGAGATGTAATTAAGTAGAAAAGAAAGGAAGGTGGAATATGGGGAAAGAAAAGGGAGGAAAAAGGGAATAAGTAAATGAAACACGTAAACAACTCAATAATGCTAAAAAAAAAAAAAAGCAAATCAAGACCCGTGGCAATTAATATTTATCTAAATTGAAAAAAAAAAAATCTTAAAAGTCGAAAAACGGTCGTTTGAAGAGAAAGCTAAGTGAAATTATATATGAAAGTGTAAAAAGTAAGTAAATAAAATATTTACCGGGGATTGGGAAAAGGGAGAGAATAGAAAGTGGGCTATTTGAGATATCTGTGCGAAAAAGGCAGTGAGCAGGAAATAAATGCATAAGCATTAATGGGGAAATTGTGATACTATGTGAGGAAATAAATTAATAAATGATGGAAAATAGTGTAGCTATTTAAAATGTTTCCCTAAATACGGCAAAATATTATAAAAACCCAGGAATTATAGATAGATCAACAGAGTGAGATTGCTCTAGCTTTGAAAATTCGTCTCAATCTTTTGTGACGAATATAGGCTAATAAAGAAGCAGGATTAAAATCAAAGTTATGATTTAAAAATCCGTTCAAGAACTACATTATATATATATATATATATATATATATATATATATATATGTGTGTAAAGATGGTTGCTGTAGGTCCAAAGAAAGAGTAAGAATATATTTTAAAATAAGGTCCACGAAGAGAATTGTATTTTTTGAATTTATTTATTTTGTTCTTACATACGTGTTGTATATATGTTTGTTTCCAGCTTGATGCTTTCGTCAGAGAACATATGTGGCACAAGGCCTTATATATATATATATATATATATATATATATATATATATATATATCTGACTGGAAGATTAATTGATTAATATTTCATTTAATGTGAAGATTTTGGACAGGTACTTGTGTTTAACTTGTATCTTTAAATGAAAGATTAGACTTATTTATAGGAAACATAGCAAATTTTGACTTTTACGTGATTTTGATTTGAGTTTGTGGATTTAAGGAAAATGATGGTATCATTCGTAAAATGATAAGAGCTTTTTCAATTTGGCGCCCTCTGTCGAGTTTAAAAATGTTTCTAAATCTATTAAGAGTTCTTTATCGTTTGTTTCAAATTCTTAATTCCTTATCAACAACGACAACAACAAAAAAAAAATCATGGCCAGTTTCCACAGCCTCACTCTAATTGAATCGCTCGTTTATCTAAGACACTTTTTATCTATTGGATTTTTGTCACCCTTTTAGATACGTAGTTAATTCTACGACCAAGGAAGGGCTTTTCAAAGTCGTCTGAGTGACAGCAAATCTCTTTCAAGGACTCTTCTAAGTATTCAAGTTGATTTTAACGGTGCTGTGGTCTGGATAGTCTCGCTTCTTCTGATTTTGAGTGTATTATGGCTTGAACTTTATCCCAATCTGAATTTCCCCCAATCAGCGCCAGTAACATCTTTAACAAATCAAATCGTACATTTCAAAATTAATATTTGTAATCAGTTCATATTCACTCTTTGACTAATTGAGTATAGAATATATATCTTTGAGCCAAAGGTTAAACGTTGAAAATTTCAAGTATTTTCTTTTAATGGTTCCTTTGAATTAGTCAAATTATTTAAACAAAAATTTTTAAAGAAGAACAAAAAAGAAAAGAAAAATACATTCAAATGACAATAAATAACACGTTTTTAGAATTTAGATTTAAGAATCTTTCGGCGGCGGCAACATTGACAAAGAAAATGGAAGAAAAATGTCGATGCATATGAAAATAATAAAGTTGTTGGCAACCGTATTCGAGGGTGACCTGAAGGCTCCCGTTTCAGTAGCTACTACACTGGGGTGTAGGGGGCGCTACTCCTTTCCCTTGATTGCTCCACCTTATCCTTGATACGTACCTTATAACGCAGAGTGTTAAGCCAAGAGATATCAAGTACCATTTGAAAAGTATTTGGTATGACCCGACCTGGGATTGAACCCAGGTCTCTCAGACCATTGGCGAACACTCAACCCACTGGATCAATGAGCCGGTTTTGTTCACAATAAAATTGTTACGATGCTGCTGCTGTATATATATATATATATATATATATATATATATATATATATAGTCATCCACAGACAGATCTGTTTCGTTCTATCAGAACTCATCAGTGTGGCGAGACATACTAGCTTACCGTAGCTGCGATCGAAATCCAGGTGACTCAAATGCCAATCCAAGCCTCTACCCCCCAGCCACGAGGAACCAGTAGCAGCGAAGTAAATTTTAAATGGTCATCAATCACAATTACTATTGTTTACATACATCCGCTTAACGGCTACCGATAGCTCAATTCATATATGAAGAGCCTTGCAATAAACGCTAATGGCAACGCGATTACTTCATTCGCTAGAGAACTCAACCTTACGGGGGTAGGGGAGTATATGGTGGTGTGAAAAAATGCAGATTATACAATTTGTAAATGAAAATCTATCAGACATACTGATATCTGAGCGAAAAATCAATAATAAAAGAAAAGACTAAAATAATTCGTACTGCTTGAAAAAAATCAACCAATATCGCAATTCCAAGTCAAAAGAAAAACACAGACAGAATAACAAAAGCTTGAATGTAAGAGTCCTTAATACACCAAGCAGAGCAAAATTCGAATACCTGCAGAGCCAGAAGTAATCTACCGAGGTTTCACCAACTGGATCATCAGGATAATTCTGATTTGGTGGCATCAAGTAGCATTTTTCGAGTCTTTGGTATGACACAGCCAGGGATTGAACCCCAGCCTCCCCGACCATTGGTTAACACTCTACTCATCAGGCCAATGGTCCGAATTAATCCCGTATAATCATTAGTGTTTGATAGGAATACTTGGTACAATATATAGTAGTGCATAAATCATTAGTATTATAGATTTGTACTAGATAGTATATATAGTTGCGTATAGATTATCACAATTAGATAGGAATACTTGATACCATAAGATAGGGATATTTGATAACATATATAATTGGTGTAATGGTTATCGTCGTAGGAAATGGACACGGTGACACGAGTTCAAATCCTGGACGAGACTGATTGTATTTCACATAACACTAATACCCTTGGGAAAATTATGAATCCAATTATTCTCCCTCCAGCTATGGGTAAATAGTAGGGTAGACTAGGTTCTTCTGGCTTGTTGAGGCAACTAGTCTAAGAGAAGGAAAACTCTGAATTCAAACCTGTTAAACTCCGCTTAAAAATTAACATAGTGTCATATCCTGTCAGAGTGGAGGGGTTGGTAATTATGGATGTGTAATTGTTTGTAAATTATTACTATTATATAGGAATATTTGATTCTGTATATAATTGTGTATAAGTTATTACTATAAGATAAGAATTCTTGATACCATATACATGTTTAAATTATTCGATAAGATAGGGATATTTGATACCAAATATAATTGTTTGTAAATTATTACTATTATATAGGAATATTTGATTCTGTATATAATTGTGTATAAATTATTACTATAAGATAAGACTTCTTGATACCAAATACATGTTTAAATTATTCTATAAGATAGGGATATTTGATACCAAATATAATTGTTTGTAAATTATTACTATTATATAGGAATATTTGATTCTGTATATAATTGTGTATAAATTATTACTATAAGATAAGAATTCTTGATACCATATACATGTTTAAATTATTCTATAAGATAGGGATATTTGATACCAAATATAATTGTTTGTAAATTATTACTATTATATAGGAATATTTGATTCTGTATATAATTGTGTATAAATTATTACTATAAGATAAGAATTCTTGATACCATATACATGTTTAAATTATTCTATAAGATAGGGATATTTGATACCAAATATAATTGTTTGTAAATTATTACTATTATATAGGAATATTTGATTCTGTATATAATTGTGTATAAATTATTACTATAAGATAAGAATTCTTGATACCATATACATGTTTAAATTATTCTATAAGATAGGGATATTTGATACCAAATATAATTGTTTGTAAATTATTACTATTATATAGGAATATTTGATTCTGTATATAATTGTGTATAAATTATTACTATAAGATAAGAATTCTTGATACCATATACATGTTTAAATTATTCTATAAGATAGGGATATTTGATACCAAATATAATTGTTTGTAAATTATTACTATTATATAGGAATATTTGATTCTGTATATAATTGTGTATAAATTATTACTATAAGATAAGAATTCTTGATACCATATACATGTTTAAATTATTCTATAAGATAGGGATATTTGATACCAAATATAATTGTTTGTAAATTATTACTATTATATAGGAATATTTGATTCTATATATAATTGTGTATAAATTATCATTATTATTTTAAAGAAATATTTCATATCCTACATTTTTGTGTATAACATTTTACTATTTGATGAGAACACAAGATATAATCCATGATTATGTATAAATCATTAACTGGGCCATTAGCCAAATGAGTAGAGTTTGTCAATGATCCGGGAGACCAGGGTTCAATCCCCGGTCGAATCATACGAAAGACTCAAAAAATGGTATTTGATGCCGCCTTGCTTAACACCCAGTATTATAAGGTAAGGATCAAGGGTAAAGTGGTTCAAACCAGGGAATAGAGTAGCGACCTCCCATACAACTCGGTGTAGTAGCTACTGAAAAGGGAGCCTTCGGGTCACCCTCGACTAAGGTCACCAACCTATAATTCCTTCTATTTGAGACGAATATTTGATACCAATATATTTGATTCGTATTAGATAAGAATACTTCTTTCCATATATTATTGTGTATAAATTATTAGTATTATATAGGTGTATTTAAGTCATATAACTGTGTGAATAGTTTTATTTGATAATAATGCCAACGACCACCTACCACCAATCACGAAAACTATTAAAGTTAGACCAACCAGACATTCAGGACACTGCTGGAGAAGCAGAAACGAGCTCATAAGTAATGTGCTCCTCGGGACCCTCTCACATGGCCGACCAAAGGCAGCGCGACCAGCTCGAACCTACATACAGCAGCTCTGTGAGGATACGGGATGTAGCCTTCAGGATGTGCCGGAAGCGATGACCGATAGGGAGGTGTGGCGAGAGAGGGTCGGTGATATCTGTGCTGGTGGCACGACAAGATGATGATAATGATCTCAGAATTAGAGACATGAGGAGGGCTGAAAAACGCATTGACTAAACCATAGTGATAACTAGTTTGAACTCTTCATAAACAAATGTCAGTGATACGTATTTCGGATGGGTTTAAGGTTGACTTGGAGGGAATCATTGAAAAGATGTGATTAGCCACTTGAATAATCTTGGTTGTCATGAAAATGTTTTATAAGTTTTATTTTGTTTATTTCCTTTTATTTCTTTTTTTTTCCCCCGAAAAATCGTCTCCCTAGTTTTCATTTTTGCTGCAGGAATGTTGTCGACCGAAGATTATTTCAATCATTTGGTGATTTTCATTATTTTTTTTCAGCCAGCACTGTGTCTGCTCTGACAGGCTTTTAACGCCCATAAATTATCTTACGTCTGTAAAGATAATCTTAATTTGCATTTCAGACTTGATTTGTGAAAATGGTCACAAATTTACATTCTTCCGCATAGTGAAAAGACATCATCGACGGGTGAAAATGATGAGGCACTTTGGGGCCCAAATTAGCGACACTCCAAAGCTGAATTAACTTAGTAAAATCTGAAATTACATTATCCTCTCCATTTCTTCAATGTCAGTCTTCCGAAAACTTGTTATTTTCTGTTAAACAATTTTCCTTTTTATTTTCTATTTAAATTACGACCAAGTCACGTGAAAAGTTCATGTTGCCATTTGATCCCCTATAGTGTCCTTGTTTTGACACTAAATTGCCTCTGATAATAAGGCTCCACTTCTGGAGATTTCGGTAGTATGGAGTACTCCTTCATTGCTTAGATTGTTAGTACCTTTTAAGGTCCCATCTATGGATAAAATAAAACAAGTTCGATTTTTTCTATGGTTGGTTGTTTGGTTGATTTTTTAACATATCAACCTTTGTAGGTTATTTAACGCCAAATCAATCTTTATGCCAATAGTCAGTTTTATTTCAAACAATTCAGTTTAGCATGAGTACACAGTTTGTCAAAAACATTTATTTTTCAAGCTAATCAGTTTTGTCAAACAGTTCTAATGCAGCTAATTCAGTTTAATATAAGCACAGATTTTGTTTACACACAGTTAAATGTCAAAACAGTTCTATATTAAACAATTATGTTAAGTGTAAGTACAGTTTCAATGTCAAAAACGGTTCCATTTCAAACAATTCAGTTTAGCATAAGCACACAGCTTAAATGTAAGTACGCAGTTTATTTGTCAAAAACATTTCTATTTCAAGCTATTCAGTTTCGTCAAACAGTTCTAATTCAAACAATTCAGTTTAGCAAATGTATATAGTTAGTTCTATTTAATTCATAGATAGGGTCCTATCTGGTGCTACCATTCCAGGCCAGAGTGGACCTGGGAGCAATGGTAATGAAGTGGTGCTCTGCATTCCCCAAAGCTCCAGCATCACCGGAACCTCAACATCAGATTGTTTAGTGTCATAACCAGGACACCCATGGGGGTGGGTCTTACCTTTCTGCAGAGTTGCTGTCGGTGTAATCGACAGCCTCAGCCGACTGGACAATACACAGAGTAAACGTCAAAACAGTTTTATTTCTGATAATTCAGTTTAGCATAAGTACACAGTTTAGATGTCAAAACAGTTCTATTCCGAGCTTTTCAGCTTAGTATAAGTATACAGTTTAAATGTCAAAACAGTTTTATTTCAAACAATTCAGTTGAGCATAAATATGCGGTTTAAATGCAAAAAAAAAAAACCCAGTAAATTCAAGAAACCACGCTTTAGTTCTATTTAACCTATAGATAGGACAATTACCCGGTGCTACCACTCCGGGCCAGAGTGGACAGAGGAGCGAATTTATTCTATGGATTATTATTATTATTATTATTATTATTATTATTATTTATTACTCATTAGAGTTGTTTTACATCAGCGTAAGCTGATGGTCTTTCACTTAGATTGAGTGACAGCAAGTCTCCTCAAGTCTCCAGGATTCTTCTCAGTAATCTGGCCGTTTTCAAAAATTCTGTTGTTTGGATGGTTTCAACTCGGCCGCTAACTTCTAAATCTTCCAGGCCCTTTAATAATCCTTTAGTTACCGTGCGAAAAGCACCAATCACAACTGGTATAATTGTCACCTTCATGTTCCATAGTTTTTTCAATTCTCTAGCAAGGTCAAGGTACTTTTCTCTTTTTCACATTCATTCAGTTTTATCCTGTGGTCTGCCGTGACAGCAAAGTCGACAATTTTGCAGATTTTCTTTTTTTCTTTTTTAAATCTTTTTATTAATTATTATAAGGTCTGGTTTTCGAGCCCAGATTAGGTGATCCGTTTGTATATCAAAGTCCCACTGGAATTTGTGCGTATCATTTTCTAGGACAGGTGCTGGGTTGTGCACATACCATTGGCCTAGGGGTTAGAGTGTTCGCCAATCGCCCGGGAGACCTGGGTTCAATCCCGGGTCGAGTCATACCAAAGACTCAAAAATGGTACTTGATGCCTCCTTGCTTAACACTCAGCATTATAAGGAACGGATCAAGGGTAAAGTAGAAAAGGAAAGGAGTAGCGCCCTCCCCTACACCTTGGTGTAGTAGCTATCGAAAAGGGAGCCTTCGGGTTACCCTCGACTACGGTCGCCAACTTAACTATTTTATTATTTGTTATTCGAAACCTTACTCTGGTGTATGAGTTATTCATATTTGATAGGATTACTTAACTATCCGAATAAATAATATTCATGCTGTAGTTTATTTGTTAAATGGCATATTAATCTTCTTGGGTTATTTTAAGCTAAAGTTCTCATTGTAGAAGAAGAGCAGTGATAAAATATATGCCATTGTTGTGAGGATAAGGGGATTCTTGTCAACAAATGTTCAATTGTAATGTTTAAAATAATATAATTGTATTCAAACAAATGTTTAATATTAAATCAAATTATTAGTTCGAGATAGCAGTACTTGAAACAATTTTGAATTTTTAATCTTAGCAATACTTCAAACGATTTAACACTGTGCAAATGAATGATTAATATTACATAGGATAATTAGTGTCTGATAGCAATACTTGAAATTATTGAAATATATGAAACCAAATGAGCACAGGATTTTTAAAACAATGTTACCTAAACACTATTTGCATACAAATTATATATATATATATATATATCAGAAGAGATGTACTCTTATGGATCCCCACACATGGCCGCGCAAAAGCAGGACGACCAGCACGAACGTACATTCAGCAGCTATGTGAGGATACAGGTTGTTGTCCTGAAGACCTACCTAGGGCGATGAACGATAGGGAGGAGTGGCGAGAGAAGGTCAGGGATATTCGTGCTGCCAGCACGATATGATGATGATGATATCAGCAGCTGTGTGAGGATACGGGATATACCCCAAAAGACCTGCCAGAGGCGATGAACGATAGGGAAAAGTGCCAAGAGAGTGTCAGGGATATCCGTGCTGGTGATACCACATGATGATGATGATATATATATATATATATATATATATATATATATATATATATTCCCCGCCACCGTGGATTGTTTGTTTGTTTGTGTGTTCATTTGGGTTTTTTGGCATATCAACCTTTGTAGGTTATTTAATGCAAAAATCAGTTTATATATATATATATATATATGTGTGTGTGTATATATATATGTTTAACTTAAGATTTCAAAATGAATACTTTGTTGATAACATTTTAGATAAGCAGGATATCATTTGATTGGCACACGATTAAATTATTTCAATTCATCATACATTTTAGTGCAATCCTGTCTCTTTAAAGAAGGACAGAACGACTTCCACTTTGACGTTCTCGAACAGATCACTCAAACTATTCACCTTCCTTTCTAATAAGAGTGAAAGCTCTACATTCTCGGAGAACATGTTTAACGGTCCAAGGCATTTTAAATGTCAACCCCTGGTCGTTGTTTCAGCCAATTTGGCAGCTGAGTCAGCTCTTTCATTACCTCTGACTACAATGTAGCTCGGGATCCTGCATATAAGCATTTCTTTACAATTTAGTATTGAGCCTAGTCTACTCAACAGCTTAATAATTAGAGGGTTCTAAAGCTTTTTATTACTTAATGATAGTTAGACCGAGAGTCTGAGAATAAGATGAATTTCTTATGTTTGCTTCTTGAGACGAAGTCAAGAGCTATGTCTATTGCACGGTCTTCTGTTGTGAAGAAGAAGCTTTCCTTTGGAAGAGCTTTCTAGAGTAGGCTTCTGACAGTAGACTTCATCTGAAAGCCAAACGATTTTATTGATTATTCCTTTTTTTTTGAATGATGCGCGTATTTATTGTTGATGATGTGGTCATAAGTCGAGTTAGATGGGCAAGATTTGAGTTTGTGTAATTATGCAAACCCAGTTTTTCACATCTGAATTGTACAGGTGTTTCATGGGCCTATGCGTATAGGCTGTCAACTGCAGAAGTTCTGAAAGCTCTTAAGACCTGTCCTAGGCCTTCTTGGCGTATAGGGTCTAGCTGTTTCAGGAAAGATTTCCTGGTTGATTTTTGATGAAAATAGCATAATCTAGTTTTGAGCAGATCTGGGATGTGTATAGTTTAAGAAAAGTTTGTCAGTCAGCTCCGCATTTAATGTGAGCGACCACTCGCAGAATTTGTTGGGCTTAGGTGGATTTGTTTTTTTTAAATATCTTATGTGGGGGATGAATATTAATTTTCCGTTGAATGTAATCCCAAGGAATTTATATTCGTTAACAACAGGTATTTCCGTAACTTCAAGTCTGATGAGAGGGACATACTGAATTTTTCTCAGTTGACAGAAATGTACGCATCATGTTTTGCTTTTGGAGATTCTGAAACTGTTTGTGTTTGCCCAATGAGTAATTTTCTGGAGACATTGTTACAGTTGACGCACGGCAGTTCGCGTATATTTTGGTCTGTGAGTGATGCAGAAGTTGTCAACATTGAGGTAATCCTCAATTCTAGGAGTGAGAAACTTTGTGATGCTGTTTATTCTTATATTGAACAGTGTCACTGGCAGAATACTTCTCGAGGGACCCCACCTTCCTGCTTGTAGGGTTGAGAAAAGGTTGATCCAATACGGACTCGGAATTTTCTGTCTGTGAGAAAACTCTTTATGAAATTGGGCAATCGGCCTTGCAGCTCTATGCTCTGCTGGTCTTTCATTGTTCCGAACTTCCTGGTGGTCTCATGAACCTTCTCCAGATCAAAGAAGACTGCTATAAGGTCTTGTTTTTGCATATTGGCCTCTCTTATGGAGGTCTCCAATTCGACCACATGATCCATTGTAGATCTCTTTTTTCTGAATCAACATTGAGAATTGGAGATAAGTTTGATGGATTCGAGAAACTAGACCAATATTTTGCTGACCATAAGCTCCACATTTTTGCAGAGGAAACTAATTAGTGCTATTGGGCGGTAATTAAGTGGATTTGAGCCATGTCTCCCTGGCTTAGGTATAGGGATGATTGTTGCTATTTTCCATGATTCCAGGAAACTGACCTCTATCCAGATATATTTTGTCAGAAGGTAGTCCAGGTAATTATTTGATTGGTATTTTAGAAAGTTATAATGAATTTCAACTGGGTCGACTGCAGCGTTGTGCGCCATTTAAATAGCTTCTTGTAGTTCTGCTAAAGGTTTAGTTGTATTTTTCTGAATTATTGGTCTTTATTTTTATTGAGTTTTTATTTCTCTGTGTGGTTTTTGAAAGTAAAGAAATGTGGATTGGAGTTGTTGAGGGAAGAATTTGCCGAAAATGTTTTAACAAATGTGTCGGCCCTGTCTTCATTGGTAGTTGCTTCCGTTTTGTTTTTTGTGAGGTGTTTTAAAGCACTTGGTTGGGGTTTTCCGGATATTTTCTTCATCATCATCCAGATAATATTTATTCTGGTGCAGGAACCAAGTTGGTTGACATACATTTGCCAACTTTTCTTCTTGATTTCCTTCATAATTTTTCGTGTTTTTTTTTTCTGAGAAGTTTGAAAATTTTCGTAAGGCAGCCTTACGTAAGCGGATAGATGTTCTGAAGTCATCGTTAAACCAAGGAGTGTTATGTTTGTTTGACACTGAGGTTTTTGCTATGGTTTCGTTGGCTATGGATATGAGGGTTTCAGTGAAGTGTTTTGTTTGGTCTATGATATTACTGTCTTTTAACAGTTTATGTTTACACATGGTTTCAAAAACTTGCTAGTTTGCTTTGTTTATTTTCCAGTGAGGGATTCGATCTTCATGGAAAGGTTGTAAACTTTTGAGTATAATAGGGAAGTGATCACTGCCGCAGAGGCTTTTATAGAGTTTCCACATATTTATCTGCTCTCTGGCAGCGAAATCTCTTGTACTAATAACGGTGAGAAGAGTCCATTAGGGTAAGATGGGTAAGGCTCCCACTGCAGGTAGGTATTTGATTTGTTATATAGAATGTAGAGCTTATTAGTATTGATCACTTTCTCAAGATCTTTGTTGGTTTTCTGACAGCCCCATACAATGCTATGGCTGTTTATGTCAGCCAGTAATAAGTGGGGTTTATGTTATTGTTCAATAAATTTGTTTATTTTGGTGTCACATATGGGGTCATGCGGTGGGATGTAGGTGGAGCAATATTAAATCTCCCTTTTGAATTTGACCTTTAAGATAAGGGCTAGAAAAATATGTTTTACGAAATGACTAGTTTCATCAATATGATTGATGACAACCGAAAAATGAAATAGATTCGCGAACCTTTAAAATCAAAAACAATTGTCTCGCACTTAACTGACCTTTAGGAACAATCAAACAGCTTTTTAGATCAGTTTAAGGCTTGAACAAAAAGATCCTTATTTTAAGGATCTTTTTGTTTTTGAGATATATATATATTAATTTTTACATTTTTCATAAATTTTATTTTTTATATATTAATGTGGTGTACATATTTTTGGCATCTGAACAACCCCTGTGGAACAGGGAAGTACTCTTCGACCCTCTCTTGACAAAAGCCGATATTCATCACCTGGACAATGTAGGGTTGGTTGAATGTCAGTATATAGGTGTTGGTTTCGATTTTTTCTCCTCCTTTTCTAATCGTAATTCTTCTTATGTTTGTGACTCCCTGTTTTCCCAGGGTTGCCGACATTTCCTCTTTTATTGCCAACGCCAATTACCAATTCCTGATAAATTCTTTGGAAGTCTTGAGTTTTTCATGCGGGTAAGTTTTACATTTGGTTGTTTGGAAAATTTTCACTTTCAATATGTTTTCTACCTACCTCCGGGTCTCCAGGTCCATAACCAAGTTTAAGTTTCGGATTGTCTTAAAGGTTTTCGGTGGAGCCCTTTAAAATATCTTTATCTATTAAGGAAGGCGAGAATATGGCTAGGCAGACCTCCTCCAAAGATTCAATGACAAAGAATCTGGTGAAGTTTGCTGCCTCATTCTCCGAGTCTAATTCTGACAGGTTTCCTTTGTTTTTTTTTGAAGACGCCAAAATGCTGTATATTTTTCGTTGACCCTGTGCTCCATCATCCACCACGGAGTCCAACTTGTGTTGGTAATGTACGCATTCCCCATGGGTGAGACGGGGATACACGATTAGTATACTCGAGGTGAGCAGATGTGAAAAAGTCTCAAGAAATAAAAATGATTCATATATATATATATATATATACACACTTCAATTTGTTTTAGTTTATTTATCATTAGGAGAAGAATAAGTAAACTAAAAACAAATTCTCTTGTGGACCTATGCATTTTAAAGTATTTATTATATCTCTTATTGAACTAACAATATATATATATATATATATATATATATATATATATTGTCATTAAAGTCTGAAGCTTAACATATCAGCCATTGATCAAGTTCCTGGTTAATATATATAGTCCATAAACTTGTAAAGAAGCCAATGTGTTAAACGGAAATGATTAAGGACACATACTTCCACCATCAATGTTCCCAAATTGGGATACTTGGCTTTGTGAATCTGGTCTCCCAAGTAAAAAAAATTTGAAATTTGAGATAAATAGAATTAAAATTGTTTTTGTGTTTTTTTGCTAATCCTTTTTTATTCAGCCACCTTGAACATGATATGAAGGAAGATTAATTTTTTAGCGGGGAGATATTGATTTAAATTTAGAGAATTCATTCTCCAAGACTGCTTGCCTTTTAAAGTCTAAAGAACCCAGTCTAACTTATCGTTACCCATGCCTATTGGGAAGATGCATTGGTTTATGCCTTTTCAAAGGGCATTAGAACAAAGTGAAATGCAAACACCATTATCCAGTATTTGAACCCGGGCCGCCGATTCCATTTGCAACGGTGAAATGTATTTTTTCCTTGGAGAATGCATAAATATTTCAACAGCAGCCTAGCGAGTAATCCTCGTGGCGCAGTGGAAAACGTGGTGGACCGTGAGATCGTAGTAAGAGAATTCGAATTGTAGTCTATCTATTACATTCACTTTTGAATTAGTACCCTTGCGAAAGTTGATAACCCTTAATCCTCCCTGCTATGGGTAAAAGAGTACCACTACTGGTTTTTTGCGAAGAACGGATTTGGCATCAATGAACACATTAAGGTTGATATGCAATGAAATTAAAAAAAAATAACCAAGAACAACCTAAAAGAAACACCATGCCGTAAAAATGGATAAGAGTATGAGAATCGGATTGCACTGATTATTACACACTGAATCTTCCATACTTGTGAGCTTGAGGCAAAGTAATCCATACACAATAAATACTCGTAGGTTTGTCAAGACCCGAGCCTCAAGACAGAAAGATGTGGAGATGTCAGAAAAGTTTTAAGACTTTCGACTGTAGCCCTGGGGTGGGTATTTGAGATTGAAGACAATTGCTGACACGAAGTCCCCGGTGACAATCAAAAGACACTGCGTGTAAAAAACTATAATATATCCATGACAATGATGATATAATAATAATAACAGATAGATAGAGAGAAAAATAGGATAATATTTGTGGTCATGTGACCAAGTTTATATCTTTATAAAAGAAGAGAAAAACAAGGAGGAATTCATCTCTTCAGGAGACAGAGGAAAAAATAAATGGCCGGATAGAATGGGCTGGAAAAGCGAAAGGACTTGTTTTATCAGAGAAGGCTTCCAGAGAAAAGGTAAATCCAAACTTTTTTTTTTCTTTCCTGTAATATCGAAGAAATGTCATGTGTGTGTTCTAAAAATATTGCCTTTGACTTTGCTTCTTAATGTCAATGGATAGTCGTTGTAAATTTAGTGAAAATATGAGAATAAAATAAACTTGAAAAAACGTGTAGGAAACGGCCAAGAGTAAACAGAAATAGGAAATAATCTTCCTAGTCAAGTAACAACTTTTAATGGAAACCAATTATCAGTAATGGAACGCATATATTAAAACCTTAAAGAGTCGAACAAAAATCACTAAATAGCAATAGTTTCAAGAACAAAATAATGCTAAAAGGCAAAAATATCAGGTGGTAATTTACGAAGGTCTTTACTTCGATTTAGCACAAGGCCAAATGAATGGGGCACCCAATGAGACTCGAACTCACTCGTGTAGGTTTGCTAGTCTAACTTGCTAACCATTACACCACCAGAGGTGCCCAGGAAAAAATATCAGGTAGACTAAAAATAAAATTTAAAAAATTCCACTCTGGACTTTTTGGTGAAACTAACGAAATCGACACCGAAAAGCTTTTTTGTGACACGCTTTAGAGTACTCTTACTTTAAGGGTACATGGTCACATATGTGACAGGTGCGCAGATGATAAACAACCCCTAAGTCTGGTATAGCCACAATATACAACTAATTAAAAAGTGCAAAACAAAAACTTAATTCAACGTGGGAACCAGACAACATGTTTGTGAGTCATGATCGGCAGGTGCTCTCTTAATAGTCAACCGGGGGCCCCGTTTGGCATCCTATGAGTGTTGGCTGTTGTTTTTCAGGAAACACAAACGACAAAGTAAAGAACCACTCAAATCAGAAACATCAAAAGAGCAATAAACAAGGGAAGACAACTAGTTTGTTAGGAGCAACCCCACACAAAGAGAGTATAGCAAAAGAATGAAAGAAAGGTAAGAAGATAGCACTATATGTAAGACAACAAGCCAAAGCATGGCTAACCGAGCTGGGACGATAATACAGAAAGGTTAGGTTTCTGACATTGAAATGTTAGAAATAATCAGGAAAATAATTAGGGAATCATATTAACAAGATCCGAATACAAGAATCAAGACGGGAAATATTGAAAAACAAGAACACTCTAACCGAATTAAAGCCCAAAGCGAAATTAATTGAGACTCCACACAATAAGATATAGAACAAACACTAACACGAGAAGTAAAATAAATGCAGAGTCTATGCAGACAATAATGTCTGAAACACGTCATTTATTAAATCCACGAGGGTCGCTTGCCTAATCCATTTACTATAACCAGGTACAAGTGTTAAGTATTTCTGTATTGTTACTCGCCTGCAGTCAGGATTGAACATACAATCCCCAGATGATTGTCTCATAGAAGCTTAATGAATCAAGGCCTAAGGACTTGAGGACTTGGAAATAAAATGACGAGTAGAGGCCATCAAGACTACTGCATTACTGAGATCAGCCAGGAGACTTGAGACGGCGTGGTCACTCAAATTCCAGTAAAAGAATATCAGCTAACGTTAATGTGAAAAACTCTCTAGGAATAAAAGAGAAGAGAATCTGCCGACTAATGAACTTTGCCGTCCCAGTAGACCACAGTAAAATTAAAAGAAGGTGAAAAGAGAGATAAATATCTAGACTTTCCTAGAGAGCTGAAAAAGCTATGGAACATAAATGTGGCGCCGATACCAATTGTAGTTTGTGCATTTGGAACGATACCCAAAGGACTGGTAAATACTTAGAAATCAGAGGACAAGTTGAGACCATCCAGACTATAGCATTACTAAGATCGGCCAGAAGAATGAGAAGGAGTTCTGAAGACATGACAGACTTGATATCACTCAACCTGCAGAGAAAAATAATCAGCTAATACTTGTATAAAAAAAAAACTCTCACACGAGAAAACCTAGACCTAGCTAATACAAGGAAACTTTAAGAGAGAAACAGAATCCCTCCTAATTGCAGTACAAAACAACGCCACAAGAACTGATCATATCAAAGTGAGAATAGATAAGATGCAACAAAATAGCAAATGTAGGCTATGTAGTGACAAAGATGAAACCATCAATCACATTATAAGCGAATGCAGCAAATTAGAGCAGAAGGAATATAAGACTAGACACGACTGGGTGGGCAAGGTGATCCACTGGGAGATGTGCAAGAAATTTGAATTTGACCATACGAACAAATGGTATATGCACAACTCAGCATCTGTCCTAGAAGATGACTCATGAACTCCTTTGGGGCGTTGACATACTCACGGAACACCTAATCTCAGCAAGAAGACCAAACCTAATAATAATCGACAAAAAAAAAAAAAATGAGAATTTGCCAAATTGTCGCCTTTGATGTCCCGGCTGACCACAGAATAAAACTGAAAGAATGTGAAAAGAGGGAAAAGTAAATCGAACATAGAAGGGAATTGAAAAAACTATAGAACATGCGGGTGAGGATCATGCCAATTGTTATCGGTGCTTTAGGTATAGTAACAAAAGAATTATTAAAGGGACTGGAGGATTTGGAAGTTGGCAGACAAGTGGAAACAATCTGAATTCCAGCATTATTGAAAACGGCCAGAATACAGAGAAAATTTTTGGAGACTTGAGGAGTCCTGGTGTCACTTAAACTCCCGTGAAAGACCATCTGCTAACGCTGATGTGAAAAACTCAGAGTAAATAATAATAATAATAATAATAATAAGTAACGATTGCGCCAATTGTGATTCGTGAAAGACCATCTGCTAACGCTGATGTGAAAAACTCAGAGTAAATAATAATAATAATAATAATAAGTAACGATTGCGCCAATTGTGATTCGTGCGTTAGGCACAATAACTAAAGGATTATTAAAAGACCTGGAAGACTTGGAAATTTTACTAAGCTTTTTGCTTAGATGTGGCACAAGGCCATATGAAAGGGGCACCCAATGAGACTCGAACTCACTCATGTAGGTTTACTAGCCGAGCTTGCTAACCATTACACCAACAGAGGCGCCTGGAAGACTTGGAAATTAGCGGACGGGTAAAGACTCTCCAAACGACAGCATTGCTAAGAACGGCCAGAATCCTGAGACGAGTCCTGGAGACTTGAGGAGACTTGCTGTCACTCAAACTCGAGTGAAAAACCATCAGTTAAAACTGATGTGAAAAACTCTAAAAGAGTAAATAATAATAATAATAATAATAATAATAATAATAATAATAATAATAATAATTCAAGGAAATCGGAGAGGTGTGACTTTTTTTACAACTCCACCGAAACTTAAAATGTATCTTAGCACAGCCTACTTTAATGGACATTTTTATCGTAATCTATTCTTGTCAATTTAAGTGTTAATAGTAAATATAATCATTGATGGTTTTTTTTTTTTTGTAATATATATTTTAACATTCATGAGGTCTAATTATAATGCGTATATCTTTATTTTTGATACATAAATTCAAAAGAGTTTTTAATCCTAATATTATATTCAAATTTAATTCAGAGGCATTTAAAATTATTACAAGTAATATACATTTCTTAATCATAGATTTATTCATTGATCTGTTTTTGCAAGTGTTATTTGATTAATTCAAATTCCGGGAGAAAATTTTGCTGAATTGCAAATGATTTTTTAGTTCTTTCTGAATTCTAAATAATCTTACGATATTATTAAATAGTAAAGAATTTGATAAACAGTTATTCGTAATTTTTTTTTCCTTTAATCCTTCATAATTATACGATACTTGAAAAGTGAAATATAATTCTTCGCTCAGACAAATCATCATCATCATCATCATCATCATGTCGTGCTGGTAGCATGGATATCCCTGACCTTCTCTCGCCACTTTTCCCTATCGTTCATCGCCTCAGGCAGGGCTTCTGGACAACATCCCGTATCCATCATAGTTGCTGAATATATGTTCGTGCTGGTCGTCCTGCTTTTGCACGGCCATGTGTAGGGGTCCACAAGAGTACATCACTTGTGATTTCGTCCCTGCTGCTCCAGCAGTGTCCTACATGTCTGGTTCGTCTAACTTGAATAGTTTTCGTGATAGGACACAGGTGGCCGTACAGTTGGTGTCTTGTGGGGTGTTGCCGCCAGGACTTGTTCAAGATTGCTCGCAGCATTCTTGTGTAATTGCCGTCTAGCTTCTTCTCCAGCCGTTTTATTAGAGTCCATGTTGTGCAGCCATATAGCAGTATCGATGTGACCGCTGCCTGGAAGAAACTGCGTTTCATTTTATCGGTTAGATCTGATTTCCATATTATCGATAGCCTATTGATAGCTGTCCATGCTTTCGTTAACCTCGTGTCGATGTCCTTTTCGGTTGATGCGACGCTGCTTCCTAGGTAAGTGAATTTGTCTCCTTTTCGGTTGATTCGACGCTGCTTCCTAGGTAAGTGAATTTGTCTCCTTTTCAGTTGATTCGACGCTGCTTCGTAGGTAAGTGAATCTGTCTCCTTTTCGGTTGATTCGACGCTGCTTCCTAGGTAAGTGAATTTGTCCCCTTTTCGGTTGATGCGACGCTGCTTCCTAGCTAAGTGAAATTGTCTCCTTTTCGGTTGATTCGACGCTGCTTCCTAGGTAAGTGAAATTGTCTCCTTTTCGGTTGATTCGACGCTGCTTCCTAGGTAAGTGAATTTGTCTCCTTTTCGGTTGATGCGACGCTGCTTCCTAGGTAAGTGAAATTGTCTCCTTTTCGGTTGATTCGACGCTGCTTCCTAGGTAAGTGAATTTGTCTCCTTTTCGGTTGATTCGACGCTGCTTCCTAGGTAAGTGAATTTGTCTCCTTTTCGGTTGATTCGACGCTGCTTCCTAGGTAAGTGAATTTGTCTCCTTTTCGGTTGATTCGACGCTGCTTCCTAGGTAAGTGAATTTGTCTCCTTTTCGGTTGATTCGACGCTGCTTCCTAGGTAAGTGAAATTGTCTCCTTTTCGGTTGATGCGACGCTGCTTCCTAGGTAAGTGAATTTGTCCCCTTTTCGGTTGATGCGACGCTGCTTCCTAGGTAAGTGAAATTGTCTCCTTTTCGGTTGATGCGACGCTGCTTCCTAGGTAAGTGAAATTGTCTCCTTTTCGGTTGATGCGACGCTGCTTCCTAGGTAAGTGAAATTGTCTCCTTTTCGGTTGATGCGACGCTGCTTCCTAGGTAAGTGAATTTGTCTACTAGTTTAAGAGGGGTTCTGTCTAAATAAATGGTGGTAATTTCATGTGTATTTATTCACATTAAAAGTAGGTGCAGTGTAGTTTTCTTATTGTTTTATTACTAACGTATGGAAATAGAGATTTTTTTAATTCTAATATATTATTCAAATCGAATTAATTAGCATAGCTATTTCTAAGTATTAATATCATTATAGGTTTTTTTAATTCTAGTTTAGGTCATTTCTTTATTTTTACTAATATTGTTATTCATACGGGAAAGCTGTTAATGTTTACTGTTATTGCTCTTCATTGATTTGAAAGAAAATGACAAAAATAGTGAAACGATGTCTTAATTATGAATTTAAAATAAATAAAATTTAATAAATTATTTTTTAAACTAAAAGATGCCAGACAGTTCGGACATTGGCATGATAGTTAGAGTGTTCGCCAATGGCCCGGGAGACTTGTGTTCAATCCCAGGTTGAGTCATATCTAAGATTCAAAAAATGCTACTTGATGGCTCCTTGCTTAACACTCAGCATGATAAGGTACGGATCAAATGTAAAGTGGACCAGTCAAGGGAAAGGAGTGCTACCCTCCCCTACACCTTGGTGTAGTAACTATCGAAAAGGGGAGCTTTTGGGTCACCCTCGACTAAAGGGAGACAACTTTACTTACTTAATAATCGTGCATGTCTGTATATTTAGAGTGTGAGAGAGTATAAGAATAGATATTAGTCTATTGATCGATGCAAAACAACACCTCTTCCAAAGTAAAATAAGTTAAACTTTTACTTAGTAACAGGAAAAGCAGATTTTTTTTTACATTATATATATATATATATATATATATATATAATGTAAAAAAATCTTCTTTTCCAGTTACTAAGTAACATATATATATATATATATATATATATATATATATATATATAACCAAAAGAATCGCTCACAAATCCTCGAAGCAATAACCATGACAAATAAAAAAACATACTATAGATAAAACAGTATTTAATACAGGTATTAACGTATTAAACATATTCAATAACTAATCCTACCACCGTCCTAATAGAATGAGCCAAATGTATACAATAAAAAAGCCACCCCAAATAAATACTGCAACTCACAGCAAAAAACAATTAAACACAACCCCCGAGGACGACCAGTAAAATGGTCGAAAGCGCTTGGGCAAGTATGGGGTACTTTCCTTACGATCTGGACCCAGAAATAAGAAAAATAGTCAGAAAACGTCTTCATTTGAATATCCTAAAGATAAAAATGTAGAAGAAAACACTCTTCAGCCTTCTGCAGAGCATGCTTAAATAATAATTTGCTGCCAAAGTACACAATATATATATATATATATATATATATATATATGTGTGTGTGTGTGTGTGTGTGTGTGTTTCCTTGTTTTTATCATTAGGCAAACCAAAGAAAGAGAATGAAATCATGTATACAATTTAATATTATCTAATATTATGTTTTTACTCTACATTTATCATAAACTGTATTACACGCTTATTTTTGGTCAATATTGTTTAATGACACATCAACCTTATTGGGTTTTTCAATGCCAAATCCATACTTCTAGAAGAACCATAGAGGTACTATTTAACCCATAACTGGAAGAATAAGGGGGCGTAATGGATCGACTAGAGTTCGAACTTGTTTACTACGATTCCACAGTCCAGCGCATTAACCATTACACCATGAGGACCCCCAACCTTGTTTCTGAAGTGAAAGATAGTTATGATGGAGTCCGTTCGGACAGGAAAATTTTTTTCATCTGATCTTCGAGAAGGCATATCCTTAGATATAGAAATACATACAATTACGATATAATTTGTTACGTAATATACAATTCTCTTTTTATTGTTCATTAATAAAGAGAATAGGATACTTATCTGCTGTTGGTGTTCGCAAAACAAAGACATCACTTTGCGGTCAGAATGAAATGCAAGAAAACCATTTAAGAAAAGCACACTCTATGGTACATTTTATTTCGGTCTTCCAACCGATAAAAGAAAAGACCGTGTCTCTTTGTGTTGAACCAAAGAAGGATGCTGTATACCGGGTTAAACAGATAATAACTGTTAATGTAAAAAAAATTAAACCAGCCCTTTTTCTTTTTTTTTCTTTATTATGAAATGTACGAAAGAGTTGAGTGAAGATAACTACACAGAGGGAAACACGGTATCCTTAGTCAACCACTTCTTCTTCGTTCTGCTTTGATTAAACTGGTACAGGGCCTACTAAAAACTTTTAATCATTTCCGCTTCTTCTTTCTTCTTTTTCGAGACTGGTACGGGATCAACTCAAAACATCTAATCATCTAAGTTTCGATTATATTTTTTTTTTACTTCAGGGCCTTTGCAAGGCACCTGTTCTTTCTTCTGGGATCATACACGCTTTTGACTTTAGCGAGCCTGTTTCTTCATATTTCTTTTACTTTCCCGGGCCTGTCCATTCATACTTATCATCATTATCTCGAGGTATTTAATCATCTTAACTTCTCTATGTTTATCAACTTCAGGGCCTTTGTAATATATCCCTTCTTCCTTTTGGGATCATAACCGGTTACAACTTTAGCACGTCACATACAGTTCAGACTTTTCTGAAGCTAGTGGAAAGGATGTCATGATGTCTAAACACTCTTCTGTGGGCTCCTTCCTTCTTCTTTTCGGGTCAAAAATCTTCAGCGATTATATAACTTTCCCAATACCCACGTAATCCTCGTGATCATACTTCATTCCGACATGCTACCCACGCAATTCACGTGGTATTTAAGCCGTGTTTTGTTTACTTCAATACACAGATGCATACCAGTATAACTTACGCGGCCTGTCAAAAGATAATATCCAACAGGGATCGAGAAATCTGCAAATGAAAAAAAAAATCCCCAAGTTAAATACGGTAGTTATCAGAACCTGGATAATCCCAACTATGACCAACCAATATCTTCTCAAACAACAGAAAATAAAAACTGAAGAAAAAATTGGTCAAAAGAGGAAACCTCAAAAATAGTCAACTCAATAAACTTGCAATATATGGCGAGAAAGAACTGAATGAAAGAACTAATATCCCAATGAAGTAGCCAATTTGAGAAGATATATCATGGAAATCGACAGCTTAAAATTGCTGAAAAAAAGATCATATAAGAATAGGTTATTGTTAATATTCAAAGAAATGAAATTGTAACACTTGAAATGATTGCAGGTAACAATTAAACTGGTTATGTATTAAAGCACTCATTGTTTCCTCTTTTGTCCAAGGTATTGTGATCAAGGATTAATAGTTGTTATAGTATATTATTTTCAAATCTTAAAAAAATAAAAAATAAAAACACAAAATTATTATTTCTAGAGTTGTTAGCGGTGTCACCTGGGTTCCATGTATGTTGAGACAAACTAAAAACAGAGCCATATGAAATTATATATAAAAAAATGAAGGTGGATTGAAAATATAAAAGATAAAAAAATAACGAACTAAAATTTACATAGATATTTCAATAGAAGAGATTATAAATATCCTTAAACACACACATAAATTGAAGGCAGTTCCGAAAAGTTCAATTTTTGTATTTGGTACTGGCTGAAACTGCCAACTTTCTTTTTAATATGTCTGCATGTTTCTTTTTGGATCGTTGCTACGACTCCCAAAATTATTTGAACTGTTCCAGTCTTAAGATGCCACTTTTCCTTACTTTCTATTTACAGAAATAGACGAATGCAAAGAAAATATATCCATCCATGACAAAATGAAAAAGAGTGTCAAAGAGAAACTAGAAAATCAAGAAAAATCAAAAGTAAATAGGTGATAAATTTAATTGATAAGATCTCGATGATAAAAGAAAATCAGAAAAAAGAAATTCAACTAAAAGTTCTGTCAATCCAAATATATATATATATAAAAAAAACACTATTCTTTTGATAAGACAAAATATTTCTCCCAAGTATTTCCTCTACATTCTTATATTTTTTGACTGATATGTAATTTCCCGTTGGTACTGCTCTTCTCCATAAAATATGACTATAAAAGAGGCAGCAAAAATATAAATACAGAGAATACATATAATCACTGCCTTCCCTCAAGCTAGCTCTTAGGTAAAGACAATGTGAAAGATTGTAAGAAACAGAAAATAAAAATTGGACTTCCTGTTGCATAGCCATGATACGAATACGTGAAAAAGACATACTCATACCGGTACGTAAAACGTTCATAATGTTCATAACGCACATATATAGATAACACAAAAAACACTTACGACTTCTCAGTTCAGGTACGAAACTTTTTATTACCTTTGAGTTAAAAGGTTTTTCGACATAAGGAAGAGCGAGGCATAATCTTTCTATGACGACTTTTCTATCTGCACCCCCTCCTTTACGTGCGGCATCTGCCGCAAGGCCTCGGCGAGCTCCGGAAGTCCGAAGGAGAAACTCAACTCTCTGACTTTTCTCAAATCCCCAAAATCCTCTGCGCACGCTTCCGGTGCATCTGGTCACTCACATCCCCAAGTCACAATTCTATCTGGGATTTTTATTTTGACATCTGTGAATGACACATCCTACCCGCACGCGCGTGAACAACTGCGCTCATGTTGCACCTAACTAACCCATGTGGTAAGCGAAAGGTTCTCAGCCTAACTAAACCGAAAGGCAAGATATATAAAACGAAATCCCTCGGCCATTATATAACATTCAAAAAGTAATAAGTTGTGGACACAAGACTTTTCATCATCATCATGTCACGCTGCCAGCATGGATCTTCCTGACCCTCTCTTGCCACCCGTCTCTATTGTTCATCGCTCCCGGGGGCGGGGTCTTCCAGGCTATATCCTGTATTGGCACAGAGCTGTTGTATATAGGTTCTAGCTGGTCATCCAAACTTTGCTCGTCCATGGGAAGGGGTTCACAGGAGTATATCACTTCTGAGCTAGTACTTACTTCTTCGGCAGTATCCTGTATGTCTGGTTCGCCTAACTTCGATAGGTATCATGATGAGTGGTAGGTGCCAATACAACTGCTGTTCAACACAGTTCGCAGTATTTTTGTGTAATTGCCATCAATCTTTTTTCTCCATACGTTTAGTTTGCGTCAATGTGGTGCATCCATATAGCAATATCGACACGACCGCTGCTTGGTAAAAATTGCGCTTTATTTTATCGGTCAGGTCTGACTTCCATATGACCGATAGCACATCAATAGATGTCCATGTCTGTTGGGTATCACCCACCTTTTTCCACACAAGGAACTAGTCCATCTGCCATATATAGCAGTAACTACTAATACCAAGGCAGTCTAGAAGGTGAAGAGCAGCTTCTTATAGGAATAGTATTAGAGCGTTGGAGACTGGAGATCGCACAAGATCACTTTACTTGCTACCATAATAACGGAAGCCGATACTATCGTTGGGCTATATCTTTATTCTGTATTCACTAATCCTATGTTCTTGTCTACTAATAGTCTCTCTATTGTATATACTTATTTCCTGAGAATATATCTCTATTTCCTCTCATATCGTGGTTTGTCTTTATTTAATATTACAAGCGTTCACTAACCAGAACACAACAATGTCCTTGTAAGTCACGTGTTGGAGTCAAAAAAGAAGGAAAAAGGAGAAATACTAGCATAGGGAACAAAGTAAATACCTCAAAACAAGTTTTCGGTGAGTATATTAAAAAGAGTAAAAAAGTTTTGATTACTGTAGCCACAATTAGCTATAGCAACAAAAGAACAAACCAAAAAAAAAAAACAACAAAAAAGTAAATTACAAAAATGTGAAGAAAAACAAGTGGACGCATAATTCAAGCAAAAAACAAGCGAGATTGCATATGAGAAAACTTGACATGGCTAGCAATGAGAAACCTCAACACATTAACTGAATTGACATAACGACCAGTTACATTAAAGTAAGTATTTATAACACACTACAGTAAATGTAGGCTTTGTTGAAACAGAAACGAAACGCTTAATCACATAAGTGAACGCAGTATTCAAGCACAAAAAGAATATAAGACAAACCACGATTGAGAGAGAAAGGTGATCCACTGTGAATTGTGCAAGCGATTAAAATTTGACCATATTGCCAAATGGTTTATGAACAAATCCGAATACGACCGAGAGAGTGAGACGCATGAAATTTTCAGGGATTTTGGAATACAAACTGATCCATTAATCCTGGGCAGATAACCAGGCCTATTTCTAATTCAGGGGAAAAAAAGTGTCATCTGGAGAAATTTAACCTGCCAGCAGACCACAAATTTTAGATAAAAGACAACTTGAAAATATAGACAAGTACTTAGACCTTGCCTGAGAACTGAAAAAAGATTTGCGTGTGACGAAGATATTTTGTTGTAGTGCGGCTAAACACCTCTTCATGACTCTACCAAAATTACTGGCTCATAACCATGAATAGATTAAATACTTACGCTAAACTGAATGGTTTGAATTAGAACTGTTTGACTAAACTGAACAGCTTGAAGTAAAAATGTTTTTGACAATAAAACTGTGTACTCATGCTCAACCGAATTGTTTGAAATAGAATTGTTTATATGTATAAAAATAGATTTGGAATGAAATATGCCGAAAAAAAAAAACAGAAAAAAAAAACAAATCAATCTTTCTAAAAAAGAAGCCACTTTTGCTAATAGAGATAAGGAAGGCAATACCATCATATTCAAGGGAGGTAATTCAGTAAGGTGTTTCCTATTCAGCTATCAATGTAAATTCAGTATCGTTTTAGAAGCTCTAAGCAAGTGACGATTTCTTTAACAGATACAATAAGTGGTAATTTAGCTATTTGTTTATGTATTTTATTTACTAAACTATTATATTCATGATTTCTTTTTTCTCGTTCGGGAAATTTGGAACCAATTTGATAAAGAATACTCTGCTTTAGATAAGAGAATGAATTAAAAGCTCGAAGAGGGGCAGCAAAGCACTGATTTGAATTTCTGTTGTCAATGGATTCCATAATTTTTCTTCAATACTGGCTGATTCCATTAAATTCTCTACTGAATTGTTCGGAAAAATTATATATTCTTAATTTAAATAATTTAATCAAGTTTGTTTGAGGAATATTTCATGACACCAGGATGTTCCGATATTAAATAAAATATGTTTGCGTCTAATCTGTAATTAGTTTTTCGTTGCCAAACAAATAAATAAATAAATGAAAAATTGACAAGATTATTTAACTGTGTTAATTCCATAATTTCGACCAAGAGAAATATATTGATTGGTATAGATTATTTTTCTTAAAATTACATAAGTTTGATAAACATAATTTTTGTCATATTTTAGTGAATTTATTTAATCAATTAATTTATTCTTACGATATTTTCATTTTTTTTTTCCATTTCAATAAATTAATATTACATATTTACATTTATACAGGGTGACCCACCAAAAAACAGAACCCATATATTTTTGACTGAAATTCATAAATTTAATTCTAGCCTTTTCTTTTTTTCAGGATATGAGTAGTTTCTGTGCTGGAAAAATTGGGACCAGAGTATTCACCAGCACAGACAAAAGTTCGAGTGTACAAAATTAGAATTATTTTGATTTATTTTTGTAGAAATAATGAAAAAGTTTAAGGGTTCTGTTTTTTTGGGGTGGTGGAGGGGGGTCACCCTGTACTTTTTCTCTTTTAAACAATCCGCTAATTGGAAATATTTTAACCGACGATTCAGTAAGATACAGAAATAAAATAAAACCGTATGTAACGTACGTGCGTAAAATAAAGTAGGTTATGACTGTTACCAGAAGTATTGAATTTCGACGGTGTTTCGTGTTTAAAGCGTTTGCAAACTTTTAATTCCATTCGATTTCTGCCCATTTGATTGTTAACTTTAAGTCTATGTCAGATCCAGCTTATGAAAATCAGTGAACATCTTAAGACCCGAAAGTAATCCGGTATGTTGATGGGATAGATAAGAAACAGAATATATATATATATATATATATGTCATGTGTGTGTGTGTGTATATATATATCATCATCATCATCATCATGTCGTGCCGCCAGCACGGATATCCCTGACCATCTCTCGCCACTTCTCCCTATCATTCATCGCCTCCGGCAGGTCTTCTGGGTTACATCCCGTGTCCTCATATAGCTGCTGTATGTAAGTTCGGGCTGGTCGTCCTGCTTTTGCTTGGCCATATGTGGGGGTCCATAGGTGTACGTCATTTACGAGCTCGTCCTTGCTTCTCCAGCAGTGTCCGGCGTGTCTGGCTCGTCTAACCTGTATAGTTTTCGTGATGGGAGGCAAGTGGCTGTACAGTTGGCGTCTCGTGAGGTGTTGTCGCCAGGACTTGTTCAATATTGCTCTCAACATTCTTGTGTAGTTGCCGTCAAGTTTCTTCTCCAGCCGTTTAGTTAGCGTCCATGTAGTGCATCCATATAGCAGTATCGATACAACTGCTGCCTGGAAGAAGCTGCGCTTCATTTCATCGGTCAGGTCTGATTTCCATATGATTGAGAGCCTATCTATAGTCGTCCATGCTTTCGTCAGTCGTGTGTCGATGTCGTTTTCGGTTGGATAATGGAGACACAGTCTCAACGGTGGTTGGTGATTGTAAGTATCTTGTCTATATGATCATCGGATGAAAAACACACTTGCACTGATGATTGCATTAGGGGAAAAATTATAGTCAGCAACCAGCGTTGTGTCTATGCTATCTTATCTTAGATATACATATCATCTATCACCGATATCGTGCACTCTTTATTTATAAATAACAGAGCGTATTATATATATATATATATATATATATATATATATATATATATATATAATCATCATGATGTCGTGCCACTAGCATGGGTATCCCTGGCCCTCCCTCGCCACTTCTCCCTATCGTTCATCACCCCTGGCAGGTCTTAAGGGCTACATCCCGTATCCCCACATAGCTGCTGTATGTATGTTCGAGCTGGTCGTCCTGTTTTGTTCGGCCATATGTGGGGGTCCATAGGAGTACATCACTTATGAGCTCGTCCCTGCTTCTCCAGCAGTATCCTGCATGTCTTGTTCGTCTAACTTGGATAGTTTTCGTGATGGGAGGCAGGTGGCTGTATAGTTGGGTGTTGCCGCCAGGACTAATGAACAAAAATTATTTGACAAATAAGAATCTTACTTTTAGATTGTTTTTTCTCAATCAGTTTGATCTCAGGTTGTCACCAGGAAAAATATTTAGGGGGAAAGATGGATTTTTTTTTATTTAGAAATTTCTGTAAAGAATTTTTACAAATATTTTGAAAAGGTTTCATATACTATATAAAAATAATGCAAAATACATTTTTATTTTATCAAATCCATTGTGTTAAGGAAGATGGCTTTTGTTTGTTTGGCTGTGTTTTATGGCATATCAACCATTGCAGGTTATTTAACGCCAAACCGTGTTTTGACATATATATTTATTAAATGATTTGTAAACGCATTTTATTGATAACAATTTTTAACGAGCTAGAGCTCAATATTTTAAACACATTTCTGCCTAACACGAATATTTTGATTTACTATTAACAATTAGTTTGAAATGAGTTACAGACTTTCACGAATTGCTCTGTGAGAGAAACAATGTAATATCAGTCATCATTCGTTTGCACACCTTGAAATGGTTATAAGTATTGCTATTAAACATTATATATTCTATTCAACATTACTCATTTGATTGAACACATTAAAATTTTCCAAGTAGTGCTATGTATCACTAACAATTCAATTTCACATCAGTCATTTGTTTACACACTGTAAAATAATCAAACAATTCAATTTAGCATGAGTTATTTCTTTGCTTTCAGTTTAAAAGTCCATTCGTTTTATTTTACCTATAGATAGGACCCTATCAGGTACTGGGTCAAAGTGGACCTGGGAGTGATATCATTGAAAGAGTACTCTGCATTCCCCCAATCTATTGCATTACTTGAACCTCATATTTAATGTCATATGCAAGACACTCGTTGCGGGGGAGTCTTACCGATTTGTAGAGACGCACTTGGTGTATTCTACCGCCCCATCCGTCTGGATTAGTGGGAATTTGGATAAGTCTTCCATATATGTATATATTTATAGATATAGATATATAGATAGATAGATAGATATTTCATCCACAAACAGACTGTTTCGTTTTATCACAACTTTTCAGTGTAGCTTGCCACGTACGACGCTTGAAGCTAGGATCGAAACCCGTTCAACTTTACGTTAGACTTAGTATCCTACCATTCAGCCAGCAAACGAACTACGTCAGCTCGGAAATTATAAGGCATTAAGTAGTAGCTTTCATTTGTTTACATTTTTGCTTTACCAGAGTGCTCAATTTATTTGAAGAGCTTTGCATTATGTGAGTGGCAGCCGTTAATTGCTTCGCCAGAATGTTCAGCACCCGTGGGAGAGGACTCTATTTAGTGAGAACATGTTTTAATTTGATTTCACTCAGTGTAGGAGGAGTGCGTTTCAAATTATCCGTGACTTGATCGGCTTGTTAGCTTATCGATTGATAAAATCAGAGAAAACGGCTTCGAGCTAACAAAGAAAAGAGCAGAAGGTACCCCGCACAAACAATTACCAACGCCGACTACGCCAACTACGCCGATGACATAGCGATACTGGCGAATACACCCAACCTGGCCGAAACATTACTGCATAGTTTGGAACGAGCCGCCGCAGTCATTGGCCTCCATGCCAATGCACACAAAACTGAATATATGTGCTATAATCAAACAGGTGACATTTCCACACTAGACGGAACCTCTCTGAAACTGGTAGACAAGTTCACCTACCTAGGTAGCAGTGTCTCATCAACCGAAAAAGACATCAACACGCGGCTAACGAAGGCATGGACAGCTATCGATAAGCTATCGATCATATGGAAATCAAACCTGACCGATAAAATGAAACGCCGTTTCTTCCAGGCAGCGGTTGTATCGATACTGCTGTATGGATGCACTACTTGGACGCTATCTAAACGGCTGGAGAAGAAGCTAAATGGCAATTACACAAGAATGTTGCGAGCAATATTGTACAAGTCCTGGCGGAAACACTCCACAAGGCAATAACTATACGGCCACCAGCCTCCCATCACGAAAAATATCCAAGTTAGACGAACCAGACATACAGGACACTGCTGGAGAAGTGGGGACGAGCTCATAAGTGATGCACTCCTATGGACCCCTACTTATGGCCGAGCAAAAGCTCTTGCCTGATAAACGTCAGTATAAATTATCATGAAAAGAACAGAGCAATCCTGAAGAGCCGTTCGGTGAAACCTAGGTAGACTCGCTTTAACCATGTAGGAATTATTTTCATCGTATTCGCTATATCTCGTGTATTGAGCACTATATTACGTTTTAGTTTAGGTAATTCTGTCGCTGTTTCTTTTTTTTGTTTTGACTAGACATACGTGCAATTTGATTATTTTCAAGTAGCACGGGTGTTCTTCGTCTTTTCTTTTCTTTTTTACGAATGTTTCTTATCCCAGATATCAGTTTGTAAAATTTGCCAATTGTACAATCTGGGCTTTTGTTTCACACTAACAGAATTATAGATTAGATATAAAAATGAATGTATAACCAGACATTGGCATGATGGTTAGAGTGTTTGCCAATGGCCCGGGAGACCGAAGTTCAATCCCGGGTCGAATCATACCAAAGACTCAAAAATGGTACTTGATGCCGCCTTGGTTAACACTCAGCACTATAAGGTAAGGATCAAGGGTAAAGTAGAGCAATCCAGGAAAAGGAGTAACAGCCTCCCCTACACCTCTGTGTACTAGCTATCGAAAAGGGAACCTCGACTACGGTCGTCAACTTTACCTTTATATATATATATATATATATATATATATAAGTAGTAATATAAGTATATATAAGTAGTAACTCTCTTTGTAATTTTGAGTAATTGCTAGTCTCTTATTTCTATCTGTTTTGAAGTAATAAAAATTTTCTCATGATAAGTCCTTTCTTCTTGAATTTTTTTGGACTTGAAACACCATGAAGAATAATCTCAATGCTCTTATTTTAACAGGTTTGTTTTATGGTTGGTTAGTTGTTTTGTTTAACGGCGTATCAACCCTTTTCGGGTAATTTAATGCCAAATTACATTTTAAACAATTCAGTTTAGTATAACTATATTTTTTGCTTACAAACAGTTAAATGTCAAAACAGTTCACTTAAATGTCAAAACAGTTCTATTTCAAACAATACTGTTTAGCCTAAGTACACCGTTTTGTTCTATTTGACTCATAGATAGGACCCTATCAGGTATTACCGCTCCAGGCCAGAGTGGACTTGGGAGCGATGCAATCAAGGGTACTCCACATTCCCCAAAGTTCCAGCATTACTGGAAACTCACTATCAGATTGTTTAGTGTCCTATCCAAAACAGCCGTTGGGAGTGGGGTCTTACCCCTCTGCAGAGAAGCAGTCAGTGTATTCCACAGCCCCAGTCGACAGGACAAGTTTGTTTTATGTTCATGCCTGAAAATTTGACTTAGATTTTTTTCTGATTGTCTTTATGATACGAATTAAAAACCATAAATGTGTTTAATTATTTTATTCCTATCAAAATCAACTCCCCAAAACAAACGAAATCCATGATGTCCTTTTACCTGCATTTCATATCCTAAGACCACACACACACACACACACACACACACACACATATATATATATATATATATATATATATATATATATATATATAAGAGTGTTGGTTGTCACTAAATAACTTTGTGTCGAACCAAATGCAATATGATATGGAGAGTGCTCAATATCTTGGATAGTGCTATTATATAATAATAATAAAAATAATAATAATAAGAGTATGCACAACCCAGCACTTGTTATAGAAAATGACTCGCATAAACTCCTATAGGACTTTAATCAACAAAAAAAAAAAAAAAGAGAATTTGCAAAATTTTCGACTTTGCTGTCCCGGCGGACCACAGAATAAATCTGAAGGAAAGTGAAAAGAAGGATAAGTACCTCGACCTCGCTAGGGAACTGAAAAAGCTGTGGAACATGAAAGTAACGATTGTGCCAATTGTGATTGGTGCGTTAGGCACAATGACTAAAGGATTATTAAAAGGCCTGGAAGACTTGGAAGTTGGCGGACGGGTAGAGACTATCCGAATGACAGCATTGCTGAGAACGGCCAGAATACTGAGATGAGTCCTAGAGACTTGAGGAGACTTGCTGTCACTCAAACGCCAGTGAAAAACCATTAGCTAACACTGATGTGAAAAACTCTAAAGGAGTAAATAATAACAATAATAATAATAATAATAATAATAATGAACAAATAAATAAATATGGATTCAATCTTCTTAACTGCCTGAGGATTTTTGTTTTGCAAAAAACTTCATGAAACCCAGGGTTGCAGTCAATATTCCATGAATTATATATATATACGTATATATATATATATATATATATATATATATATATATATATATATATATATATATATTCAAGTTATATTCGGTTAATTAACTCCAATTTCATATGTTATCTCCGTCCTGTCAAATGTCTCTTAGAATTTCGTCTTTCAGTTTCTTTATCTCTCTAGCCATCACGCATTAAATGCAGAAAAGGTCTAAACTATAAGATTCATGTTCATTAATATAATAATAATAATAATAATAATAATAATAATAATAATAATAAAGTAGTTCCGTCGTATTTAATTTCCAACGAATTTTTTATACCAAAAGCAAATGACTAAGGTTGTAGTATCTTTAAAAAATATATATTTAAGTAATTACATACACTAATTTGATGGGAATAAAATAATTTATATACTAAATTTATACCCTAAAATATCCTGCAAGATTGCTATATTCTATAAGGTTCCTCCCAAAAGTTCTAAATCTCACAAAAAAAAAAAAAAATGAGACATAACTGAACAATTTTGTTACGGCAGTACACTACCACTTCTTATGAATTTAGAAAAACTAATTTAGATTTCTTTTTTAACTGCTGTACAGGAGATGCCCATACTAAATCGAGATGTCTTCAACAAATTTAAAATCTGGGTGAGGCTAGAACTTTTTGAATGACCTTCGTAACCTCTCTCTCAGATTTCTTCGGATTGACCTATAGATGTGAACCACTCCCGGTCAGAATGGACATCGGATTATAGGACTACTTCTTACACTCAAAAGTTCCAAAATTGGTGCCTCATCACTGCATGCAAATTAGTTTCATATTCAGGATAAAGCAATATTTCACTTAAAAGATGGAAAACAGCTAACTCAGTTTGGTTTGGTAAGGTTTAATGCCATATCAACTGTTCTAGGTTATTTAATGTCAAATCCTCTTTATACATATATATTAGATATGATTTGTGAATTTGTAAATAACATTTTTAAACGAGCCTGAGCTCATTGTTTTGCACGCAGTTAAATGGTTTCCAGTATTGCCACACGAAAGTAACAATTTAAATCATTTGTTTGCACACGTTTAAATGAATATACATATGATTTGTAAGTGAATAGTTTGAATGTAATTTCATTTTTACATTGCAGTTTAGGGTCTCAACACAGGTTATCATATTTACCCAACCCCTCCGCTCGGGCAAGGTCAATTTTATTTGTAAGCGGAGTTTAACAGGTTTGAATTCAGAGTTTTCCTCGTACTAGACTAGTTGCCTCACCAAGGCTGAAGAGCCAGTCTGTCCTACTATTTACCCATAGCTGCAGGGAGATTATTTGGATTCATACCTTTTCCCAAGGGTATTAGTGCTATGTGAAATGAAAACAGTCTCGTCCAGGATTTGAACTCGACGATAACCATTACACCACGGGCACCTCCTTTAAGGTTATCCTTCTTTTCATTGGTCTTTCTTGTCCATCATAGAGGATCTGATTTAATGTACTCTAGGCGCCACCGATAGAATACTGAGGTTTTGTATATATATATATATATATATATAGTCATCCACAGTCTGCTTTGTTGATACAACATTTCATCAGTGTGGCTAGACACGCGAGATGCATCAAGCTGGGTTCGAAACCCAGCAAACTTCAAGTCAGCCTAAAAAACATAACCTCACAGCCATCAGCAGTCAACGACGGAATTTAACGTATATGAATAAATTTTTCTTTCGTTTACATTTATGCTAACGGAGACCAGAGAGCTTAATTCGTTAGAAGAGTTTTTTTTATTATATATATCTATATATATTCTTTAGTCTTGTTGGGGCAACAAGTCTAGGAGAAGGAAAACTCTAAATTCAAACCTGTTAAACTCCGTTTAAAGTTGATCTTGTGTTACTTCCTGCCCAAGCAGAGGGGTTGGTAATATATATATATATATGTATATACTTATATATATATATATATATATATATATATATATATATATTTGTCGAGACAGGGATGAATATGTGGGCTGGCGTACATTTGATTGTGTTCAATATAATATGTTAGATGAATATGGGAATAATAACAACTTGATAATATCTATATCTTCTATATCTTTCCAGCTATATGACAATATTGCCTTGAGGGACGCTTTTTCGTTTTTAACTGGCATTTTGTTACAGCAAAATAAATTTGATATTTGATTAATTAGCCGCATTTTTATATCTTACTTAAGATGGTTCAATAGTTCATTGGAATATAAGTCTTCCAGCTTTTTTTATTTTCTTCGAAGCAAACTCGTCTTAAATATAAATAAGATTGTAAAGCATTAATACGAACTGAAAATTTAAGGAAAAAAAATGGTGTTCTCGTTTCTAACATGTCTGATAAGCATTTCCTATGACATTTGAATTCTACATTTTTGACACAAGCTGTTACCTAGAAATGTATATATATATACATATATATATATATATATATATGTGTGTGTGTGTGTGTGTGCGTGCGTGCGTGTAGGATCAAGCTGAATGATCGCTTTGATTTAAATTTTTCTGTTTCCTGTTTTGCGAAGTATATTATTAGTCTTTAACGGCTCTTTAAATAAAATGTAACAATATCCACAATATATATATATATATATATATATATATATATATATATATATACATTTAAATATATATATATATATATATATATATATACATTTAAATATATATATATATATATATATATATATATATATATATCGGCATATTCTTTTATGTGTATGTGTCTGGGTGGGTACGCACGCACAATGCATGAATCGGTTGGTGCAGAATCCAGTAGCATGATCACTGTCATTAAGATTTTTCTGTTTTCTATTTTGCGAAGTAAATTGTTAGTCTCATAAGTCTCTTTAAATGAAATGTACCCCCCCCAACAAGTTGATGTTTTTTAGATTTCGGTGTTGGATTTTTAGATGAGGATAGGCATTTAAAACCTGAAAAGAGACATGCTGAAACACCAGTGTAGGGATTATTTATCAGGAGGTTAATTTTCTGAAAGTTGTTGTGATTGTAATTTTTTCTTTTAAGAATTTATCTGATGGCTTCTTACTGGAGCTTAAGTGACTGCAAGTCTCCTCAAGCCTACCGAACTCTTCTCAGTATTCTGTCCAATCTCAATAATGCTATAGTTCGGATGGTTTCGTCGCTTATGTACTTGAAAAAAGAACAGCAAACATTTGCAGGATGCCGACGGATCCCCCATTTTAGCCATCAAGGGCGAACTTGCTGATCATGGCACTCAAACCTGCTGTCTGGTTAACACGTTGAATTATGTTTCGATTTGTTATTATTTTTCATGGGTTGTATATTGTGGCTATAACGGACGCGTGGATTATTTTTATCTGCGCTCCTGACACAGATGTATCGAAATACTCTTATAATAAGAGAAATCTTTAGAGGGACACAAGAAAAAATCTTAAGTTTTTACTTAGTTATCATACAGAAGAGGGCTCTTTTGTTTTTTCAACTTTACAGTATAACTGACACAATTGAACCCATAGCTATTTGCGGGTATTTTTGTATCTTGATTTTAACTCTGCTTTTTAAAACCGAAAAACATCTGGATCTTGTTATTTATAAACTTTGCCCCTATGTTTGCTCTCTCGTTTTAAAACACTTCTTAGTCACCCGATAATTACGGCTTGAAACTATCTTGCAAATATATCAATTTTACACAACCTTATGTATTCGAAAACAAAAAGTACAGATTTTAAAGAAAACAAAGCAAAAATAAAATAAAATAAAACCTGAGACATGCAATTCAATATTACAGAAAAGACTTTTAAATATCTACGGACCAGTTCGTCTTGGAAAAATCACTAATAATACAGCAGAGACATCTTCCTTTATTTCTTCTTTCGTGTCATTCTGTTTTGTTACCGTCTTCTGAAGGCTGTAATTTTGATCAGGGATTGTGTGATTCCCTTTTTGTAAAGTGTTATGGGACCGTTACCTACCCATTGATGGACTCTTCCAAATCCTATATTAATCGAGAGCCAAGTACTCTCGTTTGGCTGGATGGTCAGCCGGTCGTAGAGATTGGATATTCGACTGACTAGTAAGCCTAGCTTACGCCACCACTTTTCTCTGCATCTTGTTACTTCAATATAACCTTAAACTTTTACCGTGTTCCGAGTTATCTTTTCATGGTCCCAAATTGGGTCCATATCATAATGTTATAAAGTTAATCACGTGATCTTCAATAATCTTCCCTTCCAAACTCTATCCTTAATTACGGCTTCAAACCATCTTTGAAATATATTAATTTTACACTAAATAACTTTTGTATTCAAAGACAAATAATACAGAATTTTAAAGAAAACAGGAAATAAAACCTGAGGTATGCGATTCAATATTATTGGAAAGATTTTTAAATACCTAGTGGCCAGTTCGTCTTTGGAAAAATCCCCAATAATACAACAGAGATATTCTTTTTTCTTCTTTTCTTTCATCTTCTATCGGGTCATTCTGTTCTGTTGTTGTATCACCACATAATACATATGCCGATGCATGCAGAAACATAACGACGCAATGAAGACGAACGGACACAGTTCTTTAGAAAAATATACCTCTCACTTTATTGAAAGGGTTGTGTGTGAGAGGAAGTTGGAGACCGAACAGACTGCAACATATTGACCCCCCCACTCTTCTGGCTATTATAGCGTTTCTTTCTCTTTCTCCTGGGCTGATTAACCGAGGGCCTGGGGGCCCAGCCTCTCTGGGACTTGGTCCTCATTCCAGCATCTTCTCACCAACTGCAACTGCCCAATCGGGGCCTGAGGGCCCCCCTCTGTTGGGTGCTGATTCTCTCTACCGCATCTTACCTCCAACTGATTTGAACTTCCTGTCGCCGGGGTTACATAATAAATTGCGCCCACTCTTCTTCCTGCGAGCGTTACAATTTCGCACTCAATTCAACCCCTCGACAGTCAAGGTTATATCCTGATATTCCTCGACCGAATGCACCTGTTATTTACACTGGTGCATTTCCTATTTTGACAGCTTGGACAGGTCGGAAGTCAATATGCAATACTGTGACAGACTTCTGACGATTGGGATTTCGATCTGGTTTTGGGTGTTTTTTCTTTTTTCTTTCAATAGAATTATCAAGTTAGTCACATGACCTTCGAGAATTTGCCATTCCGAACTCTCCCCTTTATTATGGATTCAAACCATCAAGTAAATATATCAATTTCACACTAAATACCTTATTGGGTTTGGTTTGGTTTGGTTTGGTTGTTTAATGGCATATCAACCTTTGTAGGTTATTTAATGCCAAAGCCATTCTCCAAGAGAACAGTAGTGGTACTATTTAACCCATAGCTGGGAGGATAAGTGGTTCATACCTTTCCCAAGGGTATTTGCCAGAAAGTGAAAGGAATAGCAAGACTGTAGTATGAACCCGCTTACTACATTTCCTCAGTCCATCGCTTTAACCATTACACCACAAGGACACCCCCTAAATACCTTATGTATTCAAAGACAAATTTGACAGCAATGTTTGTGTGTTCTTCACATCATCGTCATCTAGTGATCCTTCATTGGAATCTGAATGACACAGCACCTCATTAGGTTTGCTGGACTATTTACTCTATTCACTTTATGGGATTAATTGTTTCATCTCTCTCACCGCGTAATATATATACGTGTTAGTCTCTGTATGATCCTTTTTTGCTTTGAAATAATTAGGTTTTATTGTTTTTTTTTTTGTGCTGCTTTTAAAAGAGACTCAGTCTCTTTCCTTAGGTTCCTTATTACCATTTCCAAGTGATATGATATCATCATCATCATCATCATCATCATCATCATCATCATCATCATCATCATCCCGTGCCGCTAGCACGGATATCCCTGACTCTCTCTCACCACTTCTCCCTATCGTTCATCGCCTCTGGCAGGTCTTCAGGGCTACATCCCGTATCCACACAGATCTGCTGTATGTATGTTTGAGCTGGTCGTCCTGCTTTTGCTTGGCCATATGTGGGGGTCCATAGGAGTACATCACTTATGCGCTCGTCTCTGCTTCTCCAACAGTGTCCTGCATGTCTAGTTCGTCTGACTTGGATAGTTTTCGTAATGGCAGGCAGGTGACCGTATAGTTGGTAATTTGTGGGGTGTTGCCACCAGGACTTATTCACTATTGCTCGCAATATTGTGTAATTGCCGTCTAGCTTCTTCTCGAGCCGTTTTGTTGGCGTCCAAGTGGTGCATCCATACAGCAGTATCTATACGTCCACTGCCTAGAAGAAACTGCGTTTCATTTTATCGGTCAAGTCTGATTTCCATATGATCGATAGCTTATCGATAGCTGTCCATGCCTTCGTTAGCCGCGTGTTGATGTCTTTTTCGGTTGATGAGACACTGCTACCTAGGTAGGTGAACTTGTCTACCAGTCTCAGAGAGGTTCCATCTAGTGTGGAAATGTCGCTTGCTTGATTAAGGCACATATATTCAGTTTTATGTGCATTGATATGGAGGCCAATGCCTGCGGGGGCTTGTTCCAAACTATGCAGTCGTGCTTCGTCTTGGTTGGGTGTATTTGCCAGTATCGCCATGTCATCGGCGTAGTCGGCGTCGGTAATTTTTTTTGCAGGGTACCTTCTGCTTCTTTTCTTCGTCAGCTCGCAGCCGTTTTCTCTGATTTTATAGATTGATGTTCTAAGCACGTAGTCTACACATATGATAAAGAGGTATGGGGCTAATGTGTCCTCTTGTAGTACTCCTACTACAATGTCGAATAGTCTGTATCTCCATCAAGTGATACCTTTTGTTTGGTTCGATTTGTTTTATCATTTGTCTGCTAAAGAAAAATTATTTATAACAGGATTTGTTTGTATTTTCTTTGTTTAATGGCGTATCAGCTTTCTTTGGTCATTTAATGCCAATCCGATATTTAGAGAATAGTAGTTGCATTATTTAACCTATAACTGGAGGATAAAGGTGTTCGTATATTTGCCAAAGATGTGAGTCTGAAAGTGAACGCAATAGTATAACTGGGGTGTGAACACGTTCAGCATGTTCGAATGTCAAAAGGACTGTCCCATTGATTAGCAATTGTACGCACAACCATCCTTATAAAGATTGTTCTTTTAATATATACTGAGCAATGAATTAACAAAAAACTGAATATATATATGTGTATGTGTGCGTGTGTGTGTGAGTATGTGTGTGTGTGTGTGTGTGGTTAGGCAGCAGACTCTCATTTAAGCATGGTTGATTAAGTAATGAAGACACATTTTGTCTTCATCGAGCAATTTCAACCTAAAACTAAGAAACTTACCAGGAAACTTGAAAAGATTATATATATATATATATATATATATATATATATATATATATATTTGATTAAACAATATAGACGTGATTAAGCAATATATTAGACCAACAAAATAACAAGCAAAAATTACAGATTCTCGAAGCGCTCCAAATTAGAAATAAACTTCTGAAACTCGATAAAATTAAGTTTGAATCCAGTGCTAATGTACCTAAATGTTTTTGCTGCTGCTATTGCTGCTGCTGCTGCTATTTATAGAATCAAATTTTAAAATAAACGCTACAACAATGCAACCGTATTAAAAATGAACGCTCAATTCGTACAAAGTAGTTATATATATGCATAGTTTACATCGCTTTTGTAATATACACCCTTTGCTGATGATGGCCCAACAACGGGCAGAAAGTATTTGGGAACAAATTGATTAGGGAAGGTTTACCCACCAATTCCAACCTAATATTAAATCGATACGGTACCTTGAAACGATAACTACAAAAAAATATGAAGACGAAAAATGTCTAAATTGTTTAATCAAATATGTATTAACGAAGAAAGGCTGCCCAAACACACACACACACACACACACACACACACACACACACACACACACACACACACACACACACACACACACACACACAACACACACACACACATATATATATATATATATATATGAAAAAAGCATGTATATATGTATATATATATATAAAGTATTCAGAGGAGGAGTTTATTTGTAACAAAATGCCACGTTGAACGTTTCCATTTTTTATTAAACCATCATCAGGGCAATGTTAATATGTAGTTTTGTATCTTCTCTATTATATTCAAATTTAAAAATGAAATGAAAAAAAAAGAAAAAAAATCTATGTATTTTATTGCTGTAAGTAGCGTTTCATTTCAATTGTATGTAATGTACTTGGGGTTTAATATTCGTTTTCGAGATTTTTATTATTAAGGGTTTTCGGACTTCATCTTCATCTTTATTGCTATTTCCACAATATTTTTGCCGATATATCCTCCGGCCTTATTCAGGTGTTTGTTGAATTTGGGAAACTACACGGAACTTCGAACTACGCCCTTTATTGAATCCACGGGGGTCACCTGTTGTGATTCCGTTAGCCATAACCGGGTACAAGTGTTAAGTATTCCTGTATTGTTACTCGCCTGCAGTTAAGATTGAACCTGCAACCTCCAGATGATTGTCGCCTTAGAAGCGTAGGGAACGAAAGCCTATAACCTTTACGCTATGTGTCCTATTAGGTTCCGTGTAGTTTCCCGAATTCAACAAACCCCTGAAGAAGTCAGGAGGACATATCGTCCGAAACGTTGTAGAAATAAAAATAAAGATGAAGACAATAGTCCGAAAAACCTTAATGATAAAAATCATCAAGCCTCGTCTCAGAACAACTAATTTTCAAGACTATCGTATTTGTAATGAATTTAAAAAATCTTTAAGAAAATTTATTAGACATCTTTTTAAATCTAAAAAATTGACGTCTTTTTATATAGATTAATTTTTTTAAAAATCCGTCTAAAAACTTATTAGAATTTTTAACATATTTTATTTCTATTTTATGTAGTTCATCAAAAAATTTTAATCCATTACAGATAAATTACCCTTTCTTGGATTAATTTTGATTTTTTTTTCTATCTATCTATCTAAGACATGCCTGAAAGAAGAAAAAAAGGTAATAATCACGAGTTGTTTTGAGTTTGATAGACACTTTCAACTTTTTGGGTCAAAGAAAACAAGTCTTTGGGCATTTTAGGAATATTTCCATATTGTTCAGTTGCGTTAGAAAATATTTGCTGTGTTCTCGAATATTTTTAATTTCTTTTGTTTTCAACGCCATTTCTAGATCCCATTGGCATGAAAAGATGAAAAGCCTGATGCATTAAACTATGTAATTTCTTTAAAGAAATATCGAATAAAGCGTCTTTTTGTCATCTCCTGGCGGGAATACAATAAAAAAGTTTATTCAGATGATAAAACAAAGAATGTGTTTTAAAAAAGAGGAATTTTCTCTTAACGTTTTTTTATTGAAAAATCTGTGGCTCTCTTTAAGAAAAAATGAGATTTTTCTTTTCTTCTTGACAGTGCTTTAACATTCGAACATTCCTTTTTCGTGATCAAAAATATTTACCGAAAATAACATGGAGTAATATATTTTCCTTGATATATTTTTGGGGGCGCCAATTTAAATAGCTGATATACTCTGGGATGAAATTTAAAAAAAGATAACTAAAAATAATCAATATGACACAAAAAGGAAGAAAAATAATGCCTTTCTAATTTACTAACAGGGTTTGTTGAACTTCAGCAGCCCTTAATGAAGAAAACATCTGAAGAATTGACTAATCAGAAAGAACACAGGGAAACATTTTCTGGATACTCAGTGGCATTAATTAGTTCTGTAATTAAGCTTGCACATTATCTGAGAGAAGCTGAAGAAAAGTTACAAGTCAAAAGGTAGAATCATGTACTTTTTGCTATTGAAGAGTCGGGCATAAAAATTATTGTGAATGCAGTGAAATGTACAGAAATTCATCTGTACTCCTTCGGTTCGGACCAAAAATAGTTGGGTAGAGTGCAGTCATAAGTTTTTTATAGAGTAATCAATCTGAGAAAAGGAGAAACTCAGATATTTAAAACCTGAGGAGTGTTATTCTTCTCTTATCATATTTACCAACCCCTCCGCTCGAGCAGGACACGACACAAGGTCAATTTGTAAGCGGAGTTTAACAGCTTTGAATTCAGAGTTTTCCTTCTCCTAGACTAGTTGCCTCACCAAGACTGAAGAACCTAGTCTGGCCTACTATTTATTTCTAGCTGGAGGGAGAATAATTGGATTCATACCTTTCCCAAGGGTATTAGTGCCGTGTGAAATACAATCAGCCTGGTCGAGGTTTTGAACTCCAACGACGATAACCATTACACAACGGGCATCTCTATTCTTCTCTTATTAGCTAATTAAAAAATCATGTATTGTTCTGCACAAGCTTTCACTGCTAAAAGCAAATCCCCTGTGTTGATTAGTTTAAAGGTTCATAACCTTATCTGTTGGTCCCTGATATATTAAGATCAACGAATTAAGAATTGTTTGAATTTGAACTCTTTTCCAACTTGAAACTACTTACTCTAAACAGAATTGACAAAAACATTACTGATACTAAACTGAATTACCATGACCAGAAAACCCGCCGATCACCTACGCCTGATATACGGGAACAGTGGACAGTTTTTTCGACCTTATTAAGTCTCATCAGCAGTGCATACCGTAATTTACACCACTGAAAATCGAAACAGCGACCACAGATTGCAGTGCCGAAACTCTACAGCTGAGTCACCAGTTCATATCGCACGAAAGTAACGCCAAATCAACTAGTCATGGTAATTGCGCGGCTCAATAACCTAAATGTGTCTTGCAAGTTACATCCGTACTCTTTCCAGAGGACACAGTCACCCCCAGGGCCACGTCTTCCCAAGAAGCTTAGAAATTCGCATCCGTGTAATTATCATACCTCCGGGGCAAGGGAATAGATGTTCATCTAAACTGAATTGTTTGAATTAGAACTGTTTTTCTAATATGAATAGCTACAAATATAAATGTTTTTGACAATTAAGCCGAGTACTAAACTGAATGGTTGGAAATAGAACTGTTTATTTGTATAAAAATGGATTTGAAATTAAATAACCTACAAATGAGAAATTTTCTAAAAAAATTCCCAAAGAAGTTCGAATTACCAGATCCATTTGTAATTAGTGTTTCAGATTCTCGGGTCACATTTGTGAATTAACAATAGTCTGGTCAATACCTTTTCGAATATCTGGTGGCACAAAATATTTCTGACCTACAATTATTGAGAAAATTATTACTAAAGGAATTGTAACTAATAACCAATAATTGATCAATTAATAACTAGACTTACGTCGAGAAACCAATTATCATTATGTCTTAAATTGATCAATTGAAAGTTTATGTAAATGAATTGGACCGCAATCGAAGATTCAGTTCTTCAAAATGGTTTGATTTCTTTGATTAATAGCATATCGAATTTTGTAGTTTATTTACTGCCAAAGCCATTCTTACAGAAGAACAGTAATGGTAATATTTAAACCATAGCTGACTGAGATAAGCGAGTTCATGCCTTTCCGAAAGGATATTTGTCAAAAAGTGAAGGTTATTGCAAGACTGGATTTCGAACTCGCTTGCTATGATGTTGCAAAACAGCACGTTAACCATAACGCGACGACGACTCTCCACCTCTTTCTAAAACTGTGGAAATGTATTGACCGAAGTGACATACCAAACACCTGATCGCATACAAAGTGGCTATACTCACAAAATTGTCAGTGATGACATTTTAGTTAAAAGTGATATCTTTTGTAAACACCGTCAAAAAGAACCCCCAAAACAGTTTGAGACCTGTCACTAGCATACTTCTTATTTCCATTTGATATTTGAAAATGTCCTGGTATTTTCGAATCAAAATGAAATCATTCCGCTTTGTTGTATATATGGAATAAGTTTCTAAAATGGAGTGCGCAATTCCACGGGAGTTTACGTGGAATAATTGTTGAAGTACTGAACTACGAAATCGTAGTAAGCGAGTTCGAATTTCATTCGCGCTCTTAGGTCCACTTTTGGACTAATACCCTTGGGAAAGGTATGAATACCAATGAGTTAAATAGTTCCAGGGCTGGACTTCTGCATGAATGGCTTTGACATTAAATAAGACCTGGAAGTTCATATGCAATTAAAACATGAACCATTGACATTTTTTATTAGCTATTCCAAAAATATCAAGGAAGATGCTGTATTTACCAAGAGAGAAATGAATAATGAATTGATATTTTAAAAAATAGTCTTTTTGACGTTTAACACACAAAGTCGTGGAAGTTTTTTGTGGTAAAAGTATTTGAACGTCTTTTTTATTATTCGCTTAATGCCTTCTATATCCTAAAATTCATAACCTTGAGATAAATTTACAACATAAATAGCTAGAGAAAGTAACACAAAAAAAGCATTGCACTTCTATAATCATGTTTTTCTCTAAGAATATATTAAAACAGACTTCATATTTTCTTATCAAATTAATAGACAGTTTTCAAATTAATGGTATATCAACCATTGTTGATTATTTAATGCCACGTCCATTTTTATACATATAAATAGTTCTATTTCAAACAATTCAGCTTAGCATAGGTACGTAGTTTAGTTCTATTTGACCCATAGACAGGACCCCATCAGGTGCTGCCATTCCAGGCCAGAGTGGACTTGGGAGTGATGGTATTGAAAGAGTACTTCAAATTTCCCAAAGCTCCAGGATTACTAGAACCTCACCATCAGATCTTTTTACTTTCATACCCAGAGACTTGTTGGAGGAGTGTTACCCTTCAGCAAAAATGCAGTCGATGTATTCAGCAGCCCCAACCGCCTCGGCCATGTACATTTATACTGACTTATTAGCACACAATCTTGATATCACTATTTTCATATACGAGTGCCATTCATTAAATAAGGTGAATTTTACTTTTGGTGTTGGAAATAGGGAGCACTGTTTAAATTGGGCCTTTTTCAATAGAATTATGTCCCTAAACACTGTCTATAGGCTATTCTTTACTGCTGCATCCGAAACTTTTTCTTATGAGAGAGAGTTTGTAGGTTCCCACTTCTTGGACTGTGTTTTGGGCTTAGGCAGTAGTGGCGAATCTATGATTTACTCATTTGTAAATATTTTTTACAAAAACATGTTTCTCACTATACTTCACACATTCTTCTGTAAATGTGCTATGGTTTGCATTTCTCACCCAGCAAAAACTTGATGAAAGACCTTTTCTCAAACTTGGAGCTCTCTGTTTGATATATTCTATTTTGAATAGACCCCAAATGAAGTCTTTTCGATATTCAAACAATTCTTGTTATAAGCCACTAACGAATATTGCAAGATTTACATTCATGAGAAATACTTCTGAATAAAAAATGACTTTAAAAAAATTGTTGATTGATTATCCCTTGTAAAAAGAATCACAACTATGCATACATGCTTTTAATTTTTTTAAAATTCAAAGTTTAAATCTCAATAACTTTTGATTACATCACATATGCCCAAATCTTATCATTAAAAAGAAATGTTAGAAAATATATCAACTTCTTAGTTATAAATTAACAACCATAGAAAAATGATTACTTTTCATTTTAAAGCTTTCATCTAGTAGGTTGTGTTAAAGGTTTAGCGATATTTTGGGAACGTGGGCCACTATTCACCAGTTCTGGATGTCATAAAAGTAATAAACTGCCATGGACAGTGAGAAGATAACGAACTGCCATGGAATATGATTTGAAGTGGTCGTGAAAGTAAGGAAATGCCATGGACTATGAGATGTTGTTGTGAAAGGAACGAACTGCCATGGACTAAGAGATGGCGTGGTTGTGAAAGTAACGAAATGCCATGGACTATGAGAAGGCGTGGTCGTGAAAGTAACGAAATGCCATGGACTATGAGAAGGCGTGGTCGTGAAAGTAACGAATGCCATGGACTATGAGAAGGCGTGGTCGTGAAAGTAACGAAATGCCATGGACTATGAGAAGGCGTGGTCGTGAAAGTAACGAATGCCATGGACTATGAGATGGCGTGGTTGTGAAAGTAACGAACTGCCATGGACTGTGAGATTGCGTGGTCGTGAAGGTAACGAACTTCCATAGAATGTGGGATGGCGTGATCGTGAACGTAATGAACTGCCATGAACTGCTAGATGGCCTAGTGGTGAAGGTAACGAACTGCCATTGACTGTGAGACGGCATGGTCGTGAAAGTAACAAACTGCCATGAACTGTTAGGTGCCGGGTTTGCTTGAAACTCTTAGAGTGCTACTCGCAGGATTTGCTTTATGACTTGGAGCATGGCCTCAAATTCCGCGCTTTTAGGCATTTCTTACCATGCCATCAATGCTCTTCGAAGTTCTTGCAACCTGAGCGGAATTTATTGACCCATCTGTTTTCTGTGCCGTAGTCAGTTGTGGTCGGCTTTCGAGCACATAAAGCATAATTTTCCGATTTAGACTACGTTGCAGGTTAATCTCTGTGGCTTTTAAATCACACATAGATTCGAACAATGAACAACTTGTCAATGCACCAATGTCCACGATATTACCGACAATAATTGGTATCTATCACGGCTTGAACTACCTCAATCACGTGATATTTGTATCGCACACTTGTGGATTAAAAATATTGCAAAACTTTTGACTTTTGATTCCTAACAATAGCAACTTAACAAAGAGTAGAATATCACTAAAATATTATTTGCAAATCCCAATAATTTTAGATATTTAGATTACCATAAGTATCATTATTATCATCCTCAGTCAAGTAACCCAAGGTGAAGGCAGTTAAAGTACCAGAAATGTCTCTTCGAGAATAACCAGCCAACTATCTAGGTTCTCAGTTGCACTTAACAACCCTTCAAAAGACATTCGATGATGTCATCATCCCGCCTTTTCTTCTCTCTGCATCTTCATCTTCTCCTTAGTTCTCTACCTTACAGGATAGTTTATGCCAGGCATGATCATCTTGTCACATGTTCATACCCCGTCATTTTCCTTTTTTTTTTCAAATCGCTCACCATCTATCTCAGCAGTGAGTTGCACTCTCCGACTCCACAAAAGACAATCCTGTCCATTTCCGGATTTTATCCTCCTATTTCTTATTCTGTCTGCCTCTTCGTCTTCCTCTCAGCCCTAAGCTTTAAAGCATGGTTCAAGCCCGGCCTGATCATCTTGTCACGTCCTCATACGCCATCATCTTTCTTTTCTTTTCAAATCACTCGCCTTTTGTCTCAATCGTGAACTGATCCCTCCGACTCCGATAAAGACGAACCTATCAATTCCGGGACGTCGTCTTCCCAACTATTCTTCTGTCTGCCTTTTCACCGTTTCTTGGCGCTGTGCCTTACAAAAGGGTTTATGCCAGGCCTGATCATCTTGTCTCTAGTCCACACCACATCATTTTTTGTCTTTTTAAATCATTCACCATCTCTTTCGGTTGTGGTAGTTGTCTGTTGACTGTTTGAATGGTCACCAGTCAGCTGGACCTGAAAAAAAGCATAGTCTGGAACACTATCATCAAAGATATGGACATGTCTGAAAAGTAATGGGATTGGGTGTGCTGAGCATCCGGCAATTCCTGTCTGAGAAACATGGCCAAGCCGCAATAACCCCTCAATTGCCCATATCTTGTTACGAGTGACTTTCTCTTTTTCTCAAGTTCAAAGGGATCTTTAAGGGGATTCGGTTTGAAGGAGAGGAGGTTATCAAGAAGACTCAAACGACAGAGCGTAGAAACATCTTGGAATAATCCTTCCAGCTGTGTATAGAAGCCTGGCAGAAAAGGATGAAAAAGTGCATTAGACTTGAGTGGGGAGTATTTTTAGGGAGAAACCATGTAGTTCGTTTTTGGAAATTGAAATTGTGAAATTAATTGCGTTACTTTTCAAACAGACCTCGTCTGCGCATTGGATTGGCAGTTTTGAAAGAACAAAAAAAAAATAAAGAAAAGAAAGCCATTGTATTTCAACAAACTGGTTGGTTTGTTAGTTTAAGGCATGTCAATCATCGTTGGGTTATTTACTGCCTAATGTAGTCTATTTTCTTGACAGCTATAGGATAATGATTTGCATATAAGAATAAAGTAAAAATGTTTCATCAAATCTATTATAGCGATAAAGAAAATTGAGACTTACAAACAGTGACAAGTGGGGTAGGGAGCAGTCGGAAATAGTGTAGAAATTTTGCATTAACAAAGCCCAAAACAAAAAAGAAAAGACACAAAAAAACAAACACAAGAAACCATCAATATTAATGAATGATGAGATTAGAGGGTTATCATAAAAAAACCAACAAAAGCAAAACAAAAAGAATCAACAAAAAACAAATAGAAATATTGAAGAATAACAGTAATCAACTAGAATTACACAAAATAAAGTAGAAAAAACAAAGCAAAAACAAAACAAAGCAAAAACAAAACTAAGCAAAAAGCAAAATGTATTTAACAGAAATACAAATTATCAAATAAATATGTAGAAATTTCAGACTTTGGGTGAAAGATCGATATTTTGAAAATAATATATATATATATATATATATATATATATATATATATATAACGTACATACATATATATTTTCTCTCTCTTTCTTTATCTCTCTCTTTCTTTCCCTTTCTCTCTCAATATATATATATATATATATATATACTATAATCTACCAAAATGTAAGCTTTCAAAATTTACAAACGTAAGTATTCTCTAGAAATTCATAATGATTTAAAAAATGATAATACATTCCCTAGATATTTTATTTTATCCAACAATTTATCTTCAAACATCATCGAAAAAAACTAAAAAAAAACAAACTTGGAATCAAGACAGTCTCTAATTCTTCAAATAAAATTAGAGAATTTAATTTATCCTGAGAATAACAATTCCCATATCCAATCCAGAGAAAGTGTGAATGAAATCCCATATCTGGATTATAAAAAAATGCGTAAGTGATATTAATAAAGACCGGGCATCAAAAACGGTTTGGTCAAACCTAAATAGTAATTATTCACAAGACATCAAGATTTTAAACGTACATTTTCTTTTCTTTCTTTTTTTTAAAAAAAAGAACAAGTATATCTATTTCGTCGACCTTGAGGTTATAATAATTACGCAGATGTGTATTTCCAATCCTCTTGTGAAGACGTGACTCTGGAGGTGAGCGCCCCCTGTAAAGAGTACAGATGTAACTTTGCAAGACACATTCAGGTTAATTGGCCGCGCAATTACCATGACTAGTCGAGTTGGCATCACTTGTGTGCAATGATGGTTGTTGGCTCGGTGGCAGAGTTTCGACTCTGCATTCTGTGGTCGATGGTTCGATCTCCAGTGGGGGTAGATCACGGTATACACTGCTGATTCGACCTAATAAGGTCGAAACAGTTGTCCAGTGGTTCCGTATATTGTGCAAAAGTGATTGCCGAATTCAATTTACAATCAAGATTTTCGTTTACGTACATTATAAAAACATCAAAAATTATCGAATCTAAAATGCTATTAAATAAAACCCTGTTTTTTTTCAATGTTTTTCTTTTTTGGTCAGATTGATGGTGAAAAGTTTTTTAAATTCCTTGTCTAAAAGAATTCGGCTCTACCTATTTTTATAAATATATTTAAGTAGATAGATAGATAGATAGATATGGACTTTTTGAATAACTTTCGGTATGATAATTAATTCACACAAATTTCAATGAGGGTGATACCGGCAAAAGTGTAATTTTGAAAATTCTCTCGTCCCATTAATTTTATCTAGTAACTGAGCTGCCCTGATGAAAGTCTAAAAAGGAAGCACTTAATGCAAATAAATATTTCCAGAAATACATCAGCCTTTGAAGAATTTGAGGTTTTTCATCTTTATATATTTTCATTATATATATATATATATATATATGTTAAAAATTTCTAATTATTTTTTTGTCTTAATATGTAGATCTAACATTTAAAAAATATAGAGTCCGTTGAAATGAATATTATTTAAAAATTAGTAATTTTAAAGGTTTTTAGTTTATATATATATATATATATATATATTGTCACGTGGTCCCCTACTGAGAGGAGAGAAATAAGAAATTTCCCCTACCCTTCTGTGTTTGAATTAACAGGCCTCAAAGTCTGACCGTTAATAGGAGGAATAAGGAATGTAGGTCAACTCCTCGGCCTGCCTGTTGAAGGAAGTAAAGAATGTAGCTCAAGCTATCTGTACTCCGTAACCTCACCCGGGTGGATGGAGAAGGGGGACAGAGGTCCGTATTGTAGCCCGAATGAATCGCCTGAGAGGGGGAGGAAGGAGAAAGATGCCGAATGATTGGCCAGAACCCTAAAAACGGAAATAGCCCTTTTCGTCAGCGGAAATAGGAATAACGAATTCAGTTTTAGGACTGAGGTCGCCGTGGGATGACGCGTGATCTGTCGCCAAAACTCCGAGTGAAGAAACAAAATAGAGCTCTTGGATAGGAGAGGGAAGATGCCTTCAAGCTAAGCTGTATAGAATCCCGCTAGCCCGTAAAAGTGAAAATACTCTCAGAAGAAACTCGTCGACGAAAAGCTAAGTAAACCTTAAAACCGTTTTCTGCCTCCACCCTTCCTAAGTATTGCAATTGTATGCTCTCTCCCTCTCAATTTAAAGAAAGAAGCATAAAGGATTATATGCATGAAGAAGAGAATAGAAATAGAATGAAAAGATTCATTTCATGAACTCTAAATATCTGAATGGACTTTGCTATCTTCTCAAGGTTCAAGAGAAAAGACAGAAAAGGAAACGAAAGAGAGACATTTATTTGTATTTGATATTGTCTGCTGGTAATATAGCCGGCACCTTAAATTTGCTTGGCCGCACGTATTAAAACCTTGTTTTATTTTAGATGTGCCCTCGTGTCGAAATTTATTTATTGTGTTGTTTGCCTATCGAATTGCCTTCTTTTGCATGCTCCTTTTCAGCTTCAGCTTCGCCTCAATTTATTCTCGCTAAATGTCTTATTTGTCTTTAAAAACATTACACGGGAAATTGAAATTGTCGACTACGATAAATAATAATATTATATCTAAACCTAGAGGCCCATATCTTCCGTTATCCTGGGGTAGGAAGACAAAGTGGTCTGGTGGGTGTGTGTAACGTGAAAAATGGAAACCCCTGGCAAGTTAACCTCCGCATTATCGGCCAGTTCCCCTACGCCCAAAAAGGGAATCTTAACTAGGACCTATTCTGCGAGGGATCAAGTGCCAGACTGCCCCGACTTCAGACATGCGAAATCTAAACTTCCGTCTTGGGATAAATATTTCATGCCACGTCACAATATATATATATATATATATATATATATATATATATATATATATAATGACATAAAATACGAATAATAAGAAATTAATCGAAAAACACCCCAGAAATGTCAGACTAGGTTCCTCGACCGTCAAATTCATTAATTATTGTAAATAATGAACAGCATAGTTACTACTACAACTGAAAACCAACGTTACTACTTCTACACTTAACACAACTACTAATATAGCAACTAAGACTCCACTTATACTATTTCTCCAATTAAATCACCACATCTAGTATTTGTACATCTACTACTACTACTACTACTACTAATAATAATAATAATAATATTAACACTCTAAGAATTTTTACAAATGGACTTCGTCATCTGTAGGTATATGCTTGTTTTTCCCTTTTTATTGATTTTTAGTGTCCATCGCTAAAGTGTTCTCTTTGTTAAAATAGTGTTAATTAAAATCAGGAGGAAAACTAGTCGGTTCGAGAATAGGTAACCACCTAAAGAATTTGAACAGAAATTTAAAAAACTGAATGGGAATTGGGGTTAGAAGGATTAATAAAGAAAATGCGAAAATAATCGAAAGTACTAAGGAGAAGGAAACACACAGGAAGCCAACGGAAAGAAAGGACCCCAAAAACAACCGTAGACAAGTTTGATTACACACAACTGGAAGAAAGGAATGAAATAAATACACAGGAACCCAACATGAATGAAATATATTGTCTAAAGAAGGAACTCTCTGAATGTACTGACACAGTGAAAACAATTCAAACAAAACAAGGCATACCAAAATAACGGAAGAGAATCCAACCTACGTGTTGGTATTGAGTACAAAGCAGTCAAAAGCAAAAGAAACAAAATAATTTTAGAGTAAAATATGAAGAAAGGAATGTAATGTAATGGCCGAGGGATTTCGTTTTATATATCTTATCTTTGGATTTAGTTAGGCTGAGAACCTTTCGGCTCAGTGCATAGGTTAGTTAGGTGCAAACTTGAGAGCTGGTTTTGACGTGCGCGCGGGGAGGATGTGTCGTTCACAGATGTCAAAATAAAAATCCCAGTGCCAGGGGATGTGAATGACGTCATGCACCGGAAGCGTGCGCGGAGGATTTTGGGAGATTTGAGAAAAGTCCGTTAGTTGAGTTCTGGCTCGGAGGAAGAAGGTTGACTTTCGCTCGCTCGCCGAGGCCTTGTGGCAGGTGCCGCACTTGATGGGGGTAGATGGAAAAGTCAGTATAGAAATATTGTGTCTCACTCCTTATGTCGAAAAACCTTTTAACTCAAAGGTAATAAAGAGTTTCGTACCTGAACTAAGAAGTCGTCAGTGTTTTTCGTGTTTCGGGATTCCTACGTTATGTATATATGTTATATATGAACATTATGAATGTTTCACGTACCGGCATGAATATATCTATTTCACACATATTCATATCAGTGGCTGTATTTTTGGACCTGGTAATGTAACAGAAAGAATATTAATGAATAGTATGGATAGAAAAAATATACAAAAGAATTAGAAAAGGCTTCTTCAAGGCTCTAACGTGAACTTACACCGGCACTCACTAAGAGGCATACTTATGCAAATACCAAATTGGAAAAAGCGTGACCATGAAGGCATACATAATTCTGGCTTAACAAACCACGTCTATCAACAACTGACTGGAACTGCAACTGAGTAAATGCCAACAAGAAGTAACTACACAAATTAATGACGGAAGAGAAACTAACCTGAACCAGGAAGTTCTCGAAAAGGGTCTATTCAAAGCAACTATAGACCAATAACGTGTTTACATATGACGTTGAAAATCCTGACCAAACGGATATAAGGAGAAATCTATGACTGGCTTATACGCTGAGAACTATATCAGGAAGTACAAAAAAGATATCAAGGAGGAAGTGGAAAGAATGACTAATTGTATATACACCAGCACATTATCTGGTATCTTTTTTTATCTTATCTGCAAACGGAAATATCTGTCACTCTGTCCATACACAATAAATTATATTCTTCGCCATCCTCCTTTATTTTCTCCACTTTGTTGATGTTATCTAGCGACTGCATTGAATCTCCTAAGTTCATCGTCACCAGCTAAGCTAGTATATTACATATAGACCGCTTGGGACATCTAAGAGCTGACATAGAGTGTATGTATCAAAGAGAGATAAAGAAAGAAGGTTCCTAATCATCTAGGACTACGTTGATGCATTAATACAAGGACGCGAAGTCTATCTTAGAGGAGCAAAGAGGGATTAATTGCAGCGGCCAATTCAAGCGGAGGCAACATTCGTAGAGATAGAAAAGCAGCAAAAACCAGGAAGCAAAAATGTGAAGAAAAACAAATGTAAGGACATTACAAGCAACAAACTGGTGAATATGTTACATATTGACCCTCGACCGAGCCGTCAATCTAGAGATGCACCTGTGTAAATAAGCAGGAGAACAGTGAGACAGGTGCATCCGGTCGAAGATATCGGAATATCCCCTTGACCCGTGGACGTGGTTGAATTCGGTGCAGATGCGAACGCCCTCAGGAAGCAGCTGTACTTCAAACAATTATATAACCAGGGGCCACAGACGGCTTGAGTCAGTCAGTTCAGTTCCAGTTGCAGTTGGAGTCAGTTGGGGACAAGATGCTGAATTGAGAGCCAGCGGCAGACAGAGGGCCTGGGCTCTCAGTGACCCACGGTTGAGCAGCTAAAACAAGATTGGAAAGAAGTGCTGCTATGATCAGAAGAACTTTGGATCAATATGTGGCAGTCTGTCTCCGTCTCCAACTCACCTCTCACACATCAACCCTTTCGCAACCCTTTCGAGAATAAAGTGTGAGAGGTATATTTTTCTAAAAAAAGAAGTGTGTTCGTTCGTTCATTGAAGTCTTCAGAATATTGATTATGTTTCCGCTTATATTTATATTATGTATGTGTATGAGGTTATACAGCATTTACAGAGAAATGCATCAAATGATTAATACATAGTAAATTAATGCCACGAATTGGCACAGTAGTACAGAAGGTACGTCCGGATAGGAAAGCGGGTTTACAGGAAATTGTACAAGAAATTGAATTTTGACTGTACTACCCAATTGCATATGCAAGAACCAGTATCCGACCTAGATAATGGGACTCATAAAATTCTCTGGGATTTTGAGATACAAACAGATGATCTTATACCGGCCAGAATATCAGATATAAAGATAATTACAAAGAGAAAAAAAACGTACATTTCCTCTCGTTGATTTTGCGGTTACACTGACCACGGAGTGGAAATGAAAGAAAGCAAGAAGATAAACATCTACTTCATATTTACCAACCCCTCCACTTAGCAGGTTACGACACAAGGTCAATTTTTAAGTGGAGTTTAACAGGTTTCAATTCAGAGTTTTCCTTCTCCTAGACTAGTTGCCTAACCAAGGCTGAAGAACCCAGTCTGCCCTACTATTTACCCATAGCTGAAGGGAGAATAATTGGATTCGTACCTTCCCCAAGGGTATTAGTGCTATGTGAAATGCAATCAGTCTCGTCCAGGATTTGAACTCGTTTCGCCGTGTCCATTTCCCACGACGATAGCCATTACACCACGGGCATAAACATCTGCTTAGACTTTGCCAGAGAACAGAAACCCGGAAACATGCGGGTTTTTTGGATAACAATTGCTAGTGTTGCGCTTGGAGAGGTCACTAAACGATTGAAAAGGATTTGGAACAGTTGTGAATCGGAGGAAAATGGAGATCGTTTAGACTACAGCATTGTTGAGATCGACAAAAATACTTAGTAGAGTCCTGAAGACCCGAGGAGACTTGATGTTACTCAGACAATACTGAAAGCCCAGCTGGCAACGTTAGTGTGAAAAACTCGCCATAAGTAAAATAATGATAATAATAATAAGAAGAATAGATACATTAAAAAACGAACGCAAGAAATTGCAAATGGGATGAGCTAGACATTGCTAAGAAGGAAAAACTTGAAGTAAAAACTGCATGTATTTTAATTACAGCACAAAATAATACCACACGAGCCAATTACGTTAAAGAAGAAATTGAATTGCAAGTGTCGGTTATGTAGTGACTGAGACGAAACAGTTAATTACATAATAAAAGAATGCTGCAGATTATCACAAAAAAAAACAAGAGTAGGCATGGCTATGTGGAAATGGTGACCACTTGAAATTGTACAAGATACAATTATTTACCAATGCTGACAAATGGTACATCAGCATAGCAAGATCTGTTCCAGAAAATGAGACGTCTAAAACTTTCTGGGATATTGAAATAGAAAGAGATAACTAAATCTTGAATAGAAGACCATTTTGTTAAATTCACAAGAAAAAAGAATCTGCCATCTGGTGAAATCTGCCATTTTATCTGACCATACAGAGAAAAAAAAGCAAATGGAAAGGTGGACGAATATCTCGATCCAGACGAAAAGGTGGACGAATATCTCGATCCAGACGAAAAGGTGGACGAATATTTCGATCCAGACGAAAAGGTGGACGAATATTTCGATCCAGACGAAAACGTGGACGAATATCTCGATCCAGACGAAAAGATGGACGAATATCTCGATCCAGACGAAAAGGTGGACGAATATTTCGATCCAGACGAAAAGGTGGACGAATATCTCGATCCAGACGAAAAGGTGGACCAATATCTTGATAATAACGAAAAAGTAGGTGAATATCTGCATCTTAAAGAAAGAATGGACGAATATCTAGATCTAAACGGAAAGGTGGACGGGTATCAGTATTTTAAAGAAGGGTGGACGAATATTTGCATCTAACAAAAAGGTGGACGAATATCTTGATCTTAACAAAAAACATTCTGATAGAAAAAATAAGTACGTTTTCATCTTCGTGGTGTCTCAAAATAGAAAAGGTGGATGAATATCTCGATCCAGACGAAAAGGTGGACGAATATCTCGATCCAGACGAAAAGGTGGAGGAATATCTAGATAATAACGAAAAAGTAGGTGAATATCTGCATCTTAAATAAAGGGTGGACGAATATCTAGATCTAAACGGAAAGGTGGACAGGTATCAGTATCTTAAAGAAGGGTGGACGAATATATGCATCTAACGAAAAGGTGGACGAATAACTTGATCTTAACGAAAAGGTGGACGAATAACTGCGTCTCAACGGAACAGGGGACGGATATATTGATCTTAAAGAAAAAGTGGACGAATATCTGCATCTTACAGAAAAGGTAGACGAATATCTTGATGTAAACGGAAAGGTGGACGGGTAGCCCAATCTTAAAGAAAGGGTGGACGAATATATGCATCTAACGAAAAGGTGGACAAATATTTTGATCCTAACGAAAAGGTAGATGGATTTCTATCAAACATGAAAGCGGCGGTACTGCTTATTATAGTTGGTGACTTTTGAACGATCCTCAAAGACCTGCAAAAGAAATTGAGTGAATTTGAGATCAGAAGGAGAATCGTGACCATTTACATAGCAGCACTCTTAAAATCAGTGCGAATTGAAGAATTCTGGAAACATGGAGAAATTTAAACAGGTTGATAAAAACTCAGATTGAGCAAAAATATTAACAATAATTTACCTTCAATCATAGCTTTAAACAACTATTCGCAGTGTAAAGGTTTCAAGAATTTCTATCTAATACTAATAATTTCAAGGCAATAATATAAAGGTTATTTTATAACATGTCAAACCGTATTCCAAAGTCTGTTGAACAATTATAGTCTCTGAATAAATAACGTACGGCAAGGTACAAGGTGCATACGATAACTTTTCAGACTATTTTCGTATGGGCATTTTAAATTGTCTTAGACTCTTGAAAATTCACTATGTTATTGCTATACATCTTATGATATGACTAGCCAATTTTTACGATTTTCGGTTCTAATGAACAGCTGCAGCACGAATTAGAATATACCCTACTAAAGCCTGATAGTCATAGCTGGTGAATTTCAAAAATGCAATCTGAAACTTCCGAAGAACGACATGCAATAACATTCTGTTTTAAACATGGAAAAACTGCCACAGACACGTATGGAATGCTTCAGACTGCTTTTGGAGCATATTGCATGCATCGAGCATCAGTTTTTGAGTGGTATAAGAGATTCAAGGAAGGCAAGGAGTCTTTGAGGGATGATGAGAGCTGTGGGAGGAGTAAGGAAGTCAATACACCAGAGTTGATTGGCCAAAGGGTTAGGGTTAGGGCTACTATGTTGAGGTTTTAAGGGAGTTCAGGAAGAGATTCCATCGGAAGAGGCCAGCACTCTTCAAATCGGGTCAGGGGCATTTCCACCAGCACCAGTCCACAATTCCATCCTTGTCACAGACTATTTGACCAAGATGGGCATCAAGACAGTTCCTCAGCCCCCCTATAGTCCAGACCTTGCTCCCTGTGACTTTTGCTTATTCCCTGAGCTCAGAGGCTTTCGTTATGAGACAATTGAGGAGATGAAAGAGGCTGTGACGAAGGTCATTGACACGCTCACACAAGAGGACTTCCATGGGGCCTTCCAGAAGTTGTTGGAACGTTACAACACGTGCATTTCAGCCGAAGGAGATTACCTCGAAGGGGACTAGAGTTTCATGTGTGTACTATCAATAAAAGTGCCCATACGAAAAAGGTCTGGAAACTTATCGTATGCACCTCGTATCTCTAAAATCATTTAAAACTGTTTTTATTATCATTATTTTTAATTCTCCCTCCAAAAATCTTTTGGGTTTCCTTAGACACAGATACTACACTCTTATTAGAAGTAGAAATACCAGGAAATAACATTTTGATCCTAGGCAAGTACTAAATATGATGAATTTTGGATATTTTTTCGTTTTTACGTGTAAATTTATTTATAGGGTGTCTCGATATTGATGTGACTGCTACTACTAATAATGTTATGTTCTTTTTTGTTTCAGATTTGAAATATTTACTATAATATGTATTAATCCTTGATCAAAATGTCTTGGACAAGAAAAGAACAAATGTTTTATGTCACTATTTATTTAAAGAAAAAGAAATCATTGAAAACTGTCTTAAAGTAGATGCAACCCATTAATATGATAATGATTCATTCCTGAGACGAGAAACTCAAAAAAGGTTGCATGTCCTGGAAGCAGATATAATGACAATTAAAAAAACAACATTGATTTGATGTCTTTAGTTTAAAAGATACTTTTTTTACTGGACGTGTTCCCAATGATGGACATTTTGCTTGTCTTAAAAATAAATCCTTATCATATTAATGGGTTGCATCTCTTTTGAGACACCATGAAGATGAAAACGTACTTATTTTTTCTATCAGAATGTTTGATTGATTTTTTGATTGATTGATTGAATTTAACGACTCATCGATTAGTCTTGTTTTTATTTTATTGTTACTTTGGGTAAGGGAATCGCTTTCATTGTTACTTTGTATTCACGTTTTTGTGCTGTCTTTTCTGAAGAGATTATTCATTATTTTATTTTATCTATTTATTTTTTCATGTATGTTGAGCATGTGATTGAATACAAATCATTTTTAGACAAATCTTTTTGACACATAGATACTATTTACCAACCCCTCCGCTCGGGCAGGATATGACACAAGGTCAATTTTTAAGCGGAGTTTAACAGCTTTGAATTCAGAGTTTTCCTTCTCCTAGACTAGTTGCCTAACCAAGGCTGAAGAACTTAGTCTGTCCTACTATTTACCCATAGCTGGTGGGAGAATAATTGGATTCATACCTTCCCCAAGGGTATTAGTGCTATGTGAAATGCAATCAGTCTCGTTCAGGATTTGAACTCGTGTCGCCGTGTCCATTTCCCACGACAATAATGACTACACCACTATTTTTGACACATAGATAGTACTCTAATAAGTGCTAGACTAGACGGCTGTGGTTGGGGAATACACCGACTGAATCTCTGCAGAGGAGTACGACCCCCTTCCAAAGACTTTTCTGGATATGACACTGAACAGTCTGATGGTGAGGCTCCAGTAATACTGAAAGTTTGGGGAATGCGGTGTACGCTTCCATTGCCATCGTTTCCAGGTCCATGGTGGCCCGGAGTGGTAGCAACTGATAGGATCCAATCCATGAGTCAAATAGAGTTAAACTGTGTACTTATGCTAAATTGGATTGTTTGAAATAGAACTGCTTATACGTATGAAAATGGATCTGGCATAAAATAACCTATAATGGTTGATGTGCCATAAAACCAATCAAAACTAAACCCATATCATAGGTCCTTCCACTCCGTATGAGAAGGGACCTGGGAATAATGGCAATAAAGGGATATTCCACACCCTCTGGATCTCCAATGGTGAGTCACACAACCAGATGTAATAAAGTGTCATATCCAAGACACACCTTAATTTTGGTGGGGGATAGGATTCTTACCCCTCTACAAGAGACACAGTCTTAATTTTCCATGCCTCGGGGACCAGATGACAGGATGAGTCATCCCTATGAATAAACCTCTATAAATACGTTTTGAATATGATAAAAACAAAAAAAAAAATACAAAAGTTTGTTCTTTTTTTAAATGGCATATCAACCTTTGTGGGTTGTTTAATGCCAAATCCATCCTTCTAGAAGAACCGCAATGATGCTATTTAACCCATAGCTGGTAGAGGGGATAAGGATATTCATACCTTTCTCAAGGGTATTTGTCTGAAAGTGAACGTATTAGTGCGACTGGAGTTCGAACTCGCTTATTACGATTCCGCAGTCCAGCGCTTTAACCATTACACCACGAGGACATCCTGCAAGAGTTCTAAATACAAATCAAAACCAAAAATGTGTTTATATAATATCAAGTATTCCTATCCATTATTAATAATTTTCAAAGAGAGTTATTTGACTCATAGATTGAACCCTAACAGGTACTACAACTCCGCTTAGAGTGGGTATGAGATTACAGGTAATAAAGAGATAATCACCACAGAACAGTTCTTCAGAACTGGAGCCTCACCATCTGATGAAGTTTAGTTTCATACCCACCGTAACTGTTTTTAATAAATACAGTTTACGAGTAATAAACACGTAATATTTTCTGTGAATTATGACAATATTTTTTTAATTTTTTGTAGAGTAAATGGAGCGTTGCAGATGTTTATCTCGCGGGGAGACATTATTTGCTTTGTTGTCGTAGCATGTTTGTAATGGGAAACTACAAGAAAATAATAATTTATTCGGTGAAAACCTGATTTAGCAAGGAAAGAATAACTAGAGCAAGAATATTTAATCAGAAAACTGTCTTTTTGTTTTTTAATCATGTAAATACAATGAAATATGATGGATTTTAGATAATCTTTGTTTTCACATGAGGGTATATTTTAACACCAAGGAGAGTTCAAAATTTAGCAATACTTTAGTAAAGTGAGGCACAATTCGGCAACTCTGAGAGGGTGATTAATTACACTGGAGTCTTAGATGACGAAATAGTGAAGGTGACGAACAATAGACTGTTATATGCCGAAGTTATGAGAGTGACGAACCACACACTGTGAGTTGCCGAATTAGTGAAGGTAATGAACTGGACTGATTGCATTTCACATAGCACTAATACCCTTGGGAAAGGTATGAATCCAATTATTCTCTCTCCAGCTATGGGTAAATAGTAGGGCAGAATAGCTTCTTCAGCCTTGGTGAGGCAACTAGTCTAGGAGAAGGAAAACTCTGAATTCAAACCTGTTAAACTCCGCTTAATAATTGACCTTGTGTCATATCCTGACCGAGCTGAGGGGTTAGGTAAATATGAAGGTAACAAACTACACTGAACTTTGAGATACAGAAGTGGTGAAAGTAACGAACTACACTGGACTGTGAGATGCCGAAGAAGTGAACGTAAAAAACTCCACTGAACTTTGAGATGCCGAAGTAGTGAACATAAGAAACTACACTGGACTCTGAGATGCCGAAGTAGAGAACGTAACGAACTACACAGGACTGTGAGATTCCGAAGTAGAGAACGTAACGAACTACACTGGGCTGTGAGATTCCGAAGTAGTGAAGGTAAATAGCTACACTAGACAGTGAGTTTCCAAAATAGAGAAAGTAACGAACTACACTGAACTTTGAGATGCCGAAGAAATGGAGATAACAAACTACATTAAAGCGTGAGATGCTGATATAGTGAAGGTAACGAACTACACGACTGTTAGATGTCGAAGTCGCAAGGTAACCCACTAAATTCCATTCTCAGGTGCCGAAATTGTGAAGTTGACGACCGATAGACTGTAAGATGCTGAAATCATGAGATTGACGAAGCACACACAGTGAGTTGCCAAAGTCATAATGGTAAATGAACTCGACTGGACTGTGATGTCAAAGTCACGAAAGTAATTAAATCCACTGAAGTGTGAGATGCCGAAGTAGTGAATGTAACCAACTACATGACTGTTAGATGCCGAAGTTGCGAAGGTAACCAATTAGACTCGACCTTTAGATGCCGAAGTTGTGATGGTAACGACGGGTAGACTGAAAGATGCCGAAGTCAAACCTAACAAACTAGGCTGAACTGAGATGCTGAATTTGTGAAGCAAACGAATCATGCCGGTATAAATGGATATTTGGAGCTTATTATATGCTTACTAAACATTGATTAACTGAGCCTTCCCTGCCCGCCCAACAAATGTTTTGGATTGGTTCCGCGTAAATTAGTCAAATAAACGAAGTTAATCTTTCATGAGTGTAAATTTAAAATCATGCATTGAGTGAAAGAATGTACGTATATATCAGCGCACCAACGACTACAATACTACCTACCATAACCGGTACCTTCAGAGCTGGCCTAGTCGGCCCGGGCAGCAGAATAAACCGACTACATCTTTGACAGTGGAGTAAGACTCACCCAACGAGTGTTCAGGATAACACACTAAACAATCTGACGGTAAAGCTCCTGTATTGCTGGAGCTTTGGGGGATGCAGAGCATCCTTTTATTGCCATCGCTCCAAGGTTCACTCCGCCCCGGAGAGATGGTTCCCGATGGGGTCCTATCTATGGGCCAAATAGAACGAAACTGTGTACTTGTGCTAAGTGAATTGTTGAAAATAGAACTGTTTTTACAGTTGGTTGATATACCATAAAATTCAACCAAAGCAAATCTTTGGGGGTCCTTATCGGCTTCATTTACGTTATATACACAAATTAGCTGCTACAAAAATATTGCAAAACTTTTGACTGACCTTTGTAATATGTTGCAAAGAATATTAGTCAACAACATTTTTTTACGATTGAGTTAAAGACGTGTTGCTTAAACCCATTATCAGATTAGTAAATTATTTATCCAATCTTTGTTTAATAAAATTATTTACTAAGCTCAGAAATATGCATAATAAGAGAAGTATGAGGTAACTTTTAAGAGTATCCAACTCACTGACAACAGTCTGCTTCTTACTCCACGTGAGGTCTATCCAGATTAGTTTCATATAGTGTGAAATTAAATCAAGAATGGCTGGGAGATTTTAGGAACGCGCCAACCGAATACAAAACGGATTTTTGACGCTACCCTATATGAGCGAAATTGCAAATAAATTAGGCAGTTATACACTAATCTTGGCCAAGTTTGGCACGGGGCGTGTGGTTTGGGACACCCAATGAGTTGCCGATTTTAATTCTTATGACGATAACCGTTACAAAAAGAGCATATTCATACCGACTGCTTGTATATGCTTGACTTTAGTATGTGTCCCTGGTTATAAAGCAATAAAAGTTTTATTCCACGTTACTCCTAACACAATAAAAGGATCCTTAACACAAATAAGATTTAGCGTCATATTTAGGGCACTCTAGCATATGTGATATTAGTAATATGTATGTATGCATGTATGTACTCAACACCTCCCCGACGAGTCTAATGGTTTGAATTCAGAGCTTTCATTCTCCTAGACATGTTGCCACATACAATTTTAAAGAGCCTAGTTCCCTCTACTATTTACCTATAGAATAGTTGAATTTCGAAATAAAATGCAAACAGCCTCATCCAGGGTTTGAACTTGGATCCTCGTATCCATTTCCAACAACGATAACCAATAGTAGTAGTCTGGGTGACATGCTAAGTAAAAGTTAACGGAGTTTAAATTGATAAATTTATAAAAAAGCCAGAACTTGGAAAAAAAGAGTTGACAAAGTTCAACATCTCTTCCATTACGCTGGGTAAGAAAAGATATACTTGGTCTAGAAATGTGGATTGACAACTGCAGTTAACAGGGATCCACTCAAGTCACCGGACGTGGTTATGCAAGAAAGCGGCTGTGGGAGCTGGCAGGACGAAATTTTGCCCAGTCGGCTGGGGTTGTAGAATACACCAGTTGCACCTGTGCATAGGGGTAAGACCCCCTATGAGTGTCCTGGAAATGACACTAAGCAATTTGATGGTGAGGCTCCAGTGATGCTGGAGCTTTGGGGAATACGGACCACCCCTTCATTGCCATTGCTCCCAGGTCCACTCTGGTCCGGCGTGACAGCACCTGATAGGGCCCTATCTATGGGTTATATAGAACTAACTGCATACTTATGCTAAACTGAATTGTTTGATTTAGACTGACTAAACTGAATAGTTTGAAATAGAAATGCTTTTGACAATTAAACTGTACTTACATTTAAACTGCGTACTTATGCTAAACAGAATTGTTTGAAATGGAACTGTTTTTGACATTGAAACAGTACTTACGCTCAACTGAATTGTTTAATATAGAACTGTTTTTGACATTTAACTGTGTGTTAACTAAATCTGTTCTAATATTAAACTGAAATAGCAGAATTAGAACTGTTTGAATAAACTGAATAGCTTGAAATAGAAATGTTTTTGACATATATACTGCGTACTCATGCTACACTGAATTTTTTTTTAATAGAACTACTTGCATAAAAATGGATTTGACGTTAAATAACCGACAAAGGTTGATGTGCCATAAAACCCTTCAAACCAACCAACCAACCAACCAAGATGAAATTGAAGTTTTCTTGAACTATCTGTTCACTGTACTGTAATCAACTGCACCGTTCCTACTAGTACAACTAAGCTTTTCGGTTGCTTCTGCGGTATTATAGGTAATTTACTAAGCTTTTTTGCTTAGATGTAGCACAAGGCCGCATGAATTGGGCACCCAATGAGAATCGAACTCACTCGTGTAGCTTCTGCGGTATTATAGCTCAATTTAAACTTATAAAGTGTGATATCTTGAATATCTGCGAAAATCTGACACCATTGAAGTTATCGCAAAAGGAGTTGCAAAAGGAACTAGAAATAGTCTTATTCTTTTTCATTCTTATTCTTATTCTGTCTTAAAGAATTTTAATATGTCTCTTCTAAAAATCTCACTTGTCTTTTTTTTTTTCGTTCTGAAATAGAATCTTAAATGATCCGGATCATTATAATCATATTTACCCAACCCCTCCGCTCGGGCAGGATATTACACAAGGTGGAATTTTTAAGCAGAGTTTAACAGGTTTGAATTCAGAGTTTTCCTTCTCCTAGACTAGTTGCCACGGACACCTCATCCCTATCATAAGGCGCCTTTGGTGGTGTAATGGTTAGCAAGCTGGACTAGCAAACCTACACGAGTGAGTTCGAGTCTCATTGGGTGCTCCTTTCATATGGCCTTGTCCCACATTGAAGCAAAAAACTTAGTAAATTACCAACTCATCCCTATCTTACGAATTATTACATACACGTTTGTTTGAAAATTTGATGTTTACAAAGACTCATTAAAAAGAAAAAAATGTTGTTATTTCTGAGCAATATGTGATACCATCTAGAACGTATCACGTGTATAAAACGGAGTATTTTAATTTATCAGGTTGGCAACTCTTATTATAAATCAACAGGCTCATCGAGGAAAGAGATCATTGATACCTAAGCTCATCCCTATCATATCCATATTTATCAACCCCTCCGCTCGGGCAGGATATGACTCAAGGTCAATTTTTAAGCAGAGTTTAACAGGTTTCAATTCAGAGTTTTCCTTCTCCTAGACTAGTTGCCTCACCAAGACTGAAGAACCTAGTCTGCCCTACTATTTACCCATAGCTGGAGGGAGAATAATTGGATTCATACCTTTCCCAAGGGGTATTAGTGCTATGTGAAATGCAATCAGTCTCGTCCAGGATTTGAACTCGTGTCGCCGTATCCATTTCCAACGATGATAACCATTACACCACGGGCACCTCCTTCGGATCATTATAATACTGATAATTATTGATCACTGATTGATTGCTAACTAAAGAATATAAGACATCGACCTTTAGATTGTATTTCGAACTGGACATGCCTGAGAAATTTTACAACTGTTTCAAGTCTGCATCAACTTTTTAAAGAAGAATATATATCTACTTTGTTCTTGATGGTATAGCTGTTCAAAAAAGCTACATCTACTCGCATATATATTTCCTACACATGATCACATGAGCTGCTACCTACTTGAATGAAGGAGCACGCTGTCTTCGTTTTTCATTTCCACTTACTTCCTCGGTTCAAGAAAGTGAACGAAGTGAATGAAGCAGTAGCGATTATAAGACTTGGGACGAGTTGTGTTTCTGTGTCTCAACTCTCCCAACAGCTATGGCTGTAGAATACGCCAACTAAATCTCAGCAGAGGAATAAGATTCCCTCCGCCAAACGAGTGTCCTAGATATGACACTAAATAAGCAGATGGTGACGCTCCGGCCCTGAAGCAGAAGAGAATGCTAGGTGCTCCTTCATTGTCATTACTCCCAGTTCTAATCAGACCCGTAGTGGTAGCGTCTGATAGGGTCCTATCTATGAGTCAAATAGGTCTGTTTGACTATTTAGCTACGTGCAAACAAAGAACAGATGTCAAATTGAATAGTTAATGTTACAAATAAATACTTCAATTGTTACAAGTAAAACTATTTAGTTTAGATAGCAATGCTTAAAGCCATCTAAATGTGGGCCAACAAATAATCAATACTAAATAGAATTATTTGAATTAGTTAGGAATACTTGAAACCGTTTAAATGTGTCCAAAAATTGAATTATTGGTATTATACAGCAATACTAAGAGCCATTTGACAGTGCTAAAAAAATCATGCTAAATTGAAATATATGTATTAGAAATTCTTGAAATCATTTACAGGTGTATCAACAAATGATCTCTGGAACTGAGCATTTACAAATCACACACACACACACACACACACACATATATATATATATATATATATATATATATATATATGATCAGGATTTGTCATTAGATAACCAGCAAAGGTTAATATGCCATAAAACCCAAATAACCAACCTCCCCTATCAGATAATCAGCTATCACTGATATTGAAGTCGATGGTGACTACGCTACATTTTTTGTTTGAAATGGATTAGATAGAGCCATCGTTGTTTCGTAAAATCGTTTTTGCACATGGTCTAATCGAAGACGTATTTGCAAACAGATCTATTTGACCCATAGATGGGACCCTTACAGGTAGTACCATTTGAGTGAACCTGGGAGTAATGGCAATGAAGTGATACTCGAAACTACCTTGATCACAAGAATTGAAGAATATGTTAAGTGTTATTTCAGGACTCTCCTTTTATTCTGTGTGTGTGAGTGTGTGTGTGTGTGAGGGGTTACACCGGTGTAGGGCGTAGTATTCTGAGACCCTGTTAGGATACTCGGCCTCTGCTTATTACTCTGAATATTAAATCATCTACAGTCAGAATATTTTAATCCTCGCAGATAAGGTGAGGAATGGATTAAACGAAAATTAAAAATATATGTAATAATTCAACACCTAATGGCTTAAATGGATAATTCTAAATCTTAATTCAAAACTGAGAATAAAAGCCTTGAAAAAGAAATCGAAAAGAAAATATCACAAATTTCTTATTTGGCTTATTTTTCCCTGTCTCAATCCGTTTCGAATGAAAGATTTCTACCTAGTCCTAAGTCTTCTTTCTTTATTTATTTTTTGCAGCATATAAACTCTTGAGGGTTATTCAATGCCAAAGGAGGATAAGGTGGTTTGTACCTTTCCCAAGGGTATTAGAAGCTACAGTGCTGGACTCAAAGATCAAATTCCAGTATAGCATATACTGAGCGTATCTCTATAGAGTGCTAAAATCCCCGAAACGAGTGTACTGTATATGACATTATACAATTTGATGGTGAGGTTCCAGTTATGCTGGAGCTTTGGGGAATGCAGAATCCTCCTTCATTGTTATCGTTCCCAGGTCTAATCTGGCCCACAGTGGTAGCTCCTGATAGGGTCCTATCTATTGGTCAAATAGAATTTAACTGCGTAATTATGCTAAACTGAATTGGTTTGGTTTTTGGTTTCTTTGTTTAATGGCATATCAACTCTTTTTAGGTTATTTCATGCCAAAGCCATTCTCCTAGAAGAACAGTAGTGGTACTATTTAACCCATAGCTAGGAGGATAAGGGGGTTCATACCTTTCCCAAGGGTATTTGCCCGAAAGTGAACGTAATAGCGCGACTGGAGTACGAACTCGCAGTCCATCGCTTTAACCATTACACCACGAGGACACTTCCATGAACTGAATTGTTTGAAATAGATCTATTTTAACATTTAACTGAATGTAAACAAAAAACTGTACTTATACTAAACTGAATTTAAAAAAATATAACTGTTTTCTTTCTTTCTTTCTTTCGTTCTTTTTTTCTTTCTTTCTTTTTGTGGCATATAAACGTTCGTGGGTTAGTTAATGGCTGAGCCACCTTTCTATGACAACAGTAGTGGTACGTCTAAACTCATCGTTGGGATTATAAATTGGTTAATAGATTTCCCAAGGGTATTAATCCAAAAGTGAACATACTAGCACGATTGGAGTTCGAACTCGCTTCCTCCGATATGACAAGTTATGTTTTTGTATTTCTCCTGACCTGACGATTAGCTATAAACGACGTAACAGTCCTCAGTGACTTCGCTACATTAATTGAAACAATCAGTTATCAAAAAGGGTTTCCTTGGTGTAGGCATAACTGTTAGAACGTGAGAAAATATGTTTAAAATCTTTTCCTTGACGCCAGTTACCGATGAGAACATTTCAAGCAAACATAGAAACGCATCTTGATTTCATTAATATTTCATGCAATTGATTTAAAATATTCATTCCGCTATTTGTCGAGAATAAGAAGCTGTAAAGCTATCCGAGGTGCCATCAAGGAATTATCGAGATTCAAAGTTTACTCACAAAACCAGAGATAAACAATGGATTAAACGCTATTTTTATTTAGATTATTTCTTTTCTTTCTTCCAGTTTTATATCTTCTTACACAATCCTACTTCTAAATTGCATTTTACACACACACACACACACACACACACACACACACACACACACACACACACACACACACACACACACAGATACAGACATACACACACACATAAACACACAGACAGACACACGCACAGACACACAGACACATACAGACATACACACACACACACACATACACACACACATACATACACACACACTCATACATACACCTATAGGCATTCACACAAACACATTTTACACATTTCACACATTGCATTTTACACACACACACACACACACACACACACACACAGACACACACACAGACACACACAAACACACACAGACACACACACACATACAGACACATTCATACATACACCCATAGGCATTTACACAAACACATACAGACATACACATACACACACGTAAACACATATACACTAGCACTCATACACACAAAAGCCCAAACACACGCAAACACATGCACGCACAGAAATACATATACACAAAAACACTTACACATACACAAACATACACACATACAGACTCAAGGACTTAGATATACGCACACGCACACGCACATGTGCATCCACATGCACCCACAAACGCATACACACTATTTAACGGCTTATTAGAGACAGTGAGATTTTGGTAGGCATTTAAAAAATAAACTGAATGGTGTTCTTTTATATAAAGTACCGAGAAATAATACCTTATTCATTATTGCTTTAAAAAAAAAGAAATGCCTTAGTTGGTGTAAAAGCAATTGTCACCTTATTTAGATTTATGAAGATATTTGCGGTTTAATTTAAAGCCCCCTGCTGCTCTAGAATTCCGAAAGCTTGTTAGTGAATGCTGACTCAGTGTGATTTTCTGAGGCATTGTTTGAAAAATAATGAGCGCCTTATCTCTTGTCTAATTCTGTATGTATGGTTATTGCTTCATCTTCACAGATGATTGTAGTCTCTTGATTCTGATAAAGCGGGGGAAAGAAACATCTGCTCATCAGGATGTTAAAGAGGTATACGTTTGCAAAACTCGATTACCACTTTCTGAGTGATTGTGATAAAACTCCAGTGACAAGTCGAGTAAAGATAACCAATGATAACAAACACTACAGAATATGATAAGTTTTCCTTCTCACTATTACACACAACAAACTTGAGCGGCTGTGCTCTGTCGTTGTCATCAACATGTTTCTCCGCGAGACCACAATACTCCTTTGCAAAATGGCTCAGTCAGCAGGAGCTATAGAATACACCAACTGCTTTTTTACATAGGGGTAAGACTTCTCCAACAAATGTCTTGGATATGACACTAAACAGTCTGATGGTGAGGTTAGAGAAATGTTGGAGCTTTGGGGAGTGCGGAGTACTTTTTCACTGCCATCGTTCCAAGATATACTCCGGCCCGAAGTGATAGGGTCCTATCTATGCGTCAAATAGAAATAAACTGAGTACTTATACTAAACTAAATTGTTTAAAATAGAACTGTTTTGACATTTAAACTGCATACTTATGCTAAACCAAACTGTTTTTGCATTTTACATTAACTGTATGTAAAAAAAATGACTGATTAATTGAATTGTTCGTGACACATAGCAATACTTGGAACCATTAAACATTGTTGACTAAAATGAATTGTTTGAAATAGATCTGTTCTTATATTTAGCTGTGTGAAAAGAAAAACCTACTTATGCTAGACTGAATTGTTTGAAATAGAACTCTATATGTATAAAAATGTATTTGGCATTAAATCATCTACAATGGTTGATATGCCATAAAATCAAACCAACCAACCAACCAACAAACAGAATCTTTTGCTCTATGGTCGTTCTACCGACACATCCCTGCTGAGTTACTGCTATTAGTTGAATAGTAGGATTAGTTACCATGTTTTTTCCTATAGATCTGCGGTGTTTTTTATTCAGAGTTTTTCCTTCACTTAGAGTGGTCCCCTATAAAGGCTAGGGGGCAGTCAAACCTGCTATTTAACCCACTAGCTGTGATATATATTTCATCATCATCATCATCATCATCTTGTCGTGCCACTAGCATGGATATCCCTGACCCTCTCTCGCCACTTTTCCCTATCGTTCATCGCTTCTGGCAAGTCTTCAGGGCTACAACCCGTATCCTAACATAGCTGCTGTATGTATTTTAGAGCTAGTCGTCATGCTTTTGCCCGGCCATATGTGGGAGTTCATAGGAGTACATCACTTATGAGCTCGTCCCTGCTTCTCCAGCAGTGTCCTGCATGTCTGGTTCATCTAACTTGGATAGTTTTCATAATGGGAGGCAGGTGGCCGTATAGTTGGTGATTTGTTAGGTGTTGCCTCCTGGACTTGTTCAGTATTGCTAAAAGCATTCTTGGGTTTAGTACTGTATAATTTCCGTTATTTAAAAACAAACTGAATGTAAGTATTTAAAGGGAGAATAATTGGATTCATACCTTTCCTAAGCGTATTAGTGCTATGTGAAATGTAATCAGTATCGTCCAGGATTTGAACTCGTATCGCCATGTTCGTTTCCTACGGCGATAACGACTACACCACGGGCACCTCCATTTCGTTTTGGTGATACAACATTAAGACATGAACCCAAACAAGAACACTCATCAGACTGCGAATAAGATGATTTAAGATAATTGGTGAAAATTAATCCATGCAAAATTATTCAAGAATTCGAACATCCTAATCCACTATCAGATGCCACTTAAAAAAATAGAAAAAATGTGCAAGGTGATCATTTGTGTTTCTCATACTCTTTGGTGGAAATATAAAAATCCCATATCCATAGTTAAAAGTTTTCTTTCGAGGGAAATAAAATACACATTTCAATAAAATATGATTATAAGTGACGAAAAATGTCCTTTACGACAATTTCAAACGCAAAGGGCAGTGGATTGATGAAAATGAATCTCCTGAGTTGACCCACATTGTGGAGTTTTATAGAAGAAAAGTTTCACTGTGAGTATGGTGAAATCACCGCAGTATTATCTATTTTGGATTTTTAATCTGCAAAACCGACATTTTGCAGCATCCTTCTGGTGATGCTGGGGAAGAGTCTAAAGTCATCATGTACATCCTTCTGATGCAGAGTCAATAGAGGAGATCATCTCTCTTCTAAAATTTGGAAGTACAAAGTTTTCTATATTCAATTTTCTAGATAAAGAATTAATAAAAGTTCAGTTTTCAGAAGCAAAAAAAACATCGTAAATATATATATATATATATATATATATATATAAGCGTATAAGTAAGAGTTAAAATTAAGTTAAATGCTAAAAAAAGATTCTCTCTCCCTCCGCTCTCTCTCTCTCTCGCTCTCTTTGTCTTTCTATCTTCACACACACATATGCACACATGTATATATATATATATATATATATATAGATTGTATGGGCCGATAGAGACTTATATATATATATATATATATATATATGAACAAAAAGATAGGTAGATAATAAGAAAAATCAGAAGAGATTCATATTTGAGCCAGTTCGTACGTATGTATTTATATTTATGTATGTATGTATATTTTGAAATGAGTAGGTCCACGCGGAGATTTTTATTATTTTAGGATTTATTTATTTATTTTGTTCTTACATAATTGTATGTTTACAGCTTGTTGCTTTCTTCAGAGAACATATATGGCACAGGGGCCTTGTTAATGGGGTACTCAATGAGACTTGAACTCACTCATGTTTTAATATTTCTTTCTCTCTTTGGACCTACAACGAAAACCTTTTGTATATGTACGTATATATAAACACGAATAGAGTCAAATACATATTTATATATGTATATATATAAATATGTATATATATACTAAATATGTTATTTTTCTCTCTCTTATTCTGTCTGTCTCTGTCTCTGTATGACTGTCTTTCACTTTGTCTCTCCCTTTATATATATATATATATATATATAAAGTAAGAAAATGAAAGAGAAAGAAAATGAGAGTTAGAATCGGCTTGGTTTATATATATATATATATATATATATATATATATATATATGTAAAGTAAGAAAATGAAAGAGAAAGAAAATGAGAGTTAGAATCGGCTTGGTTTATATATATATATATATATATATAGGGAGAGAGAAAGATAGAAACAGATATATGAAGTTGGGAGAGAGATTAACATGAATACAGAGATAAATAAATATATAATGTATTTTTAAAGTCCTTTTGAGCACATTTTTTTCGCCATGGAATTATCAAGTAAAATCAACAAAATAAGGGCTCGAATAGCAACCGACATTTGTAAAGCGAATCTGAAAATAAAGGCATAAAAAAGCAACAGTCAGGCGTTTTGAACGTGTCATTAAACATAAGCCGTGTATGAAACCAGTCCTGTAGAAAGCTACAACTGAATGAATAAAAGCCTTTTCCACTGAATTAGAAATTATTTCGTCAGTCCATCAAAGAGTGATGAAAGATTTTTTCCTGCCAAAATGGGGAAAAAAAGAAAAAAGTGCCTGAATTATTTTGTTGCTGTTACGATTTATCCAGAAAGTGCTAAGTCTTCCGAGTGATAGGGTTTTCTTTCTTATCTTTATTTTTTGTTTTGACAAAGAGCAAATGTTGCAGAAGAATAATTTATTTGATATGAGACAGGGAAAAAAAGTAGTTTTAGAATCTGCTACCTTTCAGTAATGTATGTTTGTCATGTTGTATTCAAACTGTGCTGGCCTACTCAGTTCTGGTTGCTGAATATACTGACTGCATCTCTACATAGGAGTAAAACTCTCCCAATGAGTGCCCTGCATATGAGACTAAACACTCAAATTGTATGGCTCCATTAATGCAGGAGCTTTAGGGAATGCGGAGTTCCCCTTCATTGCCATCGCTCCCAGGCCCACTTTTGCACGGAGCGGTAGCACCTGATAACGTCCTATCTATGGGTCAAATAGAACTAAACTGTGTAATTACACTAAACTGAATTTTACATTTGACTGTGTGTAAACAGAAAAAAAATGCATACTTTTGTTAAACTGAATTGTTTGAAATAGAACTGTTTTTACATTTAACTGTGTAAAAGTGAGTTCAGGTTCGGTTATTTACAAAATGATTTTAGAAATCATACATTTAATATATATGTATAAACAGTATTTGGCATTAAATAACCTACAATAGTTGATATGCCATAAAACCCAAGCAAATCAAATCCTATATATTTAATATATATATATATATATATATGAAGAGGATTTGGCATTAAATAACCTACAATTGTTGATATGCCATAAAACCCAACCAAATCAAATCCTATATATTTAATATATATATATATATATATGAAGAGGACTTGGCATTAAATAAACTACAATTGTTGATATGTCATAAAAACCAACCAAATCAAATCCTATATATTTAATATATATGTATAAACAGTATTTGGCATTAAATAACCAACAATAGTTGATATGCCATAAAACTAAACCAAATCAAAGAACAAATTATGCTGAAGTAGACATCATACTACAACTTTACTAACAAATTTATCATCATAATCATGCTATTATCTCAATCTAATTTAAATATCGTCGGAGCCAAACAGTTATTACCGTTCCAGGTCAGGATGAAAATGAGAATAGTTGGAAGAAATCAGTGGCTTTACAGCCCCTAAAGGTTCAGTATTCTCTCTAGCAGTGGTGCAACTTGTTAAGAGGAGGCTTGCAGGGAGGTAAAATCTTTTTGAGACAATATAGTGTTTATCGGTTTTAAATAATTGTAATACGAGGATCATTAAATAAGTTTCCAGACTTTTTTCGTATGGGCACTTTTATTGATAGTATACACATGAAACTCTAGTCCCCTTCGAGGTAATCTCCTCCTACTGCAATGCACTTGTTGTACTGTTCCAAAAGCTTCTTGAAGGCCCCATGGAAGACCTATTGTGTGAACGTGTCAATGACCTTCGTCACTGCCTCTTTCATCTCCTCAGTTGTCTCATAACGACAGCCTCTGAGCTTAAGGAATAAGCAAAAGTCACAGGGAGCAGGGTCTGGATCATACGGAGGCTGAGGAACTGTTTTCATGCCCAATTTGGTCAAATAGTCTGTAACAAGAATGGAGTTGTGGATTGGTGCATTGTCCTGGTGGAAATGCCACTGACCCGATTTGAAGAGTGCTGGCCTCTTCCCAAGGAATCTCTTCTTGAACTCCCTTAAAGCCTCAACATAGTAACCCTAAGCCTTGCCCTTTGGCAAATCAACTCTGGTCTATTGACTTCCTTACTCCTCTTATACCTCTCATCATACCATATAGCCTCCCTGCCTTCCTTGAATCTTCTATGCCACTCAAAAACTGATGCTCGATTCATGCAAGATTGTCAAAAAGCAGTCTGAAGCATTCCATACGTTTCTGTGGCATTTTTTCCAAGTTTAAAACAGAATTTTATTGCATATCGTTCTTCCTCACGTTCAGATTGCATTTTTGAAATTCGCCAGCTGTGACAATCAGGTTTTAGTAGGGTGTATTCCAATTGCTGCTGTAGCTGTTGATTTGAACATGAAATCATTGAAATTGGTCAGTCATCTCATAAGATGTATAGCAATAATATAATGAATTTTCAAGAGTCTACGACAATTTTAAATGCCTGTACAAAAAAAGTATGGAAACTTATTGAATGCCCCACGTAATTCATTTTGTATCGTTTATTTGAAGCCATAATTATTAAACTGACTTCGGCTTAAAATAGTCCAATTAAAATTGATATACCAAAAGTGAAACTAATCTACCACTCAATCAACCAATAAACATTTCCACCAGAAACCATAATGTTAGACATTAGTTTCAATTATTGTTTAAGGGATTTTGCATGAGATTCGTTCTCGAGAGCGATGTTATCAGAACATTTTGTGCGTTTAATGACTCGTCTCAGATTGATCTGGAACGTGGATTTGAATCTCAGTAAAAGGACATTATTTCTATATTTAATTTCCGATTTGAATTATTATTATTTTGTTGCGAAAACAGAGAAACACAACAAATCAACTGCATACACAAAAATAACAAACAAAAACTCCCATCGAGATAAAAATAAGAAAAAAAGAAAAGAAAATGCAAATCAAAATTATGTGTATTTTTAGTTTTTCAAAAAGCAAATACGAAATTAATGAAGAAAATATCAATCTAGCTGACAGATGATACAATCGCATTTGGAAAAGTTAGAATTTATTTTATTTTCTTAATTGATAATCATTTTTTTTTATATTTCCACTCTAACATTTTTAGTTCAGTATCATTTGACTACAAGAAAAAATGAACCCATAAAAATTCAGTAAAAGCAAAAAAAAAAAAAAAACAACAAAAAATCAAGATAAAAAATAAACATAAATGTGCTCCCACTCGAAAAATACAGTAAAAACTAAAAAAAATTAAAAAAAAAAAAAGTAAAATATCCCCCACTCCAAAAATACAATAAAACAAAGAAAAATAAATTAAAATAAAAAATAAACGTAAAATGTCCCCCATTCAAAAATCCGGTAAAAACTAAAAAAATTAATTAATATAAAAAAATAAACATAAGATATCCCCCTCTAAAAATACAGTAAAAACTAAAAAAGATTAATTAAAAAAAGAAAAACATACATAAAATGCCCCCCACCAAAAATACAGTAAAAACTAAAAAAATAATTAATTAAAATAAAAAATAAACATAAAATGTTCCCCACTGCACAAAATATAGTAATACCTAAAAAAAAAAATTAATTAATTAAAAAAAACAAAAAAAACATAAAATATTTTCCTCCTCATACCAAACTGACAACTAAATCAACCGAATCTAATGAAATGCAAACTAATAAACGAACATTTATAACATTTTAAAAAACTTAATTTTCATACAAAAATGAACATTTTAATTTCTGCACCTATTTAATTCTCTTTGGAAATGGCCAGCCAAATGTTTATTGTCTGGTTGTTAGCAGGGGCAATATGGTCAGTGGGTCGAATTGGACACAACATGCTTTTGCTTTTATTGTTGAGTGTTTTACGAAGATGGAAGTGATCAGATTTTTTAGGGTTGTGGTCAATTATGCAAATTAAGCAAAAAGCATGAAATAAACCATCCATTTTTGGCAGTTTGCCATTTTTACTTCATTATTTTTGGCATTCATTAAACTTAACTTACAACTGGCAGTTAACGAGGAAATGATGTTGAAATGGAGTTAAGTTGTTTGCGACCTTAGGCGAGGGTGACTCGAAGGCTCCTTTTTCAATAGCTACTACACCGAGGTGTAGGGGAGGACGCTACTTCTTTCTCAGGATTGCTCCACTTTACCCTTGATCCTTTATCTTATAGTACTCGGTGTTAAGCAAGATGGTATCAAGTACCATTTTTTTAGTCTTTGGTTTGACTTTACTTGGGATTGAAACCCGGTCACCCGGACAATTAGCGAACACTCTACTCATTTGGCCAAAGTAAGTAAGATTATATCTTGCAGATCTTCAGTAAAAGTACTGTTTGCTTGCAGCAAAAGTCAACATTCGAAATGTCTGATTTTATCTGAGCATGAATCCTAATCGAGAACCCAACAATACAACAGACCTACTGAATAATTTCAACTTGGTTATGTGGAAGCTTTTAACAACCATACATACGGTTGGTACATATTTTTTGGTTTGGTTTGGTTTGGTTTAGTTTCTTTGTTTAATGGCATATCAACCTTTTTTTTGGTTATTTAATGCCATCCTTCTAGAAGAACAGTAGTTGCACTATTTAACCCATAGCTGGGAGGATAAGGGGGTTCATAACTTTCCCACGGGTATTTGCCTGAAAGTGAACGTAATAGCGCGACTGGAGTACGAACTTCCTTTCTACGATTTTGCAGTCCATCGATTTAACCATTACACCACGAGGACACCCCTTACATATTTTTTAAGAAGGAGTTCATGCGTAAGATGTTGAGAGCTTCTCTATCTTTTTGAAAAAATTATAGTTCTCAACATCTTGAATATTTGCAGGATCTTTGCTTTTATAAAAGTTTTCTAAATCTCATATTCGCGTTCTTCGACACTGTAGCATTTTAGACGGATGCAATAAGGGTGCGACATGATTTACTTCAATCTTTCTTCCACTTTCTTCTTGCTAGTAACATGACATAATTGATTCAGCAAACTGATCACCAAGAAACAGAGATGGTGGTCAGGCATTCTGTGAAATCCATTATATATATAGTAAGTAAAGTTGGCGACCGTAGTCGAGGGCGACCAGAAGGCTCCCTTTTCAATAGCTACTACGCCGAGGTGTAGGGAAGGGCGCAACTCCTTTCCCTGGATTGCTCCACTTTACCCTTGATACGTACCTTATATTGCTGAGTGTTAAGCAAGGAGGCATCAAGTACCATTTTTAAAGTTTTTGGTATGACGCGACCTTGGATTGAACCAAAGTCTCCCAAACCATTGCCGAACACTCTACCTACTCGACCAATGAGCCGGTTTATTAACCGGCTCATTATATATATATATATATATATATATATATCATTATATATATATATATATATATATATATATATATATATATATATATATATATATATATATATATATATATATATCCTACGCACATATATATATATATATATATATATATATATATATCTCCTACGCATATATATATATATATATATATATATATAAAGACAAATTCAGTCTGTATAATTTATTTAAGATCCTTTCAAGTTTCCTGATAAGTGTCTTAGTTTCAGGTTGGAATTGGTTGATGAATTTCCCCGTATTCCTGATAGTATTCAATTACCGTTGATATCATTCCCTTTTAAATAGCGTTCCCTTTTTTTAAATACATCAGTTACCCTGGGTTTTTTATCCAACTGTGCGTTCGCATATATTTGCTATGTTATAAAAAACTGTAAAAATTTTCAAAACTCATTAAAAACACACACACACACACACCATACACAAGAAAGCAGCCGCTGATGACGGCCTATGAAGTGTCTGAAAGCGCTCGGGACAATTTTGGGACATTCATCTATTTATTTCAACCTGAAACTAAGACAATTATTGGGAAACTTGAAAGGATCTTAAATAAATTATACAGACAAAATGTGTATTTATTATTAAATGAAGCATACTTAAATGAACGACTATTGCGTAACTACTGCTACTACTACTACTACTACTACTAAAACTACACACACACCCGCACACACATATACATACATATATATATATATATATATATATATATATATATATATATATGTGTGTGTGTGTGTATGTGTGTGTGTGTGTGTGAGTAAAAAATTTTCTCGTTGTAGGTCCAAAGAAACAAAAAATATATTAAAATGAATATATATACGAAGAGATTTGTATTTTTTTAAAAGGAATATTTATGTATTTATCTATTCTTTTTTTTATAGTTTTGCAAAAAAAAAAGAAGAAATACCGGATTTTAGAAGCATTAAAAATCAATGTTATATACTCATTATATTCACCTTGTTTTTTTTTTTTGTTTTTTTTGTAATAAATTCTAAGAGATCTCTTTAAAATAAGATTCTAATAATACCTATAAACATTTTATATGGCTTCTAAGTTTTTAGAAATTTTATATATCTTTAATTTTATGATTCATCTTTTTTTTATTCATGCATATATATGATTACATATTTCGTTCTTCCATCTTTTTTTTTTTTTTTTTTTTGATGGATAGAGTGCGATGAGACAACCTTTTACTGTGAACGGAGAATGAAGAATCAAAGGTACGAGGAAATGTCTTAACGCTAAAACAAGTTGTTTTTTTCTATGCTTTTGGCCCTCCCTGCGATGATTAGCCTTATAGACATAACAGCCGTTAAGATCTCAGCTAAGCTACCTTGTATTTAATAAATGATAATCATAGTATTTAAACTAATTCTATGTATACTGAAATAAGTTTCTTAGAGATCCTTTGGGCGGAATATTTCTTGTTCTTTCATCTTTATCTTAAAGTTTCGCAATCCTTATTTGTGATCATCCAAGAAATGTAAAAAAGAAAAAAAAGAATCTGACTACAACCTCCCAAAATTTATGAAGTAAAAAAAAATAAGCTTCTACTTCATATGAAAGTCTTTATTTAATCCGTTTGACACAAGATTTTCCCATCTGATGACTTTCATTGACCTTAAATGAACTCAAACATCAATCTCATGTTGTTTGTATTAGCGTATTGGTCTATATACAAACATTCCTCATGATACTGGTTATAAATCTTGCTATGAGAGATAATGTTTTCCTTTTTATTTCTAATGAAATAACCTAGTCGACCGGGGCTCTAGAGTACACCGGCTGCATCTAAGCAGAGGGATAAAACTCCCCTTACAAGTTTCCTGGATATGATAATAATCTGATGGTGAGACTACAATCCTGAATCTCTTGGGAATGTGGAATAGCCATCACTTCAAAGGTAAAAATGAGATTGAATTAAATTAATATTTCATAGCAACACTTTGAAGTATTTAAACATGTGTAAATAAAACTATTGATGTGTAATAATTAAAACTGTTTAGCTGTATGGAAAAATTGAATGATTGCTATTACATAGCAATGCTTGGAACAATTTCGCTATGTTCCAATGGATGAATAGTGTAGTATAGAATTATAATTGGTAAAAAGCAATACTAAATATCAAATAGAAATATTAACGTTTTGTATCAATACTTGACACCATTTAACTGAGTGAAAACAATAGCAATAATTGTGATCAAACAAACTGGCTCTGACTTTTTTAAAAACGAAATTCCCAACAATCTATTCACTTAAAAATCGTGTTCGTACTGTGTGCTAACAAATGACTGATGTTAAATTGTTAGTATTACGTAGTAATAGTTGAAACCATTTAACTGCTTTGCAAACAAATGATTAATATAAAGTAGAATTATTAGTAGACAGCAATACAAATTAGCTCTGGCGCCTTTAAATATATTCAACTTCAACTTATGCACATACAAATAATATATATTTACTAAATATTGACCTCCGACCCTGCCGAGCTGTCAGATGAGAAATGCACCTGTGTAAATAACAGGTGCATCCAGTCGAACATATCGGGGGATAACCTTGACTGTCGACGGGTAGAATTGAGTGCGAATTGTGACGCCACAGGAAGCAGGTGGATGTCAAATAATTATATAACCCGGGTACGACAGGAAGTCAGATCAGTTGGAGACAAGATGCTGGAATGAGAACCATGTCCTGGCAGAGGCTGGGCCCCAAAGCCAACGGTTGAGCAGCCCAGGAGAACGGGAAAGAAATGCAGTTATAGCCAGAAGAGTTGGGTGGGGGTAAATATGTTGCAGTTCTTTTCAGTCTCCAATTCACCTCTCACAGATAATACCTTTCGCAACCCTTTCGAATAAAGTGAGAGGTATATTTTTCTAAAGAACTGTGTCCGCTCGTCCTTATTGTGTTGAATATGTTTCTGCATGCATCTGCATATGAGTATGTTACATCTGTATAAAGAAGATTTGGTATTAAATTATCTACAAGGGTTGATATGACATAAAAGCCTACCGACTTATCAACAAACCTTCATATCAAATCTCTACTTGATTACATTTCAACAGAAAGAGAAAATTTTCCCAGCTGATGGCTTCCATTGACATCACATGACGATAAAGTTCAGCTGCCAATGGTTTGTTTTGGAACCCGGGGTAAAGTTACTTTTTTTTAAAAGTACGTAATAAACAGAATACTTCGGTGCAGATACTGCAGAAGTCAGTAGTCAGAGGAATCATTTTTCAAAGTAATTTAGTCGTAGAAGGTTCAAGCGAGAGATATGAATGTTCTTTTACTAATTATTAAGAAAACAATATAATGTGTGTATCATTTAAAGGATTCGTAAATTTAAAAAGTATCATTTCAATAAGATTAACTAAATTAATAGCATCGAATTTCTCCAATCAAAAAGAAGCTATACCTTAAAAACTATTGTTTGGTTTAATGCTATATCCATATTTACCCAACCCCTCCGCTCGGACAGGATATGACTAGTTGCCTCACCAAGGCTGAAGAACCAAGTCTGACCTACTATTTACCCAAAGTTGGAGGGAGAATAATTGGATCCATACCTTTCCGAAGTGTATTAGTGCTATGTGAAATGCAATTAGCCTGTTCGTCGTAGGAAATGGACACCGCGACATGAGTTCAAATCCTGGACGAGACTGATTGCATTTCACATAGCACTAATACCCTTGGGAAGGGTATGAATCCAATTATTCTCCCTCCAGATATGAGTAAATGGTAATGCAGACTAGGTTCTTCAGCCTTGGTAAGGCAACTAGTCTAGGAGAAGGAAAACTCTGAATTCAAACCTGTTAAACTCCGCTTAAAAATTGACCTTGTGTCATATCCTGCCTGAGCGGAGGGGTTGGTAAATATGATTAGCCTGGTCCAGGATTTGAACTCGTGTCGCCGTGTCGATTTCCTACGACAATAACCATTACACCACGGGCACCTCCTTAATATTTAATGCCATATCAGTCTTCGTGGATTCTTTAATTCCAAAATCATCTCTTAAGCCATAGATGGAAGGATAAGTCGATTTATATTCATCTCGAGGGTATTAATTCGGAAATGAACGTCATGACTTGACAGGACTTCGAACTTCCTATCGTCCAGTCCAACACATAAGTCATTAAACCATGTTGAATTCCCCCTTAAAAATCTATCGAACATGAAAGTGAATGTGATATTAATATAAGTAGAATTGTTTTATTTTGTTTTATGGTATATCAATCTTCTTGGGCTATTTACTACCAAAGCCATCATTGTGGTTATATTAAACCATAGCCGCAGGGATAGGGAGGGTTTATACCTTTCCCAAGGATATCAATCTCCTTATAAAGTAAGTAATTAAAATTGGTGACCGTAGTCGAGGGTACCGAGAAGGTTCCTTTTTCATTAGCCACTTCACTGAGGTGTAGGAGAGGGTGCCACTCCTTTCCCTGGATTGCTCCATTTTATCAATGGTCCTTTCCTTATCATAGTGAGTGCGAAACAAGGTGGCATCAAGTACGATTTTTTAGTTTTTTGTATTACTCAATCTGGGAGTGAACCCCTGTCCCCCAGACAATTGGCGAACACTTTACTCACTAGGCCAATGGCCTGGTCAATCGCCTTATACCTTTCAAATAGAGATCACACTGGAACAATTCCAAAGGGACTGGAAATCCGTAGAATAATTGAAACCCTGTATGAATATTAAGTCTTACAATCATACTGAGAAAAGCCTCAAAGGAACAATGAGGAGATGGGATGGGTAGTTGCAGCCCAAAGCAAAAGCAGTCGTGCTGCCGGGCCTGGAGCCATTCTCTGTCCTCGGTGATTAGTCAAAAGATGAAGTTGAATAGAAGTTTGCTGTCAAACAGAATGGGATTATAGTAATAGTGAAGGATCAGTTTTATTTTTGTTTGTTTTTTGGTTTAATGGAATATCAACTTTCATGGGTTATTTAATGCCAAATCCATCCTTGAAGAAGAAAAGCAGTAATATTATGTAACCCATAGCTGGGGGGAATAAGAGGGTCCATGCCTTTCCCAAAGGTATTAATTCGAAAGTGAACGTATTAACGTGACTGGAGTTCTAACTCTTATATCTCGACTTATTACGCAATTTGGGATTCCCCTGCAGGATCAGCAACCAAATCCAAATTTTTACATGCCTCCCTCAAGTTGAATAAACTCGAAGAGTAAGTTAGAAACTATAAATGTATTCGCGGAATCTGTTTTTGTGTTTATTTTTTACTTCATTTTGGGAAGCTGACTCGTAGCTTATCTAGTTTCGACCTGAACCCGGGGACCGATAGATCTCCTTTTAGAAACGATAACATTGTTGTGGCGGGACGAGACTGCCTACTGAGATTTGTTTGAACGTAACGAAATACTGCCACATTTTCTTGCTGTTGCATTGTAGTCTTGGCAAAGTTGCCGGAGAAAAAGATAAAACGAAGAGACGACAAAGAGTTCACATGAGAAAAAAAGTCAAAAGTTGGTCACCTTATTACAGAAAAATACAACTCTCTTTATAAGAATGACCCAGCCTCCCTAACTGGTCAGTGTCAAATCTGGCTAATGTAAAGGGGAATTTTTTTAAATTGATGAGGGTAAAATCCTCTTGTCCCTGTGAATGTAACCAACCCCCAATATTGGTGTGGCTGGTTTTGCAACCTCTTAAATTTAAGCTCCTTACTTGGCCGCTGTTAATAATTAAATGACAAACTTAAAAAAAAAAATCCTCATCACTCGTCATATAAAGTTATCATCATGAAAAACCGATGCGGCGACTCGAGTTCGAATCCAGGAGGATACTGTTTGCAGTTCTCATAGCGCTAATACTCTAGTAAACGGTATGCAACTAACTATTCTCCCTCATGCTATTTGCAAATAGTTGGACACACTGGGATCTTTAACATTGGTATGGCCTCTGTTATAATAAAAGGAAAAGTCTAAATTCAACCTTGCTCAACTGCACTTAAAAACTGACTGTGAGCGGAGGGGTTGGGTAAATACTTATCCCGAGGGTTTTCCTGGTTGACCCTTTGCTGTCGGGTCACACAGACGGTCACCCATTTCATTGACGTTGGTAGAGGGAAGGTGGCTTCGTCATTATACTTAGAAAGAAATGCATACACGAATTTTACATATATATATTTATATATATATATATGAACGAGGATCATTAAATAACTTCCCAGACTTTTTTCGTAGGGGTACTTTTATTGATAGTACACACTCTAGTTCACTTCGAAGTAATCTCCTCCGGCTTCAATGCACTTGTTGTACCGTTCCAACAACTTCGGGAAGGCCTAATGGAAGTCCTCTTGCGTGAACGTTTCAATGACCTTCGTCACAGCCTCTTTCATCACCTCAATTGTCTCATAACAACAGCCTCTGAGCTTAGGGAATAAGCAAAAGTCACAGGGAGCAAGGTCTGGACTATAGGGAGGCTGAGGAACTGTCTTGATGCCCATCTTGGTCAAATAGTCTGTGACAACGATGGAGTTGTGAACTGGTGCATTGTCCTGGTAGAAATACCACGGACCCGATTTGAAGAGTGCTGGCCTCTTCCTAAGGAATCTCTTCCTGAACTCCCTTAAAACCTCAACATAGTAACCCTAAGCCTAAGCCTAACCCTTTGGCCAATTAATTCTGCTGTATTGACATCCTTACTCCGCCCACACTTCTCATCATCCCTCACAGACTCCCTGCCTTCCTTGAATCTCTTATGCCACCCAAAAACTGATGCTCGATTCATGCAAGATGCTCCAAAAGCAGTCCGAAGCCTTTCATACGTTTTTGTAGCATTTTTTCCAAGTTTAAAACATAATTTTATTGCATATCGTTCTTCTAAAGTGTCCTCACGTCCAGATTGCATTTTTGAAATTCACCAACAGTGGCAATCAGTCTTTATTAGGGTGTATTCCAGTTGCTGCTGTCGCTGTTCATTTGAACCTGAAATCATAAAAATTGGTCAGTCATCTCATAAGATGTAAAGAAATAACAAAGTGAATTTTCCAGAGTCTACAACAGTTTTAAATGCTGGCACAAACCAGTCTGAAACTTATTGAATACACCACGTATATATATATATATATATATATATATATATATATATATATATATATATATATAAAGGCACATTCAGTTTTATAAATAATAATATTTTTATTTCTTTCTACAAGAAAGTGTTATATTTTAATTTTGAGTTTATTTCATTGCATTTTATTTTATTTATTTATCTATGTTTTCTAATTCAATCTCAAAAAGTAATTTTGATTTCATTCTGATGGAAGTAAATAGTTTCTGGAGAAAGAAACTGCGCAAAGAGAGACGACTAAAATATGTCGTGATTTTCTTGAGAATCGAATATTGAAATTATGCCACAGACTTTTAGATGCTGTCATAAATATATAATACACAATCTTTTAAAGTAAAGGCAGAAATATACATTTATTGATGAAGAAAAGCGAGATTTTGCCTTTCAGGATTATCAATCAAAATCTAAATTATAAAAAAAATACCACTGTAAAAAATCCATTTTCAGATCATCAAAAATAGTACATTTCACTAAAAACCTTATAAAAAAAGCAATTGTTTATCATGAGATACAGAATATGCAATTTTCTTTAATAAGTAGATTGATTGATTTTAACAGCGAGTGAAACCATCTTACTTAGTAAAGTGATTGATCGATTTTAATGGCAATTCAAACAGTCTTCCTTAGTGAATAGATTGATCAATTTTAAGGGCAATTTCAACCGTCTTACTTAGTGAATATATTGATCGATTTTAACAGTAAGTTAAGCTGCCTTACTTAGTAAAGTAATTAATCAATTTTAAGGGTAATTCAAACCGTCTTATTTAGTGAAGAGATTGCTCGATTTTAATGGTATGTCAAACCGTCTTACCTAGTAAAGAGATTTTATCGATTTTAACGGAAAGTCAAAGTCTTGCTTAGTAAAATGATTGATCATTTTTAATGGTAATTCATATCGTCTTAGTAAATAGATATTATCAATTTTAACGACATGTTAAACGGTCTTGCTTAGTAAAGAAATTTTATCGATTTTAACCAGTCAAACTTCTGGTAATATTTCATATTTAGATGTGAGGGAATTAAGAATATTATATGTCCATGTTTACATTTTTTCTCTTGCATTTCTTTTGCACATGTTTATATATCAAATATTCCTATCAAAGATTAATGACTAGATTGTTTCAAGTAATTATTTCACTTTGATAATAGTTGTTTATTTGCCTACAGTTATATGGTTTTAAATAAAATAATAATCCTTCGTAAACAATTATAGTAAGTAAAGTTGGCGACCGTAGTCGAGAGCAACCAGAAGGCTCCCTTTTCAATAGCTACTACACAGCGGTGTTGGGGAGGGTGCAACTCCTTTCCCTAGATTGCTCCACTTTATCCTTGATGCGTTCCTTATATTGCAGAGTGTTAAGCCAGGCGGTATCAAGTACCATTTTTAAAGTCTTTGGTATGACGCGACCTGGGATTGAATCCAGGTCTCCCAGACCATTGGCGAACACTCTACCCACTAAGTAACTCTTCTAAAAATAAGTTGCAGTCATATATCAAGTAATCCTATATTGTACATATAATTTCCAAACCCATTTATTCCCCCTCACTAGATAGGACTCTGACAACTATTACAACACCAGCCCAGAAAGTACCTCGGAGTAATGGCTATGAAGGGGTACACCACACCCCCAGAGCTTTATAAGTGGAGCCGAATAAGTTGTTTAATTTCATACCCTTGAAACACTGTTTTTCTTGGGGGTGCTCTTACAGTATTACAAAAATACCATTATTAAGCCATTTTTTCACACAGCAAGACCAACGAACCCCGATGAAGACTTCTAATGGAATCAAAATTTATCTATCATAAATATTTCTCATACTAAAGTAATTTTGATCAAAAATAGTTTTGCATTAAAAAGAAAAACTGAAGTCGAAACACGTTGGAGAATAAACAAACCATCAAACAGAATTTTCTTCCCTTTTACCTTGACAATTTATGTATATTTATCAAGTTTCATGCAGTACGAGGTGCATGCAGCAGAATTGGGATTTGGTTGGTTGGTTGGTTGATTCATTCGTTTGTTCGGTTTTATGGCATATCAACCTTTGTAGGTTATTTAACACCAAATCCATTTTTATGTAAACAATTCAGTTTAGCAAGAGTACACAGTTTAATTGTCAAAAAACATTTCTATCTCAAACTATTCAAACAGTTATATATAACAATTCAGTTTAGTGTAAATACAGTTTCAATGTCAAAAAAACAGTTCTTTCCAATAATTCAGTTTAGTATAAGTACGCAGTTTAAATGTAAGTACGGTTTAATTGTCAAAAGATTTCTATTTCAAGCTATTCAGTTTTGACAAACAATTCAGAGTTCTATTTAACCCATAGACCGGGCCCTATCAGGTGCTACCACGCCGGGACCTGGGAGCCATGGCAATGAAGGGGTGATCCGTATTCTCCAAAGCCACAGCATTACTGGGACTTCACCATCAGACAGTTTAGTGTCATATCCAGGACACTTGGGATTTGGAAGATTGTGTTTCGCCAATCTTTAAAGTAGGGGAAATTTTAAAAATCAACGATTTAACTCGTTTATTTTTACACAGACGCAAACGTTGTTCACTGGAAACATTGATAATTACGTCATATGATCAACAACAAAATAGGTTTGTTTTGTTTAATGCTTGCTATATCAGCTGGACAATGCATCAGTCAACAACTCCATCCTTGTCACAGACTATTTGACCAAGATGGGCATCAAGACAGTTCCTCAGCCTCCCTATAATCCAGACCTTGTGATTTTGTTTATTCCCTAAGCTCAGAGGCTGTCGTTATGAGACAATTGAGTCGATAAAAGAAGCTGTGACAAAGGTCATTGACACGCTCACATAAGAGGACTTCCATGGGGCCTTCCAGATGTTGTTGGAACGGTACAACAAGTGCATTGTAGCCGGAGGAGATTACTTCGAAGGGGACTAGAGTTTCATGTGTGGGCTATCAATAAAAGTGCCCACACGAAAAATGTCTGGGAACTTATTTATTGATCCTCGTATATATATATATATATATATATATATAGGAATAATTTGTGTATGCATTTCTTTTAAAGTATAATGACGAAGCCATATTTGTTGAAGAACAAAATTATTTAACTCTTATCTTGAGGGATAAGGGGGTTCATTCCTTTTCTATTTGTGTTTGTCCGAAAGTGAACGAAACAGCGCGACTGGAGTTCGAGTCTGCTTACTTCGAGGCTGCAATTAAGCATTTTATCCATCAAGCCAGACAGACTCCACGAATAGAAAAGTTGTCTATATTAGACAGCTTACAGTTATTTCTTTTTCTTTTCTACGTTGTTATCTCCAATCTTTCTTCCGTCGAAATCGTTTTTAACAAAACCATGAACCTTAATATACCTTTCTGTTTTCACCATTCATTTTGTCGATTTGCAACAATTTTTATTAGATGAATCAATTTTTGGAAGACATTTTATTTTCGCCAAACTTAAGTTCAGACACACTTATTTCGTTTTGCTGTCCTCAGAAAAAATAAAAAAATTAAAAAAAATTAAAAAGCAAGAAAAAACCCAGCAAGAAATTGATTAACATATAGAAGGTCACTTTTTCTTCCACTGGTTTGATATTGAATTTATCTGATTAGAAAACATGGCTGTATGTGCAATGATATCCATATTCTCTTGGGATATATTTCCATCACAGTTTTGCTCGAATCGGACAGATACAAAAATGATTCACATCCATTAATCATACAAATATATTCCTATGTGAACAACATCAACAACAACAAATAAACTGAAAGGTGTGCGCTAACAATATATTGTGACTAGTTAATTAAAAGCCTATTCCACTGAAACAGACGTAATTATTAAACCGCTTGAGATTCACTACTGTATAATGTGCTCATACTATAAGGCAAAAGTGTAACTGAACCTGCAAAGTACAACGAAACACACACACACACACATACACACACACACACACACACACATATATATATATATATATATATTTCTAAGACATTAAAGTTTTTTATTTGTGATCACTTGACATTTGTCATTCTTTACTTCCAACAACTGATCATTCTCTGGCAACGATGATGTTTCCAAAGTCTGTGTATTGGAAGACATATATATATATATATATATATATATATATATATATATATATATATATATATATATATATATATCACGTTTAGTCAAGGACTATATATGATAAATTACCCTTACATTTTTTCCATATCTTTTATTTCGAGTCTTCAAAAATCTTTCTAAAATATCCTATCTTCAGAAAATTTTATCTTTAAATCATGAACTAAAATCAAAAGCTATTTAGAACAATCAATAAGAAATAACTACAAAGATATATTTCTACTTCTCTCATAAGTTATATATATATATATATATATATATATATATATATATATATATATATATATATATATGTACACGTATGAGAAGAAATGAGTTGAATCCGACAGATCGTATGTGGAAAAGATAAATATTTGATAGTTTGTTTATTTTCTAACGCGTTTTGATTTCAATCTTTTTTTTCATGAATGCACTTCTTATTCAAAAATAATTTTGATAAAATATTTTTGTTATCAGAAAAAAATGATTGAAATCGAAACGCGTTAAAAAATCAACAAACCATCAAAAATATTTTTTTACTTTTTCTATGCACACACAAACACATATATATATATACTTTTTCTATGCGCACACACACATATGTATATATACATATTATTATTTATATATATATTTTTATTAATATATATATATATACAGTCATCTACAGACAGACCGTTTCGTTATATCACAACTCTTGAGTGTGGCTAGACACGATGGATTTCCGAAGCTGGGATCGATACCTGCTACACTCAAACGCCAATCCAAGATTCTACCACTCAGCCACGAGGAAACCAGCGCAAACGAAGGAAATTTAAACGCTTATGTATCGCATTTTTTTCTTTACATATATCTGCTTCACGGTTACCGAGAGTTCAATTCATTTGAAAGCCTTGCTTTACGCTAGTGACAAACCATTTACTTCCCTCGATTGTGAGCTCAACCCCACAAGGGTAGGGGAGCATATATATCGTCATCCACTGACAGACTGTTTCGTAGTATCACAACTCTTCAGTGTGGCTAGACACACTAGATTCTCGAAGCTGGGATCGAAACCCGGTTGACTCAAACGCCATATATATATATATATATATATATATATATATTACTTTTTCTATGCTCACGCATACCCACATACACACAAATATATATAAGTATATATTGTCATCCACTGACTGACTGTTTTGTTCTATCAGAACTCTTCAGTGTGGCTAGACACGAAGGACGATCGAAGCCGAGATCGAAACCCATCCAACTTTACGTTAGACTAAGTCTCAGACCGCTCGGCCAACAAGCGTACCACGTTTGCGTAAGGGAATTTTTAAGGTATTTATGTAGTAACAGCAGCATCCGTTTGTTTACATTTTTATACCCTATCGGCTACCAGTGTGCTCAATTCTTTCGAAGAGCTTTGCATTATGCGAGCGGCAGCCGACAATTCCTTCACCAGAGTGCTCTACCCCCCATGGGGGAGCGTATATAATGGAGCCGGAATGATATCTTTTGAATAACTCTTGCAACCTATCCTTATCTGTAAGTCCTCTTTAGAACAGCCATTATCCTTATAGACCAGATGAATAAAAGTTCTGCTGATCAGTCCACACTCGTGTATTCTTAAGAGAACGTCACTTGAGGGTATGTCTATATTTCACCTTGCTTGCTCTATTTGGATGATTTGGGTGACTGGAGATAAGAGACCCTGAAGCCGCTTCGGGGTGTTGCTTCCAGGATTTGCTCAAAAGAACACTAATCCTCCCCATGTGGATTGTAGGGAACGAATAAATAAATAAAAAATTAAATTTAAAAATAAATAAATAAATAGATAAAAAGAAAACTATTAAATTTGAAGAAACTCCCAGAGGTCTCTAACGGAAAAGGAGTTGACGCATGCGTAAAAAGAAAAAAAAGGATTTTTCCTCTTGAAAAAGGAGACGATATCATCTTTCTCTGTCAGGTAGTGTCCGTCGAACCGACATCACCATTTTGCTGTCTGGTGTTTTGGGCACCACGCTACGTCCCAAGACGTAGTGTCAGTTAGTCCCTTCACCAAGTAAATAAAGGAAAGTATGGAAGAAATGTTTTCGCCTCTTATCTTTTTTCTATCTTTTCTTTTTGTATATTTCTTATGGGACTTTCTTTGGACAAGGCATTGCGCCGGCTAGTCAACGTGGGGTGAAACAGTGTAGACAAAAATATGGAGTCAGATATCTTACGGCAACACGGCCTTGCCCTGAGCCCTTGACCTTCAAAAATCTTCAAATCCCACGGGATCTAGTCTAGTGTTTTCTTTTGGCGTTTCGTTGAAGTCAAATTGTAGCAACTATACAGTAGTACTGACACGGCAATAACTTAGTGAATTTTCTTTCTTTCAGAATCTTTGTTTTAAAATTCTTTGATTATATCCAGATTTTCTTTGACCTGTTTTTGAAGAAGCGGTCGAGATTGAACCATAAATCTAAATTATATGAATATTTGTCAAATGAATCCATTTCTCGAAGCGAAGTTTGCTTTTCGAAACCAATTGAGAGAAATCACGCCCATTAACAATTCAACAGACTTCAATAAACCCACGTGACTTTGGGATATTTCTTATTCGACTTACTTTGGCATTTATTCTCTCGGTTAATTGTTGATAAGAATCACTAATTCTCCTAGACGTCAGTTTTTGTGATAACTTTTACATTGGTGATTGTTGACTTCTAACAATTATTGTCCATTTTCTGGCTTCAGTTCTGTTTCTGGAATTAGTATTTGAGACTGTGTCGCATAAGGGAAGGTGTCTCATTATAGAACGTGATGACGTCCGTTTTGTCACTGACATTAATAGGACTGCAGTGTTGTTGCACATGGTTTACCATTAGATACAACACACAATGTTCTTAGCAGCTTTTTTGATGCTGTTTATTGATTTTAAATTATGTATGCTGAGACGAAATCCTATACCTACAATTGAGGCATTAACCGTGTTTTTCGATTCTCTCTCTCAATATATATATATATAGATATGCGCCCGCGAGCGCGTGCGTGTGTGTGTGTGTGTGTGTGCGCGCGCGCACGCGCATTCATAGTGTATATGCGTTATTAATGATAATAATAATAATAATAATAATAATGATAATAATGATAATCAACAAAAAAGAGAATATGCAAAATCGTGGATTTTTGCTGTACCGGTTGACCACAGAGTAAAATCGAAAGGAAATAAAAGACGGATAAGTACTTCGACCTTGCTCGGAAATTGAAAAGTACTATGTAACATGAAAGTGACAATTATACCAATTGTAATTGGTGCTCTTGGCACCGTCACGGAAGGATTATTAAAGGGATTGAAGGACTTGGAAATGAGAGTACGAATGGAAACCATTCAAACTATAACATTATTGAGATCGGTCAGAATACTGAGAAGAGTCCTGGAGACTTGAGGAGACTTGCTGTCACTCAAGCTTCAGTGAAAGACCATCAGCTAACGCTGATATGAAAAACTCTCAGGAGATAATAATAATAATAATAATAATAGAGTCTTGTAAAGTGACAGGAAGAGTTGGAAATCAGAGGACGAATCGAGACGATCCAAACAACAGCATTGTTAAGATCTGCCTGAATACTGAATCGGCTCCTGTAAACTTGAGAGACTTGCTATCACTCCACTGAAAACCATCACCTTGCGTGGATGTGAGAAAAACGTAAGAAGTAAAATAATGATAATAATAATAATACTAATAGGAACGGGAAACTACTCGAAACCAAACTAAATAGCGGAAAACTTATGATAGGGATAAACAACGGGGCTGTCCCCTTTGTATGATTCTCGGGACGATTCAGAAAGTAAACGAGTGAAGAACTTTAATAAACTGACCAAAGAACAAAAAAGATAATGACGATGCATAAGGCCTTACACCCCTGACATAGGATAGAGAGACTATATGTGTCAAGAACGGAAGGAAGAAAAGGACTGGCCAGTATTGATAATAGCGTCGATACAGACGATAAGACGACTAATAAAAATGAAGAAAGGAATGCAAATTAGAGCGACCAGAAACAACACACACAACACAAGGATAAACATGACAATAACTAGAAAACAAATATGGGAAGAAAAGCTATTGAATAGATATTTTAAGCGACAACCAAATGAAATCTCACTTGAGAAGTCTTGGACATTGCTAAGAAAGAGAAACCTCTTGAGAGTAACTGAATCTCTTGTAACAGTGCCATTAGGAAAATACTTTAATACAAAAATATATAAGATGCAACAAAATAGCATGTGTAGGTTATGTGGTAAAGAGACAAAACGATCAGTCATATGAACGAATGCAGCAAATTAGTGCAAAAAAAGTATAAGACTAGATGCGATTGGGTGGATTGAGTGATCCACTTGGAATTATGCAAAAAAAATGAAATTTGACCATTGTAACAAACGTAATATGATCAACCTGCAATCCATCTCGGAGAATGAGATGCCCAAACTTCTCAGCGATTTTGAGATATAAACGGATCATGTAATTTCAGCCAGTCGACCAGACATAGGAATAGTAAAAAAAAAAAAAAAAAAAAAAGAAAAGAGAACCGACAAAATAGTGAATATTGCCGCCGCAGCAGACCACATTGTAAAATTAAAAGAACTAGAAAAGAGGGATTAATATCGGGACCTTGCTAGACAGCTGAAGAAAGTATGGTACATAAAGATTATTGTGATATTAATTTTAAGTGGTGCACTTGGAACGATCCCCAAAGGATTGGCAATTGACTGGATGATTAAAAAACCAGAGGACAAGTGGACACCATCCAAACTGCAGCATCATTAAGATCGGCCAAAATACTGAGAAGAGTCCTGGAGACTAGTGGAGCCTTGGTGTCATTTCAACTCAAGTAAAAAAACCATCAGCAAACGCTGGTGTTAAAAACTCTCAAACCAGTAAAATAATAGATAATTATAATTACTAAAAAAGCTGTGGAGTATGAAGATGACGGTAATATCAATTGTATTTGGTGCATTCGGAATGATCTCCAGAGCCTTGAAAAGGGAGCTGGAAGAATTTGGAATCAGATAAGAAGAAACTATCCAAACTACCAGATCATTGATATCGACCAGAATACTGAGAAGAGTTCTGAGAACTTGAGGAGACTTTTAGTCACTCAGACTCCAGTGAAAGACCATCAATATAAGCTGGTGTGAAAAACACGCAAGGAATAAAAGAAAAAAATTCAGAAAGAATATCTCAGAATTAGAAAACTACTAGACACAAAACTCAAAAGCAGAAATCTTATCAAAGGAATAAATACCTGGGCTGTACCTCTCGTTAGATATTCCGGACACTTTCTCAAGTGGACCAGAGACGAACTTAAACAAATGGACCAAAGAACAAGAAAACTAATGACAATGCATAAGGCTTTACATCCCAGAGACGACGTTGACAGAATATATGTTTCAAGAAAAGAGGGAGGAAGAGGACTTGCCAGCTTAGAAGACAGCGTTGACGCATCGATACAACGACTCAAAGACTATATACAAAACACAAAAGAGGACTCATTGCAGCCATCAGAAACAAAACTGAGAATACGATGAACAACAGAATGACAATAACTAGGAAACAAAAATGGGAAGGAAAACAACTCTATGGGCGGTTTAAACGACTGATAAACAATATCTCACACGACAAAACTTGGACATGGCTAATGTGACGGCAAATCGACTAAAATCCCAAAACGGGACTTTATTTTCGCACGTGTGAAGACGGGGCAGGTTGGCACTTGATCCCCTGTAGAATAAGTCCTCGTTCAGAGTTTTTCTCTCAGGCATATAAGACCTGAGGGATTAATTTAGGGCTAGACTGACCGCCGCTGGCAAGGGGTTCCAAATTTCCCACTATCCACGCTGAAAAGGAAGCATGAAGTAACAAATTCGTAGCAGAACTGCAAAGAACAACTTAGACCACGTGGTAACATAAAAATACATGAATCCTTTACTATACAAAGAGATACACTTTCAAAGTGTCAAATATGTATAATGAATTGAACAGTCCATGGACATAAATGTCTTTCTTCTTTTCTGTTCTTTCGTTTCTTCAAATTGAGAGAGAGAGAGAGGGTGGTATATAAAATTTAGATATAAAGGAGAAATAGCCCCAAAGTTACTTATCTTATTTTTCGACGGGGTTCCACTGGAGAATCTTTCTTCTTTCACGGACTAATAGACTTTATGCTATTTTTAACACTGGCTTGAAGAACTTGGGTCCTTCGTGTCCAAGATATGTTTTTGTCTTCTTCACCCGGAGTAAATGGCTATGGGTCTGTCTGCCACGAGCCCCTTCCAAACAACTAACTTTCTTATTATTTATTTCCGCTGAGGGGAAGGAGTCCCCACTTCCGTTTTAGGGTACCAGCCAATGGTTTGGCTTCTCTCTTCCTCCCCCTGGTGTCCGGCGACCTGAGGTTACAAAGTACCAACATCTGTTGATATCCCCTCTGTGACCTACTTTCTTTCTTAACGGTCACTTTTTTGACGGGTTGCCACTGTTCATTCCAACAGGAGGATAGTATTAATCTTATTTCTATCGTCATCGTGGGATATCACGTGACACTAAGAAAAGGAAATTTTAAGAGAAAAACAGAATCTCTCCTAATAGCAGCACAAGAAAGCGCACTAAGAACCAATCATATCAAAGCAAGGTGATTCACTGGGAAATGTGCAAGAAATTTAAATTCGACCATACTAACAAATGGTATATGCACAACCCTGCACCTGTCCTAGAAAATGCCTCGCATAAACTCCTAATATATAAACTTTAATATACAAACGGATCACCTAATCCCGGCCAGAAGACCAGACTAAATAATAATCAGCAAAAGAAAGAGAACTTGCAAAATTGTCGACTTTGCTGTCCCGGCTGACCACAGAATAAAACTGAAAGAATGTGAAAAGAAGGATAAGTATCTTGACCTTGCTAGGGAATTGAAAAAACTGTGGAATATGCAGGTAACAATCATACCAGTTGTGATTGGTGCGTTTGGAACAGTAACTAAAGGATGATTAAAGTGACTGGTGGACTTTGAAGTTGGACGACGAGTGTAGACCATCCAAACGACAGCATTATTAAGAACGGACAGAATACTAAGAAGAGTCCTGGAGACTTGAGGAGAATTACTGTCACTCAGACTCCAGTGAAAACCCATCGGCTAACGCTGATGTGAAAAGCTCTAATAAGTGAATAATAATATTAATAATTAATAATTTTGTACTACACCGCTACTTTAGGAGCAAACCCACACAATATGGATATATGAAAGGAATGATAGAGGTCTGGCAAGAATGTGCTATTTTTCAGACAATAAGTCAAAGACTTGCTGATGAAGTCAGAACAAATATAAAGAAAGGGTGGTTTTCTGACCTTGAAATACTAGAAATGCACCAGAAAATAAATAATCAACAAGGTAGTAATACAGTACCTGACACATCGAATATTAACAATCAAAAACAGTTCAACTGAAATGAATCAACTTTGGAAAATGGAAACACCACACAACTAAACAACCCAGAACAAACACTATCACAAGAACAAAAGTCAAGTTTAGAAAATTTAAAGGGAATTATGAACAGTGAGAAGACTACCTTACCATCATTAAGAAACATAGAATGGAGAACAATTAAGACGGAAACGAATAAAATAAATCAAGAACTAACTTATATATCAAGGAATGATATAACCAAATTAAATGAACTAATCTATGCAGGAGCAAAATTAGTTTGTGAGAAAATTGGGATCCCCTCAAAAAGCACGAAAGAAAAATCAAAACCAGGAATGAGAATTCGACTGGAAATGCAGATAAAAAAAATCTACGAAAATAGGTCAAAATGATAAAACAAAGGAAAGATGTTGGAATATATAGACAAAAAGGGAAAAGGCAATACAAAAATAAAAAATAAAAATACAACTTGAGGAAAGAAACCAGAAAATACTGTCAAAAGAAGGAATATTAAAGAGATATTGAGTAAGGGTAAAACAATAGAGACAAAACGGGAAATTCCAAAACAACGAAAGAAAATTCTATCAACAACTGGGAGGAGATGACACGAAAACATACCAACAACCAGATGCAAAAGAAACCGAACGATTTTTGACTAAAATAAAGCAACCAAAACATAACGAAAAAGCTGAATGGATAAACAATATGACAAGAAAACTATAAGGACTCAAAGAAGACCCAAAAGGGGGAATACACATCGATTTACTTAAAACGATACCTAAAAATATCAAACTGGAAAACGCCCGGCCATGATGGAATACAGGGTTTCTGGTTCAAGAAATTCACCTCCATTTACGACAGACTAGCTTTAGAAATGGACAGATGCCTACAAGGAACACAAGAACCCGAATGGATGAATAAAGGAAAAACCACATTGATCCCAAAAGACCCAAGCGAAGGTACCGCTTTAAACAATTACAGACCCGTAACTTGCCTACCGATGATAGGGAAAATATTAACAGCACAAATAAGGGAAGAGATTTACTACTCACTAACGAGCCACAGATTTTAACCTGAGGAACAGAAAGGATGCTGCAAAGGATCCAGAGACACAACAGAGTTACTTTACATAGATCAGCACATCCTAAACGAGAGCAAGACCACACGGAAAAAGAATCTATAGCCTGAATTGATTACAAAAAGAAATGTGATATGGTTGCGCAAAGTTGGATATTAAACTGCCTCAAAATGTAGAATATATCTGATATGTCATTTCAGGCCATAGCTAGATTTTTTTCCGAGGGGTCTTGCTCTCGTTTAGGATGTACTGACCTATGTAAAGTAATTCTGTTGTGTCTCTGGATCCTAAGTCATAAGGTCATAAGCTTTATCGAGAAAAGCATGAAAACCTGGAGAGTGGAATTGATAGCTAGAGGAAGAGGCTTAGCCGAAGGAAAGATCTAAAGAGGGATTTTCTAAGGAGATGCATTATCACGGTTACAACTCATGATTGCCATAAGGCCACTAAATCACATCCTCAGAAATTGCACAGCCGGACACAAACTTAGTAGAGAGCAAGTAAAAAAACAATCAACTAATTTGCATGGATGACATCAAACTATTTGCAAAAAATGAAAAAGAACTGTAAAATCTAATAGAATATACAGTTAGAATATACAGTCAGGACATAGGAATGGAATTTGGCTTAGCAAAATGTACCATGCAAATAATGAAAAGTGGCAAACGATATCTAACCGATGGAATGAAACTACCAAATCAAGACAAGATTAGAACGCTTGGAGAAAAGGAAACCTACAAATACTTGAGAATCTTAGAGACTGACAACATCAAACAAGTGGAAATGAAAGACAAAATTCAAAAAGAATATCTCAGGAGAACTAGAAAGCGATCCGAGACAAAACTGTGTAGTAGAAACCTTTTCAAAGGAATAAATACCTGGGCTGCACTCCTCGTTAGATATTCCGGACCCTTTTTGAAGTGGACCAAAGAAGAACTTAAACAAATGGATCAAAGAACATGAAAAGTAATGACCATGCATAAGGCATTACATCACAGAACCAACGCTGACAGACAATATGTATCAAGAAGGAAGAGAGGAATAAGACTTGCCAGGATTGAAGACAGCGTTGACGCATCGATACAACTACTCGAAGACTACATAGAAAATACGAATGATGACTGATTACAGCCAACAGAAACGATGCTGACAACAAGATGAACCAGTGAATGACAATAACTAGGAAACAAAAATGAGAAGAAAAACAACTCTATGGGCGTTTTAACGACTAATAAACAACATCTAACACAAGAATACCTGCACGTGGCTAAGAAAAGGAATCTTTAAAAGAGAAACAGAATCTCTACTAATAGAAGGACAAAACAATGCCATAAGAAACAATCATATCAAAGTAAGAATAGATAAGACTCAACAAAATAGCTAATGCAGGCTATGTGGTGACAGAGACGAAACAATCAATCAAATAATAAGTGAATGCAGCAAATTAATACAGGAGTATAAGACTAGACACGACTGGGTCGGCAAGGGGATCCACTTAGAGATGTGAAGGAAATATGCACAACCCAGTATCTGTCCTAGAAAATGACATTTAAACTCCAATGGGACTTTGACATACAAACGGATCACCTAATCTCGGTCAGACCAGAACTTATGATAATCAACAACAAAAAAAAGAGAATTTACTAAATTGTCGACTTTGCTGTCCCGGCTGACCACAGAATAAAACTAAAAGAATGTGAAAAGAAGGATAAGTACCTCGACCTTGCTAGAGAATTGGAAAAAAAATATATGACATGAAGGTAACAATTATACCAATTGTGATTAGTACTTACGACTTGGAAGTTTGAGGACGAGTGTAGACCATCCAAACTAATACATTTTGGATAACGACCAGAATATTGAGAAGAGTCCTGGAGACTTGAAGAGACTTACTGTCACTCAAACTCCAGTGGAAGACCATCAACTAAAAGTGATGTGAAAAACTGTAATAATAATAATAATAATAAACAGCAACTGAAAACTGAGAGAACTATGGCACATAAAAGTGACGATGACACCTTTTTTGATTAGTGCGCTTGGTGCTGTCACCAAAAAATAAGTACAGGGACTGAAGGACTTGGAAATAAGAGGGTGAGTGAAAACCATTCAAACAACTGCATTGTTGAGATCGGTCAAAATACTGAGATGAGTTCTGGAGACGTGGGGAGACTTGCTGTCATTTAGATTCCATTGAAAGACCACCAGCGAACACTGGCGTAAGAAACTCTCAAAAGGGGTACCTCGAGGAGATAAACTAAATGTATTCAAATATCAGCTCAAAATTATTACATAAAGACAGTCAGAGAGAAACTGATCATACGTGGTTGAATAAGAAGTGTTGGTTATACGGTTACAAAAATGAAACAGTTAATCATATAATAAGTGAACGTAGCCAACTGGAATAGAAGGAATATAAGTGTAAGTATTACTGAATAGGAAAAGTAACCCACTGGGAATTATGAAAGAGTCTGATGCACAAACCGGAATCTCTCCTTGAATATGAGACGTATAAAATTGTCTGTGACTTTGAAATACGAACAGATCACCCAATCTTTCCAACATCGTTTTAATAAACGCGAAGAACTTCTCGTAAATTTTGCATTTACAGCTTACAATAGTTTGAAAATAAAGAAAGCGAAAAGATAAGCATTAATCTGTACCCTTTCAGAGAGCTAAAAAAGCTGTGTCTAGGAAAGTAACGGTGATATCGATATTATATAGTACTCATGAAATAATCCCTAAAGGCCAGGAAAAGAGACTGAAGGAAGAAGCCAGATGATTTTTAAAGAATGCAAGATCTCACTATTCGTTACATTGTAGCTTCATAGATGTCAGCAATAAAACCGGTATGAAGCAAGTAAAATATATATGAAATCCTATTGTCTCTGCTAAAGATTATCCTTCAACAAATATGCCATCACATATGGAAGTTTGCAATCAATACTAATATTTCACTGGCGACTGTATGGGGTGACGTTCAGCTTTATGAAGGCTAATTCTTTCAGTTTTTTTTTTTTAACTCAGACACTGATCTTATATATTGATTATAAAAGTGTTCACGAAAATTCATGTTCAGTACTAGCGATTGTTTAAGAAATATAATAATCGATAAATAAATAGATAATATATACATATATGTGTGTGTGTGAGTGTATGTATATACGTGTGTGTGTGTAAAGTATTTTTCTCTTAAAAGAATATTAATCATTAAACCAGCTCTTTTACCAAATGAGAAGAGAAACAATTAATTATAATTAGAATCTTAAGGGCTTGGAGAAAAGACTAGATGAACTTGAAATCAGCAGAGAAATTTGAGATTAGAGGAAGAATTTAGAATAACAAATTTACGAATATGTTGAATACTTAAAAGAGTTCTGGAGACCTGCGAAAACTTGTTGTCCATCAGACCTTGTGTGAAAATCACGATAACAAATATAAACGTGAAAGTAGAAAAATAATTTACCTGATTTCAAAAGATGTAATATATTTGAACACAAAAGAGAGTTTTTTTTTTTTATGTCTAAATTAATATTTGGGGAGTGATTTTTCTTTCACCACTTTCGAAATATTTCCTGTTTTATTTCAAATACATTTTAGTTGTTTCCTTAATTGATAAAAGAGCCCAATCCTATAACTCATACTAAATTAAGCATTCAGATTATCTTTAAATCTTCTTAATGTCCCATAACAAGGACAACATTTCAATATTAATAAACCCACCCACATATGGTATTGGAACTTCCTTATTTTACAAACTCTAAAACCATTGGCATTTCGAATAGATTAAATCTATTTGAAGAAGTGAATGTTTTTAATGCCTTTTATAATAAATATTCAAATAGCATTCTATGATTTCAAAACGTTAAAGACCATTATTATTAATGTTGATGCGTATTCTTTTTTAGCTTTTGATTTTTAGTTCTCTTGGTTGTCATGAGTGGGTTCAATTCTCATTAGATGCCCCATTCATATGGTCTTGTGCCACATCTAAGCAAAAAGCTTAGAAAATTACAACTCGCTTCAGTAGTTAGTCCACGACTATGAGAAACCAAATAATCCCTCGGTGAGATTTCCGATCATACTGTCTTCAATAATGAAAGTAATTTAAATTATACCTCCGATCATGTGAAAAAGTGAGGCTATCAAATAAATGAAACTTTGTAAATTGTTTAGTTTCGTTTAAGTTTACTGCATATCAGCCATAATAGGTTATTTAATGGCAAATACTCTTTATATATATATATATATATGTATATATATATATATATATATATGATTTGGTTAGGTGGGGTTGCATGGTATATCAACCATTGTAGGTTTTTTAATGCCAAATCCTCTTTATACATATTATTTGTAATCACATTTTTGATTACATAGTTAATCGAGCCTAAGCTCTTTCTTTTCAAATGATTCATCATCATCATCATCATGTCGTGCTGCTAGCACGGATATCCCTGACCTTCTCTCGCCACTTTTCCCTATCGTTCATTGCCTCCGGCAGGTCTTCTGGACTACATCCCGTATCCTCACATAGTTGCTGAATGTATGTTCGTGCTGGTACTATTTACCAACCCCTCCGCTCGGGCAGGATATGACACAAGGTCAATTTTAAGCGGAGTTTAACAGGTTTGAATTCAGTGTTTTCCTTCTCCTAGACTAGTTGCCTAACCAAGGCTGTCCTACTATTTACCCATAGCTGGAGGGAGAATAGTTGGATTCATACCTTTCCCAAGGGTATTAGTGCAATGTGAAATGCAATCAGTCTCGTCCAGGATTTGAACTCGTATCGCCGCGTTCATTTCCTACGGTGATAACGACTACACCACGAGCACCTCGTGCTGGTCGTCCTGCTGTTGTTCGGCCATATGTGGGCGTCCATTAGAGTACATCACTTATGAGTTCGTCCCTTCTTCTCCAGTAGTGTCCTGTATGTCTGGTTCGTCTAACTTGGATAGTTTTCGTGATAGGAGGCAGGTGGCCATACAGTTGGTGTCTTGTGGGGTGTTGCCTCCTGGACTTGTTCAATATTGCTCACAACATTCTTGTGTAATTGCTGTCTAGCTTCTTCTCCAGCCGTTTTGTTAGAGTCCATGTTGTGCATCCATATAGCAGTATCGATGCGACCGCTGCCTGGAAGAAACTGCGTTTCATTTTATCGGTTAGGTCAAATCTCCATATAATCGATAGCCTATTGATAGCTGTCCATACCTTCGTTAACCTCGTGTCGATGTCCTTTTCGGTTGATGAGACGCTGCTTCCTAGGTAAGTGAATTTGTCTACTAGTTTAAGAGGGGTTCCGTCTAGAGAGGAGATGTCACCTGTTTGATTATAGCACATATATTCCGTTTTGTGTGCATTGACATAGAGGCCTATGCCTGCGGCTGCTCGTTCCAAACTATGTTTCGGCTTGGTTGGGTGTATTTGCCAGTAATTCAATTACACATCAGTCATTTGTTTGTGCACAATTAAATGATCAAACAGTTCTATTTCAAACAATTCAGTTTAGTATAAGTCATTTATTTGCACTCAGTTTAAATGTCAAACAGTTCTATTTAACCTAGCTGCAACCATTCCGGGTCGGGGTGCCCTGCGAGTGACGGCAATAAAGTGATACTCTACATTTCCCAAAGATCTAGTATTACAGGAACTTCATTATCAGATGATTTCATGTCATATGTAGGACACTCATTAGTGGAGTCTTAACTCTATGCAGAGATGCAGTCGCAGTATTTTATAGTCCAAGCCGACTAAGTTTGTGTTTGTTTTATGTATTATCCAACCCCTTCACCTAGGAAATGTTTGACACAAGGTCAATATTTAGGCGAGGAACTGCTGGTTTGACTATAGAGTTTTCCATCTCCCAGACTGGTTTCCTTACCCATTCTAAAGTATCTAGTCTGCTTATCTATTTACCCTTAACTGCATATAAAATCTTTAAAAACGACGACAGAAAAAATGTCAATATAAACGTAAAATGAATATGATTCTCCAACGTCTTAGGAAAGGTTGGCAAGCAATTAAAATTAATCATTCAGTAAATCAAATTGCCCTCTTGGTTGGGACTGTTGAATGCACCGGCTGTTTCTCTGTCGGGAGGTAAGACCCTCCCCACCAGCGAATGTCCAGGAAAATGACACTAAACAATCTGATGAGGAGTTTCCAATAACGCTGGAGTTTTGGGTAATGCTGAGTACCCCTTCATTGCCAACGCTCCCAGGTCCACTCTGGGCTGGAGTGTAAGCACCTGATATTTATGGTTCAAATAGAACTAAACGGTGTACTTATGCTAAACAGAATTGTTTTAAATAGAACTGTTTTATGTGTAAAAATAGATTTGGCGTTAATGTTCTATAATGGTTGATGTGCCATTAAATTAAACCAAACCAAACCAAATCAAACCAAACCAAACTTAAGCTAAACTGAATTGTTTGAGATAGGAATGTATCATTTCAAACAATTCAGTTTAGCAAAAGTACGCAATATTAGCGAACGTATACTAAATTGAGTTGCTTGAAACAGAATTTTTTTTATATTGAAACTGAATATTTCAGTAGATTGAATTGTTTGAAATAGAACTGTTTTTATATCTGAATGTTTGTAAACAAAATTTAAACTAATACTAATCTGATCTTTTTTAAATTTGATTTATCGTTAAATAACCCGAAAATGGTTGATACGCTGTAAAACAACAACAACAGTAAATCAAAGCAGAAAAATGGGCAGTACTGTAATCGTAATATGTTAGACCGAAACTTTGTTGCAAACAATTTCAAACACCAGTCACCTTATTGCATTACCTTTTGAAGTAATACCTTTGGAAAAGGTATAAACACCTTTACCCTTCAGTTATGAGATAAATAGTACTACTACTTCAAGAATTACTTTAGCGTTAAATAACCCATGAAAACTGATATGCCATTAAACAAAAAAAAACAAACAAATCAAACCATGCCAAAACGAAGCAGAAAAGATTGAATAGAAATAGTAATCGTGTGATCATGTCTTACCCACCCATCGCAGGATTTCGACTATGCTTCTTATGTTGCATACTGACCCATGACCGAGCTGTCAATCAGAGATTCTTTGCACAGGGCTCCCCAGTGAAAATATTCGGAATCAGACGCGTGGTTGAATGTAAATGTGCAGGTGTTATAAAATGATATATCAGATGCCCACGTAAGATATGGGCAGTGATAGTTTCAAATCTGTTAGCCTCACCTTACAGCCAGAAGAAAGTTGATCAGTCCCGAAAAGCGCCAGAAAGTGGTTGGGCACCCAGCTGTGGCCAGTGGATTACAGTGGTTTCGGTTTCGATTTCGGTTTCTTTATTTAATGGCATATCAACCTTGGTAGGTTATTTAACGCCAAAGCCATTCTCTAAGAAGAACAGTTGCAGTACTATTTAACCCATTGCTAGGAGGATAAGCGGGGTTCATACCTTTCCCAAGAGTATTTGTCCGAAAGTGAACGTAATAGCGCGACTGGAGTACGAACTTGCTTACTACGATTCTGCAGTCCATCGCTTTAACTATTACACCACGAGGACACCTCCGGATTACAGTGGGCCTTCGGTTAAGTACCAGCAGCCTAGAGGAGGAGGGTGCTAAGTGGGGCTTTAAAGGTAACATAACGTGGTATGGTTAAAAAAAAGAGAAATTATGGGTCAATAGAGCAGTCTGTCTTCGTCTCTCAGTCTCTGTCTCTCTAGAGACATGACCTACTTTTGAGAAATGACCTAGTTATTGAAATAATTGAGGAACGAAAGAAACAAAGAAAAGAAAAAATGAAATAAAGAACAAATAAATGAAAGAAGAAAGTGTTGTATCGTCATCAACAGCATCATAACGACACAATAATAAAGACGCAGGAAAACTTCTTTAAGAAAATATTTACCTCTCACTTTATTGCAAGGGTTCGAAAAGGGTTACTCAAAATTTGCGTGTGAGAGGGAGATGGAGACCGAACAGAATTGAAATATTTTGACCCCTACTCTTATGGCCGTCAGCGTTGTGTCTCTCTTGTTCTCCTGATGCTCAACCGGAGGCCCTGGGGTCCACTCGCCTGGGTGCTGGCTTCCTTTACTGCATCTTATCAGCAACTTCTCTGGTCTCTAAACTCCATCGGGGTTCCCGAGGGCCCCCTCGGCCGGGTGTGGCTTTCCCTACCACATATCGTCTATAACTCCCAATCCAACTGTAACTCGAACTCACCTGTCTGACTTTTGTCTTGACTGAGTTATATAATAGTTCAACGCCCACTCGATCGCCCACTCGATCTTTGAAATCGCATGTTTGATCGTCATCAAGCGGAAATAATTGTCATGCAGTTCACAGGTCACTCTCTTCCGGTGCGTCAGTTTATGAGTTTACCATGAGAATCTTTTACCTCGTCCCATTTCATCAGCCAATTTCCGCCCACGTGATTTCCGCTCATAACTGCCATTAGAATGTGTCACTTCCTTCCAGTGCATCACCTTGGAATGGCATTTTTGGCCGGGTCAAAGGCCAAAATACAACAAAAGAATGAAAGATCGGAAATCAAAGAGACGAAGGATAAATCGTAAGGAAAACAAAACGAGCATGAGAAATAACCATAAACGGCTTCTTCATATTTCTGAAATTAGAAAATACTTTTCGAAGGGTGAAATTTAAAGACGTTGAACACATTAATAGAAATCATGACGGTTCAGTTTCACACCCTTTCAAAAGTTGAACCTTACAGAAGGGCTTCGATGAAGAGATAATATGTTGTCATAAGTATACAGTTTCGTGGCAACTGTTTTAAAATGTAAACTAATATTTCAATAATTATTCGTTATCCATTTTAGTCCCGGGAAAACCAAATTCATTCAAGACACTTCTTGGACACTCCTTGTAAATCATTTTAATCTTTTGACTTCTGGTTATTTTCTTACTTATATTTCAAATATTCAAATATTTTACGTACTAAGATATTGAAATATTGAATGTTTGAGTCGTAGACGTGCCTTGCAGACTTGTAAACAGGCGGTTTGACCTCAGGCTAGATTGTGCAATTCTTTAAAAAAGTCTCCTATTTCTATATTTTAAGGCATATCAAACTTCATGGAGTATCTAGTGATAAAGTGATCCTTGAGGGAGAACTGCAGTGATACTAAGTAAGTAAAGTTGCTGACTTTAGTCAAGGGCGACCAGAAGTCTCCCTTTTCAATAGCTACTACACCGAGGTGAAGGGAAGGGTGCTACTCCTTTCCCTAGATTGCACCGCTTTACTCTTGATAGTACCTTATATTGCTGAGTCTTAAGCAAGGTGGTATCAAGTACCATTTTTAAAGTCTTTGGTATGATGCGACCTGGAATTGAACCCAGTTCTCCCGGACCATTGACAAACACTCTACTCACTTGACCAAAGCCAAAGCAATTTTGAAACCTTCCAATGGGTTCAAGTCTGAAAGTGAACATAATAGCACAACTGAAATTCGAACTTCGAAGCCGTGGTCCTGAATTTTAGCCATTGCGCTACAGAAACCCAATTCCTTAATTTACATTGGATAAAGATTCTATTGTTATTTACTAAACTTTGCCTAATTTAGTCATTTGGTCAGGGTTGCCCAAAGAGAAAAATAATCCCTGAAATTTATAGTGTTATAGCCAGAAAAAAAAGAAGACGAGACGTTTAGAATCAAGTTACAAGAGACGAAGAGAGAAAGAGAGAGAGAGAAAGTGAGAAAAGGGGAGAAAGAGAAAGAAGGATAGAGAGAGTGAGAGTGAGAGAGAGAGAGAATAAGCGAAAGAGGGACAGAGAGACACACACACAAAAAAATATGGAGAGAAAGAAAGAGAGAAAGAGAAAGAAAGAAAGAAAAAAAAAGAAAGAGAAAGAGAAAGAGAAAAAAGGAGCGAGAGAGAGCGAGAGAGAGAGGGAGGGTGAGAGAATAAGCGAAAGAGGGATAGATACAGAGAGGCAGAGAGACACA
>OY757913.1:106134617-106224111 GCA_963585895.1 Sepioteuthis lessoniana | reverse complement strand
GAGAAACAGAAAAAAGGAGAGAGAGAGAGAAAGAGAGAGAGAGAGAGATAATGAATAAGCGAAAGAGGGACAGACACAGAGAGACACAGAGATACACAGTCACACAAAATATGGAGAGAAAGAAAGAGAGAAGAAGAAAGAAAGAAAGAAAGAAAGAAAGAAAGAGAAACAGAAAAAAAGGAGAGAGAGAGAGAGAGAAAGTGAGAGTAAGCGAAAGAGGGAAAGACACAGAGAGACACAGAGAGATACACAGACACACAAAATATGGAGAGAAAGAAAGAGAGAAGAAGAAAGACAAGAAAGAAAGAAAGAGAAACAGAAAAAAGGAGAGGGAGAGAGAGAGAAAGTGAGAGTAAGCGAAAGAGGGACAGACACAGAGAGACACAGAGAGATACACAGACACACAAAATATGGAGAGAAAGAAAGAGAGAAGAAGAAAGACAAGAAAGAAAGAAAGAGAAACAGAAAAAAGGAGAGAGAGAGAAAGAGAGAGAGAGAGAGAATAAGCGAAAGAGCGACAGACACAGAGAGATACACACACACACACACAAAATATGGAGAGAAAGAAAGAAAGAAAGAAAGAGAAACAGAAAAAAGGAGAGAGAGAGAGAAAGAGAGAGAGAGAGACCATGTGTTTATGATTAATCCTTTCGTTAATAAATTGAAATCATGCATGTAATAGAAGGATACTCGATTTGCGTTCAGGTACGTATTATCCCATAAAATCGAGTAGGATTAATTTGCAATTTCAATTTTTGCATTTATATTCATCAGAATGTCAATATTTTAATTCAAATCCGTGGTGCTTGTAAAGTATTGGGATCGTCAGGTAATTTAAACACATTATAATTCAGAGAAAATAGAATACCAGAACCAATATATTTAAAAATGTATATATCTTCCACTAACCAGAACATAAAAGCGATTTTACAGAACACAAAAGACAGAAGAATAATAGATGTCACCAAAAAAATTAAAAAAAATTAAAACAGATCCTAATGAATAAATATTGTTTGCCGAAATGTAGGAAGAACCACAACATATGGTAATAAAAATAAATCTCTCTATTCTTCTTGGAGTCAAAGATTTTACAGGGTGGAACGATAAAAGTGTCGCCCTAGAAAAGACAACATGATTCCATTTCCGTTTAATGAAAACCGGTTCTCTGTTTTTGTTGCAGACCATCTACTAGTTGGCCTGTTGTCTACAAATCCCAAAAGCGATAGGAGCCTTCTATCACGTCTGAAAGTGACACAATGTTAAACAAACGAGATCGGAGATGTGCCGCTGTATAACTCATGCTCTCTACCGATCCAAGTTATGTCAACAGGACCATTGCCTGCACCCTCAAAATGCAAATCTGGATTGCCACGAATAACAGGGACGTGCCCAGGCTGATGAAAACAAAGTTTCCGGCTACGGTTATGGTCTTTGGTGTGGTTTCAAGTGAGGGCCACATCATGCCACCTCACATCTTTGAAGTCGGTTTGAAAGTCAACACCAAAGTGTACCTGGATGTGCTGAAGAGTGTGGTGATCCCCTGATGCAATCAGGTGGCCGCTGGTAGACCCTTGGTGTAATAGCAGGATTCGGCACCGGCCCACCAGTCCAAAGAGACCCAGGCTTGACTTCAGAAGGAGTTCGACGACTTTGTACCATTCTCTCACTGCCCTCATCCTCCCCCAACCTGAACGCGCTGGACTACTTCGTTTGGTCATACATCGAAAAATCCCCAACATGACCTCCCACAACACCAAAGCCAGCCTAATCGCCGCCATCCACCGAATATTTGCCGAGATCCCGCCGGCGCTTGTGGAAAAGGCATGCTCCCAGTTCCGGATCCGTATTGAAGCTGTGATTGAGGCTGAAGGCGACTACATTGAATAGATGTCAGCTCTACTACATAATCAAGTTACTTGAATTGATTTTTTCAATAAAAGTTTTAAAATAAAGCTGTAGTGTTTTTTTCTTTAGGACGACAATTTTATCTTTCCTCCCTGTATAGAGCAGGACCACGTAAGTAAGTTCCAACTCCATTTACCTTACTATGTTCACTTTCAGACTAGAACCATTTGGAAGGTTACGAAATCGTTTTTGCTCCCAGTTACAGTTTAAATAGTATCACAGCAATTCTCCTTCGTTTGTTCTTTATTCTATTTTTTTCTTTTCTTTGTTTCTTTTGTTCCTTAATTCTCCCAATAACTAGGTCATTTTGCATAACACTCTATAGAGACAGTATTTGATGGTTGGCTGGTTGTTTGGTTTTTATGGCATATCAACCTTTGTAGGTTATTTAATGCCAAATCTATTTTTAAATAAATAATCAGTTCTATTGCAAACAATTCAGTCTTGCAAGAGTACACAGTTCAATTGTCAAAAACATTTCTATTTCAAGCTATTCAGTTTTGTCACACAGTTCTAATTCGGCTTATTCAGTTAAGTATATGTACAGATTTTTTTAAACACAGTTAAATGTCAAAAAGGTTCTATGTTTAACGTAAGTATAGTTTCAATGTCAAAAACAGTTCCATTTCAAACAATTCAGTTTAGCATCAGTACGTAGTTTAAATGTAACTATATAGTTTAATTGTAAAAATATTTCTATTTCACGCTATTCAGTTTAATCAAACAGTTCCAATTCGAATTATTCAGTTTAGCATAAGTATGCAGTTTAGTTGTATTTAGCCAATAGAAGGGGCCCTATCAGGTGTTACCATTCCGTGCCATAGTGGACCTGGGAGCAATGGCAATGAAGATGTGCTTGCATTCCCCAAATCCCCGACATCACTGGAACCGCCTCATCAGATTGTTTAGAGTCATACAGGACATTCATTAGGGGAGGGTCTTACCCCTCTGCAAAGATGCAGTTGGTGTATTTCACAGCCCCAGTCGAATGAACAAAAAGATTTGATGACAGATATTGTACATACATACATACATACATACATACATACATACATATACAATTTTTGTTTACGTAAAAAGCTGATGAGTTTGATAATGCATATTACCAAATAAATCACATTTTGGTTATATAATATTCTACTTGGAACTTAAAAAAATCTTATCTTAGGTTCAGCATGGGTATATGTCAAAAATGTATTAGTATATCCCTGAGAATTTTTATGAAAAAAATAAATTTCTTCTGAACAAAAGATACCAGTTTTTTTTTTCAGTGTTCCTAGAAGAATATTTCTTAACCACAGTGTCTTTTATTTGGTAATATGTATTAGCCAACTCTTCAGCAGTTTTCGAGGTAACCCAAAATTAAATTACACACACACACACACACACACACACACACACACACACACACACACACACACACACACACACACACATATATATATATATATATATATATATATATATATATATATACGAAAAACAGAGATTACGAAAGTGGGAGAGAGAGAGAGAGGGAGAGAGAGAGAGAGAGAGAGAGAGAGGTTCAAAAGAATATAAAAACCCTTTAAAAAGAGAAAGACCGACAGTAAGATTGAAAAAGAAAAAAAAATGAAAATCATTAAAAAAGAAAGAAAAAAAAATGAAGAAAGTATGAATAAAGGAAAAATACAAAGAAAGAAAGAAAGAAAGAAAGAAAAAGATGAGAAGAAAACATGAAAAAAATAAAGATAGAAAGAAGAAAAGAAAAGAAAGAAAGAAAGATAGAAAGAATGAAAGAAAGAAAGAAAGAAACAAACAAACAAAGAAAAGAGAAGAGAAGAAATAAAATTACCAAAATAAGAATGATAGAAAAAGGAGAGAAGGAAAAATTTAAAAGAAAGAAAGAAAAAAGAAAGAAAGAAAGAAAGAAAGAAAATTCCAAAAAGAAATGAAGTAAGAAAGGAAAAAAAAAGAAAGCAAAATACAAAAGAAGATAGAAAGAAATGAAAGATATAAAAGCAAAGAAAGAAAGAAAAAAGAGCAAAAAGGATTGAAAGTTGTTCAAAAATATTGAAGGAAAGAATAAAAAATGTAATTAGAAAAAAAACGATAGGGAGAAAGAAATAGTAAAGAACAACTGAAACGAAAGAAAGAAAGAAAGAAAGAAAGAAAGAAAGAAAGAAAGAAAAAAAAGAAAGAAAGAAGCATTTTCATGCACAAAAAGAAATAAAGAAAAAAATATAAGTCCTTCTTCCACTCTATATTCTACTCTGATTCGAGGGTGTTTCCTCATTTTTTTTCTTCTTCTGGTTCTTGGCTAAAAGAAAAGCTTACTGGGAGAAACCAACTGAAAAATAGAACGAAGATATGAAAAAAAATTAAATAGGAATAAAAAAAATGTCAATGAATTCCCAAATCAAAGAAAAAAAAAAGCAGAAGAAAAATGAAATCAAAAAGTAAAAAAAAATCTTTCATGAAAATTAAAAACATAAAAAAAGAACTCAAGAAAATCTAAATGTGTTTGCTGAAAGGTTTTCTCTGCAAACGAATTCTGGTAATTAAATTAAACGTAGAATGATTGAAGGAAAAAAAAAGTTCCGTTTTCTTTTATGGTTCGACTTCTCAACTATTTTTTCTTTTTGTAAAGATGAAAGGCCAAAAAAAAAAAAAAAAAAATAATAAAGAAAAAGAAATCGCCTGGCATTTTCCGTTTGTCTGCTCAAAAATGTGACGCGGAATCTACCTTTAAAGTGCAATGGCGTCTTCCTCAAAGAATTGCATTTCCATAATACCGTTGCAAATAGATCATCTGAAAAGACATCTTAAATCAGGAATGATCAACCAGAAAGAATCGGAAGAGAGGAAACACCCAGGAACTAAAGTAGTCAAAAAGAGTAGGTAAAAGAATGATTCAATCGATATATATATATATATATATATATATATATATATATATATATACGTGTGTTAGTAGAAAAACTGTGTTAATAATTTAAAAAAACCTCACTTTCACAAATTTAATGAATTCTATTTCTTTAAAGGAGTAGTGCCTCCCATACACCCCGGTGTAGTAGCTATAAAAAAAGCCTTCGAGTCACACTTGACTAATGTTGCCAACTTTACTTACTATTTCTGAAATTCAGTGAAATTATGTTTAATAAAAACAAAAGTTGTCTGTGGTGTAATGGTTATCGTTGTAGGAAATGGACACGGCGACACGAGTTCAAATCCTGGACCAGGCTAATTGCATTTCACATAGCACTAATACCCTTGCGAAAGGTATAAATCCAATTATTCTCCCTCCAGCTATGGGTAAATAGGACAAACTGAGTTCTTCAGCCTTGATGAGGCAACTAGTCTAGGAGAAGGAAAACACTGAATTCAAACCAGTTAAACTCTGCTTAAAAATTGACCTTGTGTCATATCCTGCCCAAGCGGAGGGGTTGGTAAATATGAATAATACAAAAGTCACAATATCTTGTTTTTATTAAAGATACAAATAATAGAGTGGAGATGTCCCCCGTTTGATTATAGCACATATATTCCGTTTTGTGTGCATTAACATAGAGGCCTATGCTTGCGGCTGCTCGTTCCAAACTATGCAGTAGTGTTTCTGCTTGGTCGGGTGTATTTGCCAGTATCGCTATGTCATCGGCGTAGTCGGCGTCGGTAATTGTTGTTGCGGGGTACCTTCTGCTTCTTTTCTTCGTCAGTTCGAAACCATTCTCTCTGATTTTGTCAATCGATGTTCTAAGTACGTAGTCTAGACAAATGATAAAAAGGTACGGAGCCAGCGTGTCCCCTTGTAGTACTCCTGCTACAATGTCAAAGTATTCTGTGTCTCCATCTGGTGATCGTACTTTTACTTTGGTGTTTCTATAGAGCATCGTTATTGCTGCTACGGTTTCTTTAGGTATGCCGTACGCTAGTAGGATTCGTTCCATCTTTCCTCTGTGAATGGAGTCTAAAGCCTTGGTAAAGTCAACAAATATTAATGTCGCTTGTAGGTTTGTTGCCGTACACCTTCAAGGATTCTACGCATGGTTAATATTTGTGAGGTCGTGGATCTATTTCTTCGGAAGCCATTTTGGTTTTTCCTAAGTATGTTGTCGATTTTGGGTTCTATGCGGTTTCGTAGTAGGGCATTGTAGATTTTGGCTGCTATGGATGTAAGTGTTATGCCTCAGTAGTTTTTGGCTAATCCGAGGTCCCCCTTTTTAGGGAAGGGAAGTATGCATCCCTTCATCCATATATCTATCGGATTTTGATTGTATACTGCGTTGCAGTGTCGGAGCAGTATGTCGTCGAATTGTCTGGTCTTCTATACTTCTCGGGGAATCTCGTCCAGCCCTGCAGCTTTCCTATTTTTAATTTTTCTGAGAACCGAGTCGAGTTCTTCTTGTGTGAACGGTCCTAGTTTAATGTCTAATTGTTTGCTAATTATTCTGGTGATTGGTTCATGTGTTATTTTTGGTGGGTTTCCTAGTAGGTTTTCGAAGTGCTGTTTCCACAGTTTTATTCTTTCTTGTTGGTTTGCTGCTTTCAGTTTTGCTTTGGCTGTGTTCTTTCTTCTACTCACTTCGTTTATTGTTTGCCAGGCTATCCTAGATTGTCTATCTTCCACCGAGTCTCTAATCTTATCTATCTGATTTTGAATGTATTCTGTCTGTTTCTTTATATATATGCCTGCTAATTGATATCGTGCCGTTTTTAGTCTTAAGGCATTTGTATTTGTTGGTTTATTTCGATAGGTTTTGTAGGCTGTTTTCACTAGTGCCCGTTTTTCTCTCACCGCTAACGATTCCCATGGGACTCTATATTTAGTTTTGAGTTTTGTTGGAATGCATTTCGCTGCTGCCTCGAGGTGTGCATTGACGAAATTTTCATATTCGTCATTTGGTGTCCTTTTTTTCCGTCTTTTCTCGTAGTGTTTCAAATCTGTTTCTTAATTCTAATACGTATTTATCTCTTATATCTCTGTTGTTCAATAGGGCCCAGTCATAGTGTTTGGTGGTCGCTGTTTGTTTGGCGTTTTTTCGTAGGCTTAACCGTATTTTCGCCGTGACTATTCGGTGATCGGTGGACACACCCTCAAAAGAGGAGTATGCCTCGCTATTCATTGCACTATTTTTCCATTTCTTGTTTATAAGGACGTAGTCTATCTGAGCTTTAGTATTGTTTGCGTACGTGTATGTCCATAGTTTGCCCTCCCTTTTTTGGTAGTTTGTATTGAGGCATGCTAATCTATTTTCTATCATGAAATCTGTTAGATGTTGCCCATTCCTATTTGACGTGTTGTGGAGACTGTATTTGTTGTTTCCGTTTTTCCCGATTTGGGCATTCATATCGCCGCCAATGACTAACATGTTGTGTTTCGGGTTGCTACGTACTAATGAAGATAACTCATCGTAGAAGGTGACTAGTTCAGTTTCTTCACTAACATTGGAGGGGCTGTAGCAGGAGATGATTGTTGCTCTGGGGTTGCCGTTAAAAGTTCTGCCATCATTTTAGGTTGTATTTTCTCAATGCTATTTAGCGTTTTTAATGCTCTAGGTTCTATAAGTAATCCTACCCCTCCTACTGCGGTGTTGACAGAGTTTTTCCATGCGGATACAGTGACGAGCGACCATCCATTGCCAGTTTCGTGATATTTGATATCTTCGGTGTGCGTGTATCTGTGTTCTTGTATCCATATTATGTCAATCTTATGTTCTACGGCCGATGCGATTAGCTCTGGTAGTTGTCCTATTCTATTTAAGGTTCTTACGTTAAATGTGGCTATTTGTAGTGTTTGCTTGCATTTTAGGAGTTTTGATCGTTTGAGCTCTGTAGCTGATTTTTCGAACACTGAGGCCAGGGCTCCAACCTCAGCAGGACGTTCCCCTTTTTTACTCGCGCGAAGAGCGATGCGGTTTGTGTATGTGGTTTGAGTGTGGGTCATGGTTATCTTTCGATAGCTGTTTTATTCTCTTCTATAGAAGCCACTCTTATAGAGGAGCAGCAGTAGTTCCCCGATTGAACTAACGATCCTGGGCGTAAAGTCGTCAAACTCACGTCCAGGACCTGTTTAGGTATTGAGTTTGGTCGTCCATGGGTTTATTCAAATACCTTTACGTACATCATGCTGCTTCCCATGTGTACGTAAAAAAAAGGGGGGGGGTAATTTTGATTTAGTTTTCTTTGCAAGTCCAAGATTAAGGTACTTTCGTCAGACTTTCACTGGTACTGAATTTTTTTGTCGGGGGGCGGTATTGGGACATTTTCCTAGGCTTTTTAGTTTTTCTCTATACTACTGTTGGGAACCGAATAGGTTTCAGGAATTATAGAGCTTTTACAAATGACAATTTTTTTTTGGGTGGTAGCATTGGGTGTTTTAGGCTTTTACTTTTTCTTCTAAACTACTGTTAGGGCTTTCTTTAAGAATTTTTAAAATTATAGAAGAGATTCAAAAACGTTTTGCTGACATTTGGACAGAGTCTTATATTCAATTTGTGTTTATAGTAGAGTAAGCGTGTCTTTACATTTAAAACGCATAGTTTAAGCATTATTTTACAAACAAAAATACAGCATAACATTTTGTAAAATTCAGCATTTTAAATTAATAGGACTTAAAGACATACTGGCCAATATTGAAACATTTTTCCTCTGTTGGCACGTGAATTCAAATCATTCCTCTCCCTTTTAACGTTTATTTACTACAGAGTTTTAGGTAGGTTTGGAGACGGTCTACTGTTCTAGTCAGGGGGTGGGGAGGGATACAAATTTCATCATTTTTTCTTCCCCTCTTAAACTAGTAGACAAATTCACTTACCTAGGAAGCAGCGTCAAATCAACCGAAAAGGACATCGAAACGAGGATAACGAAAGCATGGACAGCTATCAATAGGCTATCGATTATATGGAAATCAGACCTAACCGATAAAATGAAACGCAGTTTCTTCCAGGCAGAGGTCACATCGATACTGCTATATGGATGCACTACATGGACGCTAACAAAACGGCTGGAGAAGAAGCTAGACGGCGATTACACAAGAATGCTACGTGCAATCTTGAACAAGTCCTGGCGGCAACACCCCACAAGACACCAACTGTACGGCCACCTTCCCCCTTTCACGAAAACTATTCAAGTTAGACGAACCAGACATGCAGGACACTGCTAGAGAAGCAGGGGCGAACTCATAAGAGATGTACTCTTATGGACCCCCACACATGGCCGTGCAAAAGCAGGACGACCAGCACGAACATACCTTCAGCAGCTATGTGAGGATATGGGATGTTTCCCTGAAGACCTACCTGGGGTGATGAACGATACGGAGGAGTGGCGAGAGAGGGTCAGGGATATCCGTGCTACCAGAGCGATATGATGATGACTAATAATAGCATTATTTTGCCTCAATATTGTATTTATAAGAAAATACCTCGTGGAAGTTTGCATTGTTTTTAAACTAGATAATATATTTTATTTTATTGAGTGAAAGGTATTTGGTTTGTATTGGTTTTGTTTGGTTTTATTGCATATCAACACCTGCTGGTTATTTAATGACAATTCCATTTTATACATATAAAAGTAAAGTAAAGTTAGCGACCAGAGTCGAGGGTGACCCGAAGACTCCCTTTTCGATAGCTACTACACCAAGGTGTAGGGGAGGGCGCTACTCCATTCCCAGGATTGCCACACTTTACCCTTGAACCGTACCTTATAATGCTGAGTGTTAAGCAAGGTGGTATCAAGTACCATTTTTAAAGTCTTTGGTATGACTCGACCTGGGATTGAACCCAGGTCTCCCGGGCCATTGGCGAACACTCTAACCGCTGGGCCAATGTCCCAGATACATATAATCAGTTCTATTTTAAACAATCCACTTTAACATACGTACAGTTTTTGTTTACACAAAGTTAAATGTTAAAACGATTCTATTTCAAAAAATTCAGTTTAGCATAATTGCAAAGTTTAGTTTTATTTGACCCATAGATAGGACCTTATCAGGTGCTACCACTCCGAGACAAAGTGAATCTGGGAGCGCTGTAAAAGAAGAGGTATTTCACATTTCCCAAAGCTAAAATATTAGCGAAGCCTCACCATTAGATTGTTTAGTGTTATATCGAGGACACTTGCTAGGGGAGTCTTACATCTCTGCAGAGATGCAGTCGGTGTATCCTACAGCCCCAGCCGATACAGTAGGTTTTATTTGTCTCTGCTTCCCACCAGACATGACTTAACACGAGGCCAATGACCCGAAAGTCGATTATAGTGGGGATTAGGAGAAGTAGAAGCTCTGGCACAAGCCGAAGCTCGAGCCCTGTTTCACTATACTAGTCATCAGTCCACATACTGCAGCCGACCCAGTATGTCTATGTCATTATATTGGGGCAAAGTGTAATCATACGCTAATATGGATTTAAATACTAAGCTTAATAATCAACAGTAAGGAAGGTTTTATCAATGTAAACAACTTTATTAAAAAGTAAATAAAAAGATAAAATTTGTCGGAATAATTAAGAAATATGGAAATTAAATACATCTTGAAGGATTTGAATGTTGGAAAGTACCTGAAATTCACTTAATTTTAAATAATGACAAAAGTGAACAGCAATAGATAGATCTCCATTGTATACTAAAATTAGTCTATTTTATCGCTTTATTCATAAGATTTTGATAGGCTCCAAATTAGAACTAAAATATATTAATTCATCAATGATTCTACTTGTTTAAAATGTACGTTTAATAATCCAGGACGGATTATATATCTTGAATCATTTTTTTGTTTATTGCCCAATACTTTACGTGGCAAATCGTACATTATCATCTGAAAACTAAAAAAAACAAAAAACAAGCGTCCTAAAAATTGGAGTTGATTGGCTGTGAAATGCAAAAATAAAGATATAAATTCTGAATAAAAAATTAACACTCATCTTGTATATATGTAAACTGACTTTCCATGTACATATATATATATATATATATCATTCAAGAGGAGAATGATTTCATCACATCGTTTAAAACGATAAAACACAAAATGGACACTTTCGTCCGGCGCTTCTTCAAAGGCAACGACCTGAATTGATTATAATAAGCAAAATTCAAAAACAAGGGGAGTAATATCTATTAATAAAACTCCAAATTTTCATCAAACTCACCAAATAAAATGGGGGTATAAAATTGTCTTCTCTGTCTGTCCTACCTTGCCGAAATAGAGTAATGGCCTGATGTTTCTTGCTCCAAGTGCAGTTTAGGAGTTAAAAGAATGTCATTACAAGTATTCTCGGTTTAAAAAATGTCATTACAAGTATTCTCAGTTTAAAAGAATGACATTACAAGTATTCTCAGGTTAAAAGAATGTCATTACAAGTATTCTCAGGTTAAAAGAATGTCATTACAAGTATTCTCAGGTTAAAAGAATGTCATTAAAAATATTCTCAGGTTAAAAGAATGTCATTACAAGTATTCTCAGTTTAAAAGAATGACATTACAAGTATTCTTAGGTTAAAAGAATGTCATTGCAAGTATTCTCAGTTTAAAAGAATGTCATTACAAGTAATCTTAGGCTAAGAGAATGTCATTACAAGTATTCTTAGGTTAAAAGAATGTCATTGCAAGTGATCTCAGTTTAAAAGAATGTCATTACAAGTATTCTTAGGTTAAGAGAATGTCATTACAAGTATTCTTAGGTTAAAAGAATGTCATTACAAGTATTCTCAGTTTAAAAGAATGTCATTACAAGTATTCTCAGTTTAAAAGAATGTCATTACAAGTATTCTCAGCTTAAAAGAATGTCATTAAAATATTCTCAGGTTAAAAGAATGTCATTACAAGTATTCTCGGTTTAAAAAATGTCATTACAAGTATTCTCAGTTTAAAAGAATGACATTACAAGTATTCTCCGTTTAAAAGAATGCCATTACAAGTATTCTCAGTTTAAAAGAATATCATTACAAGTATTCTTAGGTTAAGAGAATGTCATTACAAGTATTCTTAGGTTAAAAGAATGTCATTATAAGTATTCTCAGTTTAAAAGAATGTCATTTCAAGTATTCTCAGCTTAAAAGAATGTCATTACAAATATTCTCAAGTTAAAAGAATGTCATTACAAGTATTCTCAGTTTGAAAGAATGACATTACAAGTATTCTTAGGTTAAGAGAATGTCATTACAAGTATTCTTAGGTTAAAAGAATGTCATTACAAGTATTCTCAGTTTAAAAGAATGTCATTGCAAGTATTCTCAGTTTAAAAGAATGTCATTACAAGTATTCTTAGGTTAAGAGAATGTCATTACAAGTATTATTAGGTTAAAAAAATGTCATTACAAGTATTCTCAGTTTAAAAGAATGTCATTACAAGTATTCTCAGCTTAAAAGAATGTCATTACAAATATTCTCAGGTTAAAAGAATGACATTACAAGTATTCTCAGTTTGAAAGAATGACATTACAAGTATTCTTAGGTTAAAAGAATGTCATTGCAAGTATTCACAGTTTAAAAGAATGTCATTACAAGTAATCTTAGGCTAAGAGAATGTCATTACAAGTATTCTTAGGTTAAAAGAAGGTCATTGCAAGTATTCTCAGTTTAAAAAAATATCATTACAAGTATTCTCAGTTTAAAAGAATGCCATTACAAGTATTCTTAGGTTAAGAGAATGTCATTACAAGTATTCTTAGGTTAAAAGAATGTCATTACAAGTATTCTCAGTTTAAAAGAATGTCATTACAAGTATTCTCAGTTTAAAAGAATGTCATTACAAGTATTCTCAGCTTAAAAGAATGTCATTAAAATATTCTTAGTTTAAAAGAATGTCATTACAAGTATTCTCGGTTTAAAAAATGTTATTACAAGTATTCTCAGTTTAAAAGAATGACATTACAAGTATTCTCAGTTTAAAAGAATGACATTACAAGTATTCTCATTTTAAAAGAATGCCATTACAAGTATTCTTAGGTTAAGAGAATGTCATTACAAGTATTCTCAGCTTAAAAGAATGTCATTACAAATATTCTCAGGTTAAAAGAATGTCATTACAAGTATTCTCAGTTTGAAAGAATGACATTACAAGTATTCTTAGGTTAAAAGAATGTCATTACAAGTATTCTCAGTTTAAAAGAATGTCATTACAAGTATTCTCAGTTTAAAAGAATGTCATTACAAGTATTCTTAGGTTAAGAGAATGTCATTACAAGTATTCTTAGGTTAAAAGAATGTCATTACAAGTATTCTCAGTTTAAAAGAATGTCATTGCAAGTATTCTCAGTTTAAAAGAATGTCATTACAAGTATTCTTAGGTTAAGAGAATGTCATTACAAGTATTCTCAGCTTAAAAGAATGTCATTGCAAGTATTCTCAGTTTAAAAGAATGTCATTACAAGTATTCTCAGCTTAAAAGAATGACATTACAAATATTCTCAGTTTAAAAGAATGTCATTACAAGTATTCTCAGTTTGAAAGAATGACCTTACAAGTATTCTCAGTTTAAAAAAATGTCATTACAAGTATTCTCAGCTTAAAAGAATGTCATTACAAATATTCTCAGGTTAAAAGAATGTCATTACAAGTATTCTCAGTTTGAAACAATGACATTACAAATATTCTTAGGTTAAAAGAATGTCATTACAAGTATTCTCAGTTTAAAAGAATGTCATTGCAAGTATTCTCAGTTTAAAAGAATGTCATTGCAAGTATTCTCAGGTTCCCTCTTACCTGGAGTGGTAATACCTGTTAGGCTCTCATCAATAATTTAATCATTTATAACATTTGAGTGTGGATCATGGTTATCTTTCGATGGCTGTTTTTATTCTCATCTATTGAAGCCACTCTTATAGATGAGCAGCAGTAGTTCTCCGATCGAACTGACGATCCTGAGCGTTGAGCCGCAAGACTCATACGTTGAGGACCAGGTCAGGCATTGCGTTTGGCCGTCAGAGGGTTTATTCGCATACTTTTACGTCCATCATGCTGCTTCCCATGTGTACGTAAAAAATAAAGCAGGCGACATTTCCACACTAGACGGAACCTCTCTGAAACTGGTAGACAAATTCACCAAGCAGTGTCTCATCAACCGAAAAACCCATCGACACGCTGCTAATGAAGGCATGGACAGCTATCGATAAGCTATCGATCATATGGAAATCAGACCTGACCGATAAAATGAAACGCAGTTTCTTCCAGGCAGCGGTCGTGTCGATACTGCTGTATGGATGCAGCACTTGGACGTTAACAAAACGGCTCGAGATGATAGACGGCAATTACACAAGAATGTTTGAATAAGTCCCGGCAGCAACATCCCACAAAGCACCAACTATACAGCCACCTACCTCCCACCACGAAAACTATCCAAGTTAGACGAAACAGAAATGCAGGACATTGCTAGAAGCAGGGACGAGCTCATAAGTGATGTACTTCGATGGACCCGCACATATGGCCGAGCAAAAGCAGGACGACCAGCTAGAACATACATACAGCAGCCATGTGAGGATACGCGATATAGCCCTGAAGACCTGCCAGAGGCGATGAACGATAGGGAGAAGTGGCGAGAGAGGGTCAGGGATATCCGTGCTGGCGGCACGACACGAGGATGATGATGATAACATTTGAAACCATTTTACTGTGTGAAAATAAATGATTAGTATTGAATTAGATTGGAATACTTCATAAATAGAATTACTTAAATACCTATACTTAAAAACCCTCTAATGCTGCACGAATAGAAGTATTATAGTTGAACAGCAAAAAGTCATTTAATTTTGTGCAAACAAATGAACTCTAGCTCGTTTAATTTAATTTAATTCCAGGTTGTCCAGTCGCCTGGGCTTGTAGGATACCCCGACTGCATCTCTACAGAAGGGTAAGACCCCTTCAACAAGTGTTCTGGGCATGACACTAAACAGTCTGATGGTGAGGTTCCAGTAATCCTAGAGCTTTGTGGAATGCTCGAAATGGTAGCACCTGATAGGGCCTTATCTATGCGTCAAATAGAAGTAAACTGGGTACTTAGGAAAAATTGAATTGCTTGAAATAGAACTTTCTTAAACTGCATACTGATGCTAAACTGAACTGTTTGAAACAGAACTTTTTTTGACAGTGAAACTCTATTTACACTAACCTGAATTGTTTGAATAGGACTATTTTGACATTTAACTAAGTGTAAACAAAAACTATACTTATATAAAACTAGATTGTTTGAAATAGATCTGTTTGACTAAAATGAATAACTGGAAATAAAATTTTTTGAAAATTGAACTGTTGTGGTACAATGTTGGGCATTCGTTTCTGTGAGTGTGGGTGTGTGTGAGTGCCAGTAAGAGGATTCTTTTGTCTGTTTTAGCGCAAAACCCACACAAAGGGCTTGTGCGCGAGATTTCCTGCGAAACCGCAAGAAGACGAGGAAAGGCAATTAACAGGAAAAGAGAGTTAGTGACAGTCGGGGAAGGCAACGGTCAGATAAAGGCGGCTACCAAGCAAGTAACTGAGACTTGTGGACTCAGAAGCCAGGTCAACCCACGCAGGAAGATGAGTCAGTGTTCCAGGTGGCTGCGTGGGAATTTCGCTCAGATACACGCTTGTGATATCCCACGGAAAACCTTAGAAAATTGTCAAAAACTTCTCCTTTCTTGCGCTTGGAGCTAACCCAAGTCCGTGCTTGTTTGTTCTCCTTCTCTTCCACCCTCTCGGTTGAGTATGTTGTGTCTTGTGTGTTTGTAAAGCAATCTGAAATGTCCCTCGCTGGAGATGAGAGAAACCACTAGACGATCGGATGGCCATGACCTGGTTTAGGTGGTTGCGTTAGTGGGGACCGGCCAGCGAGTATACTGTCACACTGGGTACTCATGCTAAACATATATTTATAAAAAAAATAGAACTCATTATTTGTATAAAAATGGATTAAGCATTAAATAACCTACAAAGGTTTATATGCCAATAAACCCAAACAAACAACCAGACGTGCATTTCTGGCTGAATCATAAAGGGAATTGAAGAATAGACCAAACTTAAAAGCTTACAGAATTACCAGGATCAGTAGAAAATCGAACAGGTAAAAAACCTACCAAATATTCTCTTTTGATATTTTTCATCAGTCGAATTTTGAATTTTTTCGATTACATTGCTCATCTTGTTTATTTAATTGCATTTCAATAATTTAAAGGCTTACCGACTTACTTGAATCGGCTTTGTCTTTTTGTTTAATTGCATTGCAAACTTTGTGGTTTATTTAATGCCAAAATTATCATTGATGAAGAATACTAATGGTGCCTTTTATAGGGGCTCATACTTTTTCAAAGAGTATTAGCAAGTGAACGCAGTAGAAAGACAGGATTTCAAACTTGCTTACTACCATGCAGCAGTTAGAATGTTAACCACAACTCCAAGTGGTATCTTCCCTTGTTAGATCTTGTTTTTGTTGTATTTTGACCTTCGACCCGGCCAAAATTGCCATTCCAAGGTGATGCACCGGAAGGAAGTGACACATTCTAATGGCAATTATCAGAGGAAATCGCGTGGGCGGAAATTGGCTGATGAAATGGGACGAGATAAAAAAAAAATTCCCATGGTATACTCATAGACTGATGCACCGGAAGAGAGTGACCTGTAAACTGCATGACAGCTATTTCCGCTTGATGACGATCAAACATGCGATTTTAAAGATCGAGTGGGCGATTGAGTGGACGTTGAACTATTATATAACTCAGTCAAGACAGAAGTCAGTTAGTTCCAGTTCCTGTTCCAGTTGGATTGGGAGTTATAGACGAGATGTGGTAGGGAAAGCCACACCAGGCCGAAGGGGCTTGGCACCCCGATGAGTTGGGGTCCAGAGAAGACGCTGATAAGATGCAGTAAAGAAAGCCATCATCCAGCAGAGAGTTGGGCCGCTGGGCCCCCGGTTGAGCATCAGGAGAACAAGAAAGACACAACTCTGACGGCCATAAGAGTAGGGGTCAAAATGTCGCAGTTATGTTCGGTGTCCAGCTCCCTCTCACACGCAAACCTTGAGTAACCCTTTTCGAACCCTTACAATAAAGTGAGAGGTATATATATTTTAATAAAGAAGTTTTCCTGCGTCTGTCTTTATTATTGTGTCATTATGATACGGCATATGAGAATATAATATTTTTAAGTTACGCTCAGAGGTTCAGTAGAAACAATAGAAACATTTCAGTTGACTTTTCGAAGATAATTTGATGAATTCAATTTAGACTTTGATTAGAATTAATTATCTTAAAGTAAGTAAGTAAGTTAGCGACCATAGTCGAGGGTGACCCGAAGGCTCCCTTTTCGATAGCTACTACACCAAGGTGTAGGGGAGGGCGCTACTCCATTCCCTGGATTGCTCCACTTTACCCTTGAACCGTACCTTATAATGCTGAGTGTTAAGCAAGGTGGTATCAAGTTCCATTTTTAAAGTCTTTGGTATGACTCGACCTGGGATTGAACCCAGGTCTCCCGGGCCATTGGCGAACACTCTAACCGCTGGGCCAATAAAGTAATCAAAGTAATTATTTTAAATAATTATTTTAAGTATTGAACTGATACATTCTAAGTTATTCAAAGATAATTCTTCATTAAACAGAACATGTAACATTATTTTTTAAAATTTATTAGAATATTCGGACAATTGTCTTAATCATCATTTTCACGCTTTCAACGTTTCGGCTGATGTGTCTTTAAGCCTTCTTCTATTTTGTTGTTTCCTGTCGAACTCGGCAGCCCACACATAACTTCGAACTGAACCTTGTGGATTTAATCAAAGGTTCAACCCAAAACGAGTTTGATAAAATGTCTTGATCGAAAGTCATTTTAATTCCGTAAACCATGATCGGGCCCATGTTGTAAAGCCACATATACATATACAACTATACACATATACATGCGGAAACATAGTCAACACAATAATGACGAACGAACTCACTTCTTTAGAAAAATATAACTCTCACACTTTATTCTCGAAAGGGTTGCGAAAGGGTTACGAAAGGGTTATGTGTGAGAGGTGAGTTGGAGACTGAACAAACTGCAACATATTGATCCCCAGTTCTTTTGTCTTTAGCAGCACTTCTTTCTCGTTCTGCTGGGCTGCTGAATCGGGGGTCCTGAGGGCCCATAGCCCTCTGCTGGGTGCTGGTTCTCTCTACAGCAACTTATCTCCAACTTGACTGACTCCAAACTAACTGAACTTCCTGTCGCACCGAGTTATATCATTGTTTGTCGTCCACCTGCTTCCTGTGACGGTTGCATCTGCACCCAATTCAACCCATCCACAGTCAAGGTTATACCCTGATAGCTTCGACTGGATGCACCCGTTTCTTGATCGACAGCTTGGTCGGAGGTCAATATGTTACACCCATTTATTAAACTATACTAAGTATTTCTGTAATCTTACCTGTTGTCAGGATTGAAGTTGCAAAGTCGACGTGATTTCACTTAGAAGCACTTTTCAACCAAAGGTCTATATCCGTTACATCCTGCGTCCTGCCGGAGATTTATAAGGCAATTGCAGACAATAATCCGAATATTCATTGCCCAGTCGGCTGGGACTGTAGATTACACCGACTGCACATCTGCAGAGGGGTAAGACCCCCCAATCAGTGTCTGGATTATGACAATCTGATGTAATGCCAGGACTTTGGGGAATGCGAAGCACCCCTTCATTGCCATTGCTCCGAGGTCCACACTGGCCCTTCGTGGTACCACCTGATAGGGCCCTATCTATGGGTTAAATAGAACTAACGGCATACTTATGCTAAACTGAAATGTTTGACTAAACTAAATAGTTTGAAATAGAAATGTTTTTCACAATTAAACTGTCTTTACACTTAAATTGTGTACTTATGCTAAACTGAATTATTTGAAATAGAACTAATTATTTACATAAAAATGGATTTGGCGTTAAATAACCTACAAAGGTTAATATGCCATAAAACCCAAACAACCAACCAACACCATCCGAATATTCAAAGCAATAAAAATGAAGTTTCTTCAAAGAAATTTACAAAAATAACTGCATAGTTTTGTTTGAAATTTGCAATTGAACAACCGCCCTGTCAGCTAAATACGGTGACTGCACCACTGCTTAGAAGTAAGGCACCCCGCAACAAATTTGGGTTAGTTTGGTTTAGTTTTATGGCATATCAACTATTGTAGGTTATTTAATGCCAAATCCTCTTTCTATATACCTATTAAATATATATGACTTGTAAAACCGTTTTGTTGATAACATTTTTTAACGAATCGAAGCTCATTCTTATGCACATTTGAATGGTTCCAAATATTAATATGTATCTCTTACAATTCAATTAAACATCAATTTTCACACAAATGGTTAAATAGTTTTATTTTAAACGATTCAGTTTCTCATGTCATTTAGTTGCCTTCAGTTCTATTTGAGCCATAGATAGGATTCTATTAAGTGTTGCCACTCTTACTTATATATATATATATATATATATATATATATATATATATATATATATATATATAAGAAAGAAAGTTGGCCAAACTTAGTCGAGGGAGACACGACAGATGTCATTTCAATTTCAATTTCTTTCAATATATATATATATATATATATATATATATAGATTTATAAAATACACACACACACACACACTCACACACACTAACACGCACACACACACACACATATATATATTTATATATATATCAACTCTATCATATATATTGAGCATTCTATTTAATGATACCGCATAATTTCGTTCATCTCAGACTCATCAAGTGAGTTAGTTATAACTAAAAACTATTACAATATATATATATATATATATATATATATATATATATATATATATATATGTGTGTGTGTGTGTGTGTGTGTGTGTGTGTGTGTGTTTCTAGGCGTGAGCACCATGTTTTTGTCGGTGTGTAATATTCTAAGAGAATATTTTCGATGGATTTCTTTGAATGACTTTGTTATTATATTCCTAGTAAAAGTATTTACTGAATTTGATTCATTTCTCCTCGATCGGCCTTGTTTTGTCATTCTACTCAATATTTTGCTAATATAAAACCTTTTTTTTTAAAATCTCCTGAGTTGCAAACTGGAGATTATTCCGATATGTCCACTCTTTGAACAACACATCAAGAAAAGGTAACACGTAGCACCTCGTTTTCATTTACTGATGAAAAACATTTTTCCTCGATGATAAGATGAAAGAAATCAAAGGCTGTATACACAGTTGTCTCTCTCTCTCTTTCTCTCTCTCTCTCTATATATATATATATAACTTTTAATGGCTTCGACACATTGTCAACGCTGCCCAGTTGGCTGGGGCTGTAGAATACACCGACAGTATCTCTACAGAGGGTAAGACCTGCCCCAACAACAAATGTCCTTTTTATGGCACTAAACCATCTGATGGTGAGGTTCCTATAATGCTGGAGCTTCGGGAAATGCGGAGTACTTCTTCACTGCCATCGCTCCTAGGTCCACTCTGGCCCTGAATGGTATCACCTGATAGGGTTCTATCTATGGGTCAAATAGAACTAAACTACGTACTTTTACTCAACTGATTTACTTGAAATAGAACTATTTTGACATTTGAACTACGTACTTATGCTAAACTTAATTGTTTGAAATTCAAGTGTTTTTGTATGCTTAACTGAATTATTTGAAATAGAACTGTTTTTGACATTGAAACTGTATTTATGCTAACCTGAATTGTTTGAAATAGGATTGTTTTGAGATCCAACTATGTGTAAACAAAAGTTATACTTATACTGAACTGAATTGTTTTAATTAGAACTGTTTGACTAAACTGAATTGCTTGAAATAGAAATGGTTTTGACGATTAAACTATGTGTGTATGTTAAACTGTATTGTTTAGAATAGAACATTTTATTTGTATAAAAATGGATTTGGCATTAAATAACCTACAAAGGGTGATATGCCTTAAAAACTAAACAAATAAACAAACAAACAAACAGACAATATCAATGGGGTTGGTTACAGTCAGTCTTTAGCCTATGTGATCATCAAAACAAGAGTTATAGATGAGATACTCATGGTCATCAAATACAGTTGGCTCAATGCTTACGCTGTTCTGACTTATCTATATATGCTCAATCACTGATATTAAGCTTTTTGTATAATGTAATATAATACAATATATATGATATAATGTAATATATGTATAGCAAATCATTTAACTAAATTACTAATTATCGTAGTATACATACATATATATCTCGTGTATTCATGTGTCTATGAGTGAATGGTTGGATGTATACATTGATTTTATGTTATTATTGACTCTTAGGGGAATGTTAGAACTATTTTTCCTAATATTTTTCCTGAAATAGAAAAAATTACTGCCAGATGCTGACCACAATACATTGAAGGAATTTATTTTCTTCGTGTGACGAAGCTGGCAACAAAATTCTGTATCTAGCGACTGTTATGTTGATCTCTATGGGCTACAATGTGCGAAATACGCCCAGTGCTTTGACAACTGGACATTCTTTCCCTCTTCCACAATATAAAAGAAACCCACCAATTCAAAGCTTACAATAAATCAAGATCGATTAGGAATGTTCAATAATTCTTTCCTGACACTTTTCAACCAATCACAGATGCTTTTCCATTCACCACTGTCCACTCGTTGCCCAACTCTCACATGACAAAACTTTGATGTTATAGGTTGAATCAAAGACACGCCATCTTTCTTTTCTTGCAACGGGCTTATCAGTTCGGTGAAATATCAAATCAGGCCGTACTACTGGCTGAGTGGATCAATAAGTTCGATGTCGCTGCTTTTGATTTGGGATGACACTTCGATTTGTCGTTAGGACCAATCCCTGTTTTACCCGGGAAGCCGACAGCTTTTGGACAACTGTAAATACACCCTTCGATTTCTTTCCTCTTATCATGGAGGAAAAAAAAGAAGCTTTTTATCAGTGGATGAAAACGAGGCGCAACGTGTTGACTTTTCTTGATGTGTCATTCAAATAGTGAATATATCGGAACAATCCCCAGTTTGCAACTCTGGAGATTAACAGAAGAGGTTTTTATATTTGCAAAATATTGAATAGAATGACAATACAAGGCCGGGCGATGAGAAATGAGTCATACTCTGTTATTACTTTTATTATGAATGTAATTACAAAGTAATCCAAGTAAATCCTACTAAAACATTTCTTTCGAAAGCTACACACAACAGAAAACATGGTACTCACGTCAGGAAACATCGATATACAAATAGGGCTCAGAATATCTTGACTGTAATCCTTACAGAGAAGTAAGGCATTCTACCCCGCCAAAAAAAAAAGGGCTATCGTGAGTATTACACTAAACCGCATCTGATGGCACGGATCCAGGTCTGGAGATTTGAGAATTATGAAGTATCCCTTCATTGCCATTACTCCCAGGTCTTCTATGGCCTAGAGGGGAAATACTCGTACATATTTGGGTCCTATCTATTTGACATAAAAATATGATAAGAATTATTCTGTAAAACTATGATATTTAAATGGGAGTTTTGCTTGTACGGCTTCAACAGGCATTTGCACTACTACTCATTGACATTTGAGTCACCACATATCGACTGGGGTTATGCGTGTAGTGCTAAGTCTTAAGTGTGGATTGGACTTCGTGATAACTTCGCCGTGAGTAAAAGTGACGAACACACAAAAACCACGTCTTAGTTCACTAATACCAAAATTTATTCACGTCTACACTTTATAGTAGTCGTCGAAAAAAGAGAAAGAGGGTATAAAATATGAGTCAGCCGCGTTAGTTTGACAAAGAGAAACAACATGACATAAGGAGAGAGTGGGCCGATACAGATCTTGAATCATCTTTCACGTTTCTTTTGAAGTTCTAACCGTGATTGCACGCTGGTTTCACCTTCATAGCTTTGGGTCTGGTGTGAAACCCCTTTTCAGAGCTCACTTCGACATGGGGCAGGTGACACAACTCTCGGCTGTCCCTTATGTCTGTCATAGCAGGTGTTCAACTATCTGTCTTTACCTCGTCACGTCCAGACGCCAACTAGCTCTTTCCAGTCTCTTATCGAACATCCACTTCAGCCGTTCAAAATTCGTTGTCGATTCGCTGGTGATACATTTCTATTTTTAATCCCGGGTGTCCATAAATATTCTACAATTCGTAATCGATAGATAGATTTAAAAAATACTTTTTAGAAACAACGATTCAAAATATAAACACACGAGGGTCATTCAACAAATAAGGTGAATTTTGGCAAAAGAGTTGACAATGTTTACGACTGCATCATTTTTAAGGATATCTATAGATAAAAACATTTTCATGTTCCAGAATATTGTCAGCAAAACCTTCTTTACTGACCGCTGAGACAGGAACTTTTCTTTACCGGAGAGCCACTGGGTTTCCTCTTCATTGACAGACTTTTTGATTCGGACTCGTTATCGTCTACTAATATTTACCTCCTTTGTAAACATTTTTTCACTAAAACAGGCTTTTCTGTACACATCATACATCCTTCTGTAAATTTCTCATGGTTCGAATTTATTACATGTCAAACTAATAACAGACCTCAATTTAAACCTGGAACAATGTCAGATTTATTGCTATTCTGAATAGCTTTAAAGCAAATGTTTTTGCTTGATTAAACCAGTTGTCATTTTAAACTAATTCCAAAAATTATAGATGTTTTTTATTCCCCGTATTAATAGAATGACACTAGTGAAATGAACATGATACTCTAACGCCCTGGCATAAAAGGACCATTGACCAGTTGACATAGGAAGTGCCCGTGGTGTAATGGTCGTAGGAAATGGACACGGCGACACGAGTTCAAATCCTAGATGAGACTTACTGCATTTCACATAACACTAATACCCTTGGGAAAGGTATGAATCCAATTATTCTCCATCCAGCTATGGGTAAAATAGTAGGGCGGACTAGGTTCTTCAGCCTTGGTGAGGCAACTAGTCTAGGAGAAGGACAACTCTGAATTCAAACCTATTAAACTCTGCTTAAAAATTGACCATGTGTCATATTTTGCCCGAGCGGAGCGGTTGGTAAATATGATGGACGAATTGACATACTATTAAAATTAAACTTCTGGAAACATAGCTGGGAATTTACAATTAAAACTGCTTTGGTATTGTTCGTCAGAACCAGTTACATCTTCACAAGAATTATCAGATAGGGGCCACAGAGCTGGGGACACATACGTTTTTTTTTGTACACCGCATTCTTTTTTCCTATGTTTATCTATCTATCCGGATGTCTGGTGTGCTATCTGGGACTTCGGGCAATCTTGAGTTTATTTTGTTTTCCTTGTCCTCTTGAGTTCTTATAATTGGGCACAAGGAATTTATTAATTTTCGATGTCTTTAATCACCCAAAATCCACTGTAAACCGCACGGCTGGAGATAGGTATTTTAGGTATCCGTTCATTACGTTGTCTAGACTGTTCAAATTTACTCTACCTTATTTACCCTTTTTCACGACTGAACCAACCAGAGGACTGCTAGAAATGCCAGCCAGTGGTCAAGTTTTGTCTATCATATCACTGGTTATTTTACATGGCTTTTCTTCTAACAGATTACCAGTTAACTTTTGAATACATATATTTTGAATTCTACACTTAACAAAATTAATTGGTCACAAATTCCTCATGTAACACATTTACAGAGGAGCATATTTGCTAACGCACTGGGCACTAATATATTTGGAGAATATGTATTTGCCAAACCCCTCCTTCAAATTCAAGATGCCAGAGAAGTCTATCTTTGAGTTGAGTAGTAAAGTAAGTTGGCGACTTTAGTCGAGGGTGACCCAAAGGTTCCCTTTTCAATAGCTACCACATCGAAGTGTAGAGGAGAGCGCTACTCCATTCACTGGGTTGCTCCACTTTACCTTTGATCGGTACCTCATAATGCTGAGTGTTCAGCAAGGAGGTATCAAGTACCGTTTCTTGAATGTTCGGGTGACTCGACCTGGGATTGAACTCCGGTCTCCCGGACCATTGGTGAACACTCAACTCATTAGGCCAATGGATTTAGACTATTCTTTCTCCACGACTTTAAAAACGTTTTGCAGTTATCTTAGTTTTAGATAAACAGAAATTTAGAGTTAATATTTGTCAACATACCTCATGAGCAGTGAGAAAAATTTCCTATATAATAAGCTTTATCCGTTTATTCTGTAATGGCCGTTAGCAAAGCCGACGCTGATTGAATAAAGTACACTAGGTTTTGTTTTCAGCGATGGAGGTGTTTATCGTACCAGTCACTTTTTTGATGAACTGATAACAGAAGGAGAGTGTAGCAATGTTCTATATATTCTTCAAACAACACTTTACATACTTTGAATTCGAAGCCTTTTCTTATGCGAGACCGCTTGCTTTACCAAGTCGAGAGAAACTAGTTATCATGTGACAAAAACTAGGCGGAATTTATTTTTTTCCTTGATCTGTCATTCTCAACATGGACATATCAAATCAATCCTCCCAATATACGATTTTGATATTGTTTGGTTTCTTTATTTAATAGCCAATCAACCTTATTAGATGACAAAGCCACCCTTATAAAAGAATAATGATGGTACTCATCAGCACGCAGCTAGCCTGGATTTCTCTGTCTGTCTGTCTGTCTCCGTCTGTCCCTATCATCATCGTATTCGGTGGGTCTTTCAAACTATATCTTGTGTCCACTCAGAGTTGTTGTAGGTAAATTTTTGCTGTCACTTATGAGTACGATCTAGCTTCTCCAGCAGTGTCTTATTTGGATGGGAATAAAATGGGAGGTAAGTGGCCGTACAGTAGTTGTTTTATGGGGTATTTCTTCTAGGATTTAACGAATAGCTGAGGGGATAAAGAGATTCATACTTTTTCCAAGGGTACTATTTACCAACCCCTCCGCTCGGGCAGGATATGACACAAGGTCAATTTTTTAAGCAGAGTTTAACAGGTTCATTCAGAGTTTTCCTTCTCCTAGACTAGTTGCCTCACCAAGGCTGAAGAACCTAGTCCGTCCTACTATTTACCCATAGCTGGAGGGAGAATAAGGGGGTTCATACCTTTCCCAAGGGTATTTGCCCGAAAGTGAACATAATAGCGCGACTGGAGTACGAACTCGCGTACTACGATTCCGCAGTTCATCGCTTTAACCATTACACCACGAGGACACCCCCTTTTTCCAAGGGTATTAGTCCGAAAGTAAACATAACTGCACGACTGGAGTTCGAACCTGTTTGCTTTGATATCACAATCAAGCACTGTAGCCACTACATCACAGGCATTCCTTCTGAACCTTTCGAGGATCAACCGACGAAGATTGACTTAAAGAAAATATTGAGTTGAATGGCCAAGTCAGTCAATTAAGAAGTCGTCGACAACAAAGTGTTAACAATAGGAACTTTCTTTGTGAGAGTGATAAACACACGACAGTTGGAAATTTTTAAAACGGTCAATCCTTACACATAGAAATTTGAATCGCTTCTTAAAAAAGCGTAGAAATTTGAGATCTTTGAAAGAGAACTTGTTACGGTATGAGATAACGAAATTGTATTAATTTTTCTGAAGCAGCCAGTACATCTCAAACAATACGAAAACTTTTGAAATACCCGATATGAGATCACACACACACACACACACACACACACACACACACACACACACACACACATATATATATATATATATATATATATATATATATATAATTACAATATGTTTTATTCATGATAATGTTTTCTCTTAAAATCAAACGACTGTCTGTTTATAGAATTTCTTATATCGGTTATTTGAACTTGGAATTTCGCGTAGATGTCTTGGTGATTTCATTCTTTGTTTGGTATCGATTTGTCGCAATCAGCAGTCTTTGAGACCAGCTCCAGTGAAGAATTCACGAATAGTATGTACTGTTAATAACAGTGAAATTGCCTTTGGTTTGCTTTCAGTTTGATTTTTACGGCAAACATAACTTCCGTAGGTCATCAATTGTAACTCGCGTCGACGAATACAAAACTACTATCAAAGTCTGCTTGAAAGTTAATCCAGAACAAATGTGAAGATTAATTTGATGTTTTGCGAATTCATATACCGAGCTGGTTTGTAAGAATCAAGAATCTTATAAAGCTGTTTTATAGGGGACAAACCCTTCATAAAAGGAAGAATAATTTACGCCCATTTAAAATTAGACATATCTATTCACATACGGTTGCTTTTTATGATTTAACCATTGTTAGTTATTCACGTATGATACGTCCGTATGTTTCTACTTTCTTCCTTCATTTTCTTGTCTTTTCTAGCCGAGCATTCTTTTTTTCCCTCACTTCTCCTGTCTCTTCTCTTCCATTCTCTTTCTTTGCTTTCCTTTCTTTTCTACCTTACTTCATTTATATATTTTCCTTTCTTCTTTTTCATTTTCTTTTTTTCCCATTCTTCCGTTCTTTAATTTTCTTCTTCTTTCTCCTTTTGTTATCTCTTTTGATGGTTCAGTTTGTTTCACATCATTGGCTTATACAGTCACGTGATATTTTTTAAAATATGAACGCTGATTTATTGATTAAACAGTTAGCTTCCTTTTCTTTGTAATTATAATCTCCTCCCTTTTTTAGTATTTCATAAAACATCTACCGGTGATCTAACGAAATTTAACATCTTTTCTAAGTCCTAATGATGGATTCTTAAAATCGAAACGTCATAGCGTTGATCTCTTTCTTATTAAATTATTTGCTTTGGATTACTTTGTTTTTCAATGAGAGAGAGAGAGAGAGAGAGAGAGAGAGAGAGAGAGAGAGAGAGAGAGAGAGAGAGAGAGAGAGAGAGAGAGAGAGAGAGAGAGCCTTTGTTTGTACGGTTTAGAATATGCTGAATATCCTCTGCAGATGTCTGAGTAACACCGAAAAAATGTGTCTCCTACAAAGTTATTTAATTCAAGGCCAGTTTGAAATCACGTGTCTCATTGAATGGATTCAATCAGGTGACCTGAATGGTTCTAGATTTGGAAATAAATTAATCAGTAAGATATGCTCGATTCGAACTTCATGACCACTCTTATCCATAAATCCCAGTTTAGTCATACGATTCATGTGAATCTGAAATGTCACCAAGAAATGAAAGTTGTTTGGTAAGCATGAACATATAGTTGCGTTGTTATTCATTCAAGCAACGAAGAACTTAGAAGGATGTGAGATGATGACAGAAGACAATGAATAAGTACAAAAGATGGCGACAACAGACTGACCAACAGGACAAACGAAGAAAGTGGATTGAAGAGATGGAAGTTGGTTAAACGTCCAAGTAAGGACCAGGTAAGAAAATGATCACGTAAAGGGCTATGAATGAGATAGCCGTATATATATATAGGAGGTTCATTGAATAAGTTTATATATAGAGAGAGAGAGACGAGGATCATTAAATAAGTTTCCAGACTTTTTTTGTATGGGCACTTTTATTGATAGTACGCACATGAAACTCTAGTCCCCTTCGAGGTAATCTCCTCCAGCTGCAATGCACTCGTTGTACCGTTCCAACAACTTCTGGAAAGCCCCATGGAAGTCCTCTTGTGAGAGCGTGTCAATGACCTTCGTCACAGCCTCTTTCATCTCCTCTGTTGTCTCATAACGACAGCCTGTGAGCTTAGAGAATAACTAAAAGTCACAGGGAGCATGGTCAGGACTGTAGGGAGGCTGAGGAATTGTCTTGATGTCCATCTTGGTCAAATAGTCTGTGACAAGGATGGAGTTGTGGACTGGTGCATTGTCCAGATGAAAATGCCACTGACCAGATTTGAAGAGTGTTGGCCTCTTCCGACGGAATCTCTTCCTGAACTCAACATAGTAACCCTAACCCTAACCTTTTGGCCAATCAACTCTGGTGCATTGACTTCCTTACTCCTCCCACACCTCTCATCATGCCTCAAAAACTCTGTGCCTTCCTTGAATCTATTATGCAACTCAAAAAATGATGCTCGATTCATGCAAGAAGGTTGAAAAGCAGTCTGAAGCATTCCACACGTTTCTGTGGCATTTTTTTCCAAGTTTAAAGCAGGATTTTATTGCATATCGTTCTTCTAAAGTGTCCTCACGTCCAGATTGCATTTTTAAAATTCACCAGCTGTGACTGTCAGGCGTGTATTCCAATTGCTGCTGTAGCTGTTCATTTGAAGCTGAAATCATAAAAATTGGTATGTCATCTCATAAGATGTATAGCAATAACATACTGAAATCTCTACGAGATGTATAGCAATAACATACTGAATTCTCTACGAGAATTTTAACTGCCCATACAAAAAATGTCTGGAACTTATTGAATGAACCACGTATATTATATTTCCTATATGGATTAATAATAACCATTTGAAATGCTTAAAAAAAGTTTTAATAATCCTTAAAATGGTTAAAGACAGCCATAAGCACTCGAAAACTACAGTTTTCCAGACAATTTCTATATTCATTCAATAAGGATCCTTGTTTTTCAAGAACCAGGCACAGTGGCCTGTTATCGATTAAATATCCTCGGAGAAAGGATTAGAAAGGATTAGAAACCAAAAGGATTAGAAAGGATTAGAAACCAAAAAAAAAAAAAAAAATCAAGTAAATCCATAAGAAGACATCAAAATCTACGAAATTTTACCAATCATACAATATGAAGAAAAATCTATGCTTTAAAACCCCCAAGTAAACTAATTCATACATTTTTTGTCAATATTAATTTATTCTATTATATTTTCCTTCTTATGGCTTGTAAAAAATAGATACCTTTAACTGAAATGTTTTTAATCAAGTTTGTCTAAAGAATATTTCATGAAGTCAAAAGAAAGAAAAACGTTCGGCGACTTATTTAGTATTATTCTATTGCTACTAAATAAAAGAAAAACTCTGTTAAGAGTCATTTAGAGATGAAGCTCTTTTATATTTCACCTGGGGCATTGTATATATATATATATATATATATATATATATATATATATATATATAATGCATGGGTGTAAGTTAGTAAGCTAATTTGCAGGATTTTGAAATCTTTTTTTGCTTATTCTGGTTAATCAGTTATTATCTGAGGCGCAGGGTTCCGTACGAGATGCTGTGTGGAGCATTTTGTTGTATTGTTATGGTTAACAAACTAGCTTCACAAATAAATTACTACTTGGCTGAGAGGTAGTACTCTCTATTGATATCTGATCTTTATATATTTATTTACCAATAAAATAAGAAAAGAAAAACAAGTGAATATTCTCTAAACGAGCAAATTTTATAACTTTTCCTAGGAGTAACACACACACACACACACACACACACACTCGTATCTATAATTTTTGTTTGTTGGGTGCCTCTGTGGCGTATTAGCTAACGTGCTGGGCAGTGAAATCGTTGTAACTTTAAATCCCGGTCGCGTTATTACTCTCACCATTTGATTAATTCCCTTGGGAAATATATGAACTATCTTATGCCTTCAAGAAGGACTTATTTGGCATTAAAATATCCACGAAGTTTTATATGCCATTAAACAAAGAATCAAATAATATGTTACATAGCTATGATATGGCTACGCGAAACGTTCATAACATATATACATAGAACACAGGAATCACGAAACAGGAAAAACACATAACGACTTCTTAGTTCAGGTACGAAACCTTTTATTACCTTTGAGATAATGGTTTCGACATAAGGAAGAGAGATGCACAATCTTTCTATGATGACTTTTCCATCTGCCCCCTATCTCGTGCGGCGCCCGTAGCGCACAAATTCTTCTGGCCTCTGCGAGCCTCGAAAGTCGACACTTCTCGTTCGGTCTCTAGTTCTCAACTGACTTTTTCAAATCTCCCCAAATCCTCCGCGCACTTCCGGTGCATGACGTCATTGACATCCCTCTATCTGGGATTTTTATTTTGACATCTCTGAATGACACGTCCGCTTCGCTCGCGCACGAGAACACCTGCGTTCATGTTGTACGTAGCTAACCCATGCACTGAGCTGAAAGATTCTAAACCTAACTAAACCGAAAGGCATAAAACGAAATCCCTCGGCCATTATCTTACAAATATAGTTTGCGATATTTATAAATAAAGAGTGTTCATTACTAGTGATAAGTGATATGTATATACATTTACACAAAAATATTTAAACACACATACTCATATATACTTGCCCAGATTGCTTCTCTGGCGGCAACACCCCACAGAGACACCAATTATACGGCCACCTACCTCCCATCACGAAAACTATCCAAGTTAGACGAACTAGACATGCAGGACACTGCTGGAGGAGCAGGGACGAGCTCATAAGTGATGTACTCCTATGGACTCCCATATATGGCCGAGAAAAAGCAGGACAACCAGCTCGAACATACATTCAGCAGCTATGTGAGGATACGGGATGTAGCCCTGAAGACTTACCAGAGGCGATGAACGATAGGGAGAAGTGGCGAGAGAGGGTCAGGGATATCCGTGCTAGCGGCACGACATGATGATGATGATGAGACTTTTCTGCAGAGGGGTAGGCACCCCCACCCACCCAATACGTGTCCTGGATATGACACGAAACAATTAGATGGTGAGGTTCTAGTAATGCTGAAGCTTTTGGGAAAGCAGAGTAACCCTTCATTGGTATTGCTCCCAGGATCACTCTGGCCCGGTGTGGTAGCACCCATTAGAGCCCAATCTATGGATCAAATAGAAGTAGGCTGTGTACTTATGCTAAACTGAATTGCTTGATATAGAACTGTTTTGAAATCTAACGGAAATGTTTTGATATTTGCTAGTTTGTAAACACATACTATACTTATAATAAACTGAATGGTCTGAAATTTAATTCGGTGTTAATTGACCTGAAATTGACCGTAAAAAAACCCAACTAAACAATCAACGAGCGAACCAACCAACCAACCTATATATATATATATATATATATATATTGATAGATCAATTGATATATTTATAGATAGATAAGTTTGGTGTAGACACTGAGTCGCATTGGATATAAACTGACAATCATTTTGGCTCTACCTCAACACAATCCTAATATATATATATATATATATATATATATATATATATATATATATATATATATATATAAATGCTTTATTAATAGATATATGTCTTATCAAAGAAACATGATCGTCTGCATTTAGAATACGATATATCGGTTATTTGAAATTTGAATTTCCAGTAGATGCTTTGGTGATTTCATTCTTTGTTCGCTATTGATTTTTCGAAATCGGAATTCTTTGAGCCTAGTTTAGGCAAAGAATTCAGAAATATCGTGTACTGTAAATAATAGTGAAATTGTCTTTTGTCCGCTTTCCGTTTGATTTTTCCGCCAAACATATGCTCTGTGGGTTATCACCCAAGGCCTGCGACGAGGAATAGAAAACTGACATCAAAGTCTCTTCGAAAGAAAATACACAACAAATATGCTGAATTAATTTTATATTGTTTTTGCGAATTCATCTTTCTTCTAGGAGTTATATCAATCTTATCAATATAATGTTATCTTGTCTATTTTTTAAAATAATCATCGAATAGAATTTCAAATAAATTTATATTTTCAATTTTTACAGATTATAAAACACACACACACACACACACACACACACACACACACACACACACACACACACACACACACACACACACACACACACTAATTGTTGTCTTTATTAAACGCACCAGCTCCCGAACCAGTGACTTATAGCTCATTTGGTATAGTAGCTGGTCTATATCTAAAAAGTAATGACAAAAAAATATTAGTCTAAATTATCTATGATAAACGAAAATACTAGTCAAAACGAATATAAAATAAATGTATTTTGTTCGGTGGAAAAGAAATCTTCATTATCTCAGGAAATTAGATGGATATATTCTGAAGGCATGTCAACCCCTCTTGGATTATCTAATGCCTTGATATTAGGGAATTTTGCGAATTGTTCATTCATCTTTACCATTTTTGTATTATTGTATCTTCAGTTTTTTTTTTATTGCATACGGTCCAATCGATACAAATAATTTTAGACCAATCTATTCGAACAACTGATGGGAACCTAATGAGTACTACCCCTCCCGGTAAAGTGAACCTGGAAGTAATGGCAATGAAGGTTTAGTTCACATTCCCAGATCTTCAGAACTGTAGCCTCACTATCAGATGCAGTTTTATATCACACCGAGAACACCTCATTTTTTAGGGTGTCTTGCCCCTTTTCAATCAGCGTAATTTTAGCCCTTTCGACAATCATTTAGTCTTGTTGAAGGTTGGTGTAGATTACTTTTCATTTTTTAAGCTCTTGAATTTTCCTGTTGATTTTATCACACTTCCAAAATGCCTTCTATTCATTCATTCCCTTTTTTTGTTTATTTCCATTAATCCACAGAAGATTGTCACGTAGCTGTCTCTTCTTTAATACCTTGCTTTTAATTTTAGGAAAGTTGGTTAGCATAGACACCCTGTGAGAATCGTACTCAGGAAGAATATTCAATTAAACTTGTTCTATAATCGTCCTGTGAGGCCAGGTACTCTAGGAATTAACTAAGATTAGCTTAATTTTGTTCACTAGCCGAATAAAACTAACTCTACAGTATAAAAAAAACAAATCGAATTTTTTTTATGTTTACTATCTTGATAGTTGTTATGAGGTTGGGAATTTCTCACCTATGCACACACGAACTCTCTATCAGTGAACAGGTTTGTGAAAAAAAGAAATTAAAAGATGAATTTCTTCACTCCTTCTTTAATAGAAGCTTCAATATTTGTTATATAATTAAGGGATGATTTTTTTTATATTAATCATTTTTCATTAATTATATTTTATCATTCAGTTTGGTTTGGCTTTGAACTATTCGGGTTCAGAGTTCAGGCACATAGCCATTGGGTACAGTTTTACGCTCGGGCGCAACGGAAATGACAATCACCATTGTCATAATAAACCTCAGACAGGAAATGGAGCTGGAGTGTGGATGACGTCATGTCCAGAAGAGATGGGCGGAGAATTTGTGGATTTTAAAAATCACGGAGTTGAGAATTGATATTGGACCATGGAGGCAGAGAATTGAGTTTCTGCCATGGAGGCAGAGAATTGAGTTTCTGCCATGGAGGCAGAGAATTGAGTTTCTGCCATGGAGGCAGAGAATTGAGTTTCTGCCATGGAGGCAGAGAAGTTGAGTTCTCTGCCAGTGAGGCATAATGTTGGATTTTGGCCCTTGAAGATGTATTTAAGTTGTTCGGATCTCTACCGACTGAGATCCTAAACATCTCACGATGCGTCGCATTGGGGATAATCCGCATAGTATAGTCAGCATAGTAAGAATTGTGTCTCTCTCCTCGTGTCGAAGAACCGAAATCAGATGTGTATATGACCGGTTATAAAGAGTCAATAAATAAATAACTCAACACGGAGATATGAGTGCCACACAAATGTATCCAAAGTCTCTGAGGAGGGTTTCCTTGGTTCAATGTGGACGACGACAGGCAAGGTACTTACTACGGCTGCTGCTGCTGCTCTCTACTCTACCAGCTTAGTTCTTGGTAAATATTCTCTTTGGCTCAGTCCATTATTCTGGTCATAGGTGAGTCACCTACAACGAGAAGTTAATAAAACGTTCGTACCAGAACAACAGTGTCCGCTTGTTTTTAACTCTATGTATTTGTATAGTTTGTTTGCATATATATATGGTTATGGTATGCAACATATCATTATGAACCGAAATCATAACGCGAATTCCGTTTCCAGATCTTTAGTAAGTAAATAAGTAAAGTTAGTAAAGTTGGCGACTTTAGTCGAGGGTGATTCGAAGGCTCCCTTTTCAATAGCTACTACACCGAGGTGTAGGGGAAGGCGCTACTCTCTTCCCTGGATTGCTCCACTTTACCCTTACCTTATAATACTGAGTGTTAAATCAGTCGGCATCGAGTACCATTTTTTTTAAGTCGGTGTCATTTTATGGATATTTTATTAAAACAACTATGGAGAAGACTAAACTTTTTAGACTTGGCATATTCTATATAGAAGAAGGAAAACTTTGAATTCAAGTCAGTAGAAGTACGCCAAAACTTTGATGTTGAATAATATCCTACCCGCAGTAGAGGGGTTAGGTAAATATTTGCTATGTTAGAACAGATATAATTCTTTGTCTGATGTATATAATCATGTGATTCTACAAAGTAAGAAAAGATGCGATGTTTTTGGTACAAGAACACTTAAACGTGATTTATTAAGTTTTACCAGACAAATTGGTACGTATATTTTGGACTCTCTGACTCATAATACATTAAGGAATGTCACCTTCAGTGCAGTTTAGAAGCGTTTGAAACGTCTCAGATGGTGTTTCGTCAAATGTCAGTTTCCAATAACGAATAGTCTTTAGATTAAAAGTCTCCAAACTGATATTTTTCCAGGAAAAATTGAAAGAAAAAAAAAACATTACTTTTCATGGCAATCAAACATTTTCCGGAAATCTGTGTAGGTTTCAATGATTCATGCTGTAATTTTTTTTAATGCAGCAACGAAAACGTCGTATTTTGAGAGTAGTTTTACCCCCTGTCCCTCGGTTTATATAAAAACTAGGGCGACATTTTTATACTTAATCTTTATATATATATATATATATATATATATATATATATATATATATATATATATGTGTGTGTGTGTGTGTGTGTTAGAATGAATATTGTTCAATTCTGGTGACAGCTGGTTCATTCAAGTTTGGTTCTACTTGACGTCGAGTAAAACGCCTAGGTATATAACTATTATCAATAACATAAGTGACCCTTATGCAGCATATCTATGCAAGACATCATGAAAGTAAAGTTACCTATTTATTTCCATGTATACTTCAAAAAATACTCTGAAGAAAATATCACTGGAAAGAGCAAGATTTCTGCTCTGAAATACAGTTTAAAATAGACATATTTCTATTGATCTCACTAGAACAATAGACTATATCTGTTAAAATTTATCTCACATGGTAATAATCGTATCCTATGAGAATTATAATAACATCGTTAAGGAAACGTAATATATCCGGCACACACCACAACAGGGAGCGCATAAGAATAGCCATATATCATTATTGTGGTTCTTATCAGATTACGGAGGTTGTCCCGTAGCGTAATGGCTAACATGCTGGAAATCTACCTCAATCGTAAGCAAGTTCGAAGACCAGTGGTACTATAAAATTTACTTTCGGACTTATACCTTTTGGAAAGATATGAATCCCCTTATTCCCTCAGCTTTGGCTTAAATAGTACCACTACTTTTCTTTTGAAAGTGTGACACGATGGGTGGCATTCGTTTTTGTGGGTGTGGGTGCCAGTCAGACTATCCCTTTGTTTGTTTTGGCGCGAAACCCACACAAAGGACTTGGGCATGAGATCTACCACGAGGTCGGAAGAGGACAAGGGAATGAAGGTCTCAGGAACAATCGACAGGAAAGAGCAGTCAAGTGAAAGCCAGTCAGAGCAGAGAGGAGACCACTCAACAGAAATCTGAAAGGCGACTGCAAACACCTGTTGCCCTACAGATACCGGGTTGACTAACGCTAGAAGATAAGTCTGCATTGCTAGTGGCTTGTGGGAGTTTGGCTCGAGTACACGCTCGCGTTAGCCCACAGAAACACAGAATGCACAAAAGTGCCATCGACTTCTCCCTTCTTGCGCTTGGATCTAACCCAAGCCCGTGATTGCCTGTTCTTTAATTCCACCCTTTCGGCTGTTGTATTTTGTGTGTTGGTAAAGGAATGTGAAATACCCCAGGCCAGAGATGAGAAAATCCACTAGACGATTCTAATGACGATGAGTACTTTGGTTGGTTGAGATAGTGGGGGTCAGCTGGCTGTGTATTGTCACAAAAAGATGGATTTAGCATTAAATAACGCATGGAAGATGACATGCCTTTACACAAATAAAGCAACGCAAACTAATCAGTAAATTACTTGGTTTGGTTTGATGCGTTTGTTTAACGACCATTCAACTCCTTATGGGTTTGCCCAGTCAGCTGGGGCTGTAGAATACACTAACTGCACCTCTGCTCAGGGGTAAGAACCCCCCAACGAGTGTCCTGGATATGACACTAAACAATCTGATGGTGAGGTTCCAGTAATGCTGGAGCTTTGGGGAATGCGGAGTTCCCCTTCATTACCATCACTCTCAGGTCCACTCTAGCCCGGCGTGGTAGCACCTGATAGGGCCCTATCTATGGTTTAAATAGAACTAACAGCATTCTTATGCTAAACTGAATTGTTTGAGTAAACTGAATAGATGAAATAGAAATGTTTTTGACAATTAAACCTTACTTACATTTAAACTGCGTGCTTATGCTTAACTGAATTATTTCAAATAGAACTGTTTTTCGACATTAAAACTGTATTTACACTTAACTGAATTGTTACAATAACTTCTTGAATAGTTTGAAATAGATGTTTTTTGACAATTAAACTGTGTACTTTTGCTAAACTGAGTTGTTTTAAATAGAACAGATTATTTAGATAAAAATTGATTTGGCGTTAAATAACCTACAAAGGTTGATATGCCATAAAACCCACCAAACCAAACCAAACCATCCTTATGGGTTATTTAATGTCGGATTTTCATTCGTCCATAACTGCTTGATTGTATATATGAGTGACCTATTTACATGACCTTGTGCCATATCTAAGTAAACAGCTCAGTAAATTACTGTGACTGTTTGATTATAATCTTAATCATAATTTCAATATTCTATTGCATGTTTAACATTGCAATTTTTTCTCTCTACTCTTTAGCACAGTTATATGATATCAGATATTCAGATCACATATAATGTATGAATACACAGCTATTTTGTTTCAAGTATTAGTGTTCGCCAATGGTCCGGGAGACCTAGGTTCAATCCCAGGTCACGTCATATCAAAGACTTTAAAAATCTCCTTTCTTAACACTCAGCAATATAAGGTACGTATCAAGGGTAAAGTCGAGCAATTCCGAGAAAGGAGTAGCGCCCTCCCCTACGCCTCGGTGTAGTAGCTATTGAAAAGGGAGCCTTCTGGTCGCTCTCAACTACGGTCGTCAACTTCACTTTTTTACTTACATATAATTCAAGCATCCATATGGTTTCAAGTGCAAATGCGGGCTGAAAATTTCAAAAGCTGATATTCTATATGTTGAAACCATTGTACTTGTTGATGATTTTTTGACCAATGGGATAAAAACTCTACTAAACCAATGGAAAAAATGTGTTGACAACCAGAGGGACTTTTTTGATGAAAAAAAAGCCTCATTTGGTGAAAATCCGTGAAAATATCTTGGTCAGCCTTTGAACTTTTCTGGTGATCATTGTAAAAATTCCTCTTTTATCATATTTACCCAACCCGTCCGCTCGGGCAGGATACGACACAGGGTCAATTTTTCAAGCGGAGTTTAACAGGTTTGAATTAAGAGTTTTCCTTCTCTTAGACTAGTTGCCCCACCGAGGCTGAAGAACCCTACTATTTACCCATAGCTGGAGGGAGAATAATTGGATTCATACCTTTCCCAATGGTATTACTGCTATGTGAAATACAATCAGTCTCGTTCAGGATTTGAACTCGTGTCGCCGTGTCCATTTTCAACGACGATAACCATTACACAACGAACACCTCCAAAATTCCTTTTTTATAATTCTTTGTTTGCAGAGAATCACATATTTTTCAGTTATCCACACATATATCCACACATATATGAATAATTTTTCTAACTTATACTTAATACTCTTTCATGGAAGCCTCGGCAAAATAGATTAAAAAAAGCAATTAAATGAGACACTTTCAAGCTGACAATGTGTAGGAAAAGGACCTGTTCGCTTTCTGCATAATTACCACATATTTCTGATTGATTAACTGATTGACGTCGGGGCCATATAAACGTATCTGGTTTTTTTTTTGTGTTAACACTGTTTAATTGAAGCAATAATTTTTACTAATGTTTACTATTAGTCATGTCAAACGACATAATTGCTTGCAAATTAAAGGAATTAGATAGCTTTGATTTATATTCTTTGTTTAATGGCATATTAATCTTATTGGGTTATTTAATACTTGATGGTTGGTTGGTTGGGTCTTATGGCATATCAACCTTTGAAGGTTAATTAACACCAAATCCATATTTATGAAAATAATTCTATTTCAAGCAATTCAGTTTAGCATAAGTAAGCAGTTTAAATGTAAGTACAGTTTAATTGTGAAAAACATTTCTATTTCAAGCTATTCAATTTAGTCAAGCAGTTCTAATTCAGTTAATTCAGTTTAGTATATGTACAGATTTCGTTTACATACAGTCAAACGTCAAAACAGTTCTACATCAAACAATTCAGCTTTGTGTAAGTGCATTTTCAATGTAAAAAAAGTTCCATTTCACAGAATTCAGCTTAGCATAAGCACGTGTTTTAAATCTAAGAACAGCTTAATTGTCAAAAACATTTCTATTTCTAGCTATTTAGTTTAGTCAAACAATTCAGTTTAGCATAAGTATGCCGTTAGTTCTATTTAACCATAGATAGGACCCTTGTAAGGTGTTACCACTCCGGACCAGAGTGGACCTAGGAGCAGTAACATTGATGGGATGCTCTGCATTCCCCCAAAGCCCCAGCATCACTGGAACCTCACCATCAGATTGTTTAGTGTCATATCCAGGATACTTATTGGGGAGGGGTTCTTACCCATTTGCAGAGTTGCAGTCGGTGTCTTCTAGAGCCCCAGCCGACTGGGCATTTTAATGGTAGAGTCATCCTTGTAAACGAACACTAGTAGTACTATTGAACCAATGAATATTGAAAAAAAATGTTCATTCCTTTCCCAATGGTGTTAGTCCTAAAGTGAAGATAATAGCCCAACTAGAATTTTGACTTGCTTAATACAATACTTCAGGTCAGCACTTTAGCCACTACACTACATTCGCTTATCCCTGAGTTAGATAGGAATGACGTCCTAATTTCTTTATTTGTGACGTCTGTTGTATTTCTTTGAGAATTTCCTGAACTCATAACCAATCCAGTTGAAGGTTCTTTATCTTAAGATCTTGACTCACAAATAAAGATCAATACTTGGTTTGATATGCCATTAAGGTCACTGAATACAACAGACGAAGAATGAAAATTAGAAATAATACTCGTAGAAATAAATCGAAACATCAAAAGCCAGAAATTATTTCAAGAGAATAAGTTCTTATTTTAATAAACCATCCAAGACGAACATGACAAGCAGGCCTTTGATGGAAAAGTTGTTGGATATGGACTTGATGTGCCATTTGACATCTGTCGTACAAGCGGCGTAAATCGGACCCTGTTTAAACTAAAAAAATATCAGGAAACACACCTGCTACTTAGAGAAAACAGGATACATGTGGTCTCGGTAGAAATGCGACGTCAATTGCGTTGATAGCATCCTAGAAGGAAGCGAGATCATGTGTAATGGAGGCCGGATGAGTGACCACGAGAATTTCGATCGGTGACCTGGATGTTATAAAACCAGGAAGATTTCGATCTGTGTAATAAGAAAAAGGGAATCATTGAAGATTCGTACCTCGCCCACTATGTGTGCAGCTCAGCTATCTTTGACTCTTCGTACTCAGCCCAACCGTAAATATTCCCATTGTTTTTATTTATTTATATTAATCGATGGCAGATGAAACACAAAATGTATATTCTTTATCAGATAATCACTCTGGAATCTTGAAATATTCTTTTAAAAAATAGATTAAATTATCTGAAGTAATGGTATAATCTATTCAAAATCCAGCAGAGGAAAATATTATGGAATCATCCACTGTTGAGTGAAATTTGACCACTAAGTTTTAATTTTCTTCAAAAGATAAATAAGAAGTCTTGCACGACGTTTGCACCACCATAGAAACCAACAGGCATTTGTTACACCACGTCTCTAAAGAGTGTATGAGAGTAACATTACTCCTTAAGTTTCAGTCGGACCCCCGTTGAAACCTCGAATTTGAAAAATTGACGAGAACAAAAACACCGTTTAATTGATCAATTGATTGGGAGTTTATCCGCTACTACCCTTCATTCGTAATCGTCGGGAAGAGGAAAATAGAGTATGAACTGAGTCAACCACTTTACATTGATGGAGAGAAATAAATCATCGCTTGAAGAGAGAAGTAAACACAGACATTGGTATAATTCTTCGTGGCCGGTGTGTGACTCTTTCGCAGAGTTTACACAAAGACTCACTCTCTTTTCCTGTTTTCAATCCTGCATCCCTTCAAACGGCTCTCCCGTTTTGGATTCTTCCAGCCAATCGGCTGATTACTCCTTATACATTTCGATCTTTAACTTGGGCGTTTGCTGCTATCATGACCTGCATTTCGGGAACCTACTGGTCTCTTTCATAATTGTTTCTCCTTTACCATCGCCTCTCTATCTCTCTCTTACTGCCACAAATCTTTTTTTCATATACATCCCTTCCTTTCTACTATCTTTTAATTAACCCCTAAATCTAGCTAGGAAACAACTTACTTCTAAAACACTTACCCACAGTTGCTTATCATATCAAAAATATAGACAAACATTGAAGGAGAACCTCAGAAGAACAAAGATTAAGAAAGGAATTCCTTAAAACAAATGTAAATATGCCACTTTGTAACCATTGTCGACCTTTTCCTGATTGAGAATACATAGATTATTTCGTTTTGTTTTTACTCGTTTTAGAGAATCATCAACATTATCCAGGACCCCCGTGCTTCTATCCTGAAGAAACAGGGAGTTCAAAAAAATGCTAATATTATTTCCTAATCCATGAACTTGGCTAATTCTCGACCAAAGTTAAAATTTTAACGTATAGAAACAACTGCAAATATACATTCAGTGTTTAAACGTGTTTTCACGCCCAGTGTATATCATTTGTATATTGGAAAAATACAAAAAATCCACGTAGAATTTTGAGTTTTAAATATTCTTTTGAAAAAATTCAAGATCATTTTAACTAAAATTGGTCAAGTAAAGATTGCGAAATGATATATATATCAATATTTTTTTTTCTTAAACATATAATACATTTGAAATGATGTCACATTTTTTAAACAACCAAAATGTTAATCATATCATTTTGTTTTTAAATATATTCGAGAAATTGATAAAGCTTTTTATAATAGATATGAATATTGGTCTGAACGCAAAAAAATGTATATCTTATCTATATATTTCATTTTATTCCATTTATATCGTTTTATTATTTCAATTTTTTTTCGGTGTTGTGTAGGAGAATGGCGTTACGCTTATCAGCTTCGAGAGGGGATTTTGTTAACTCGTCTCTCCTCCGGCAGCTGGTTTTTCAAACAAACTTACTTATCTATTTATACCCCACGCTAACTCGTTCAAAATATTACGATAACAGCTAAATAAATTTAAAAAAAAATCAAATAATTGATTAAATTTTGAACGGGGAATATGCAGTAGATGGTCCCGGCCATTTTCTGTAGAATCAACCTGGATTTTTTATTCACTGCTTGACTTTAAAAGCTTTTCAATCCAGTTTAGGCTATTTTACGTCTTGACGCTAGCTTTGATTAACTGATTAACGGGTTACATTTTACGGCAATTCAATCCGGATGGGTTACTTTACTGCTAGGCATGAGAATTTATTAATTGATTGACTAAGTTATTCTGAATGCATATTTACTCTTGTGGGTTTATTTTCTGTGTAAGGTAAGAATTGATTGCCTTTAAAATCATGTCAACCCATCAAGGGTCATATCCTATCTAATGATCAAGGAATTACGTTAATTACATTGGTATGATCGTTAGAGTATTCGCCAATGACTCGGGAGACCTGGGTTCAATACCAGGTCTAGTTATACCAAAGACTCAAAAAATGGTACTTGATGCCTCCTTGCTTAACACTCAGCATTATAAGGTACGGATCAAGGTAAGGTGGAGCAAGTTATGGAAAGTAGTAGCACCCTCCTGTACACCTTGGTGTAATAGCTATCGAAAAGGGAGCATTCGGGTCACCATCGACTACGGTCACCATCTTTACTTACTTATATATTTGTAATCACATTTTGTGAATTTGTTTCTTAAAAGGTAATTTTCTTTTAAACTAATGGCGTAGTGGCTAAAGTGCAAGCGTGTAGCTTCGAAGTAAGTGAGTTCGAACTCCAGTCATGCTATTACATTCAATTTCTGACTCATACCCTTGGGAAAAGTACGAAAACCCTAATTCTATCCAAGTTATGGGTTAAATAATACCATTGCTGTTCTTCTACAAGCATAGCTTTAACATTAAATAACCCACAAAAGTAATTTTCTAATCATTTTGCTCAGATGTAGCACCAGCCCATAGGAAAGGAGCAACCAATGAGATTCGAAATGACTCGAGTAGGTTTACAAGTCGAGCTTGCTAACCATTACACCAGCAGAAGCGCTGCCATCAAACAATGAAGTATTCGTCTCTGTCTCCCACCAAACAGGACTTGACACAAGGTCAATGACCCGAAGGTCGGCTTAAAGTGGGGATTAAGGGAGGGAACGTCGGGCACGAGTCGAGGTTTGAGCCCTGCTGGTCATAGATCCCCTTAGTACAATGTGGGCCTGATGAGCCAAGCTGGACATGGAGCCAAATCTGGGTGCAGGCATTTGTGCCTGAATATAGCTTAAATTGGACCACAGGATCCAATGCAATACAAGGGTGACAAAGGTTTCAATGATGCAGCTCGGCCACCCGAAGGTGACCCCGCCGAACCTGGTAGCCTTTCGACCCCGAGTCTGCCATATGAATGCTAGACGGTCCAGTTAATGAAACAATGAAACCAAACTAAACTTCGGAATTTTTTCACACAATTTTATGGCATCAAATATTCTTATCTAATAAAACAATTTACGTACAGTTGTTTGGTTTTAATTATTCTTATCTAAAAATTATCAACAATTACTTCCTATTGAATAGTAGACATTTGTTTGAGGACATACGGTTTCAAGTTATCCATATTTACCAACCCCTCCGCTCGGGCAGGATAAGACATACGGTCAGTTTTTAAGCGGAGTTTAACAGGTTTCAATTCAGAGTTTTCTTTCTCCTAGACTAGTTGCCTCACCAAGGCTGAAGAACCAAGTCTGTCCTATTATTTACCTATAACTGGAGGGAGAATAATTTGATTCATACCTTTCTCAAGGGTATTAGTGCAATGTGAAATGCAATCAGCTTCGTCCAGGATTTGAACTCGTGTCGCCGTGTCCATTTCCTACGACAATAACCATTACTCCACGGTTTCAAGTTATCAAAACCTGAAAAACAATGATAGCGTTAAGTAACTTTTCTAAATAGAAATAATTTATCATTATATGCTACCAATTATTCTCAAGTAATATGAATGATTTGCAAACAGCTGCATAGCTTCAAGTATTATTATATAATATTAATAATTATATGGCTTAAGTAACCATTTCTATTCTATAAAAGTTATTTGTTTGTATGCTGTTATATGGTTTCGAGTAACTAATAATTTTCCTTATAAAACAATTGTAGCTTAAAGTAATCATTTTTAATTCAAATAAAATACATATATATTTCGAAAATGAATAATTTTCAAGCTTCTATTTGATGGGACCCAAACAGGTTCTTCCACATCGGGTCACCAATGAAATAGAACTAATATTATATTCAACAAAATATGCTCAACGGAATTGTTTGAAATAGAACTGTTTTTGAGATTTAAACAGTGTACTTATGCTAAACTGAATTGTTTTAAATAGAACTGTTTTTAAATTTAGCTGTGCGTAAACAAAAAATTGCACGTAAGTAAAACTGATCTGTGTGAAATAGAATTGTTTATATGTATGGAAATGGATTTGACATTAAATAACCTACAATAGTTGATATGCCATAAAATCAAACCAAATAGGAAAACCTTTTAAAAGAAGAACAGCAATGATACTATTTAACATAAAACTATGTGTTAAATAGTATCATTACTGTTTTCAACAAGTATGACTTTGAAATTAAATAACCTACAAAGTTTGATATACCATTAAACTATAGAAATTAAACCGAATATAATGATAGGATTTTGTATGCTTCCATAACACACTGAAAATGATGCATTGCAGCAAAATATTTCTTTGCACAACATCATTTAAATATTCGAATTTATATAATAAAATGTATCCCCTCCAATCTACAAAATACTGCTTCGATTACTATTGCGATAACTAAGGATTGGTTAGTTACAGCTGCCGATACCAGCTGTAACCGAATTACAAAAATAAAATATATATATATATAAAAGGACAAAGAGAAAAACAATAAGTGCTCTTTAGTCCATTCAGAATATTGCATATAAGATGACCTGGACAGCGTTACAAATGATTACTTCAAGAAAGAAACTAAATTCCTTTCGATACCAGCACAAAATATTTTCCAGATCACCAGAATTGTAGACTCACTATCAAATGCAACTTAGCTTTATAATCAGGAACCCCTTTTTTTGGGGGGGGGGAGAGATCATACCCATCTATAAAAGATTAAAAGTCCCAGTGACAGGGCGGAACATGTATATCTGATCAATCGATCCCTTAACAGGTTTTCTTTGGGAATATTATCAGATATTTAAATGGGGATTTCACTAAACTGTTCTGGAAACAACAATCCCGAGATTTCCAGACAAGTATTTGACAACTAAAAAAATATCTCAATTCCTGTCAGTTGATATGGTTTAATTTGTCTCCAATAATGGCGTAGTTTCAGAATCTTTAAGACAGTTTTGTTTTAATGAGGCATATTTAAAATGACAGGTTTACGAATAAAACGAAAAAAAAAACAAACAAATCTTCGAATTTCTGCTTTTCTTCACTGCATACATTGAAAGCATCACTTGAATTTCGGTTAATTATAACTAGAGAAAATATTTTGAGCGAAATAAACGGCAGTTAATTTGACGACTTATATATTATTCGCAGACAGGCATACTAGCACACATACATGCATTTTATAAAAGTTAAGTAAGTTATCCGACCAAAGTCGAGAGCGACCCGAAGGCTACCTTTTCAATAGCTACTTCACTGAATTGTTGGTGAGAGCGCTAATCTTTTCCCTTGTTTGGTCCACTTACCCTTAATCTGTACCTTATAATGCTGAGATTATAAGTAGGGTTTTTTTAGTCTTTGGTATGACTCGACCAGCTATTGATTCCAGGACAATTGGCGAACACTCTACCCACTAAGCCAATAGAGTATATATATATATATATATATATATATATATATATATATATTGTAGAGGTTTATAACTCTAACTTGTTCTTTTAATGAACTAATGGAGTACCAAATATTGCAGTATTATTAGATAGTACTCAATATCAATGATAAAGCTTTTACTAATGTATATATATATATATATATATATATATATATATGTGTGTGTGTGTGTGTGTGTATGTTTGTGCATGTGTGTGTGCGTGTGTGTGTGTATGTGTGTGTGTATGTGTGTCTATGTATTACATCGTAGTATTTTTCACACTGGGTTTCATGCTTGAGACATTTGTCACTCTGAGGAAAAAAAATCTACCATTTATATATATATATATATATATATATATATATATATGTATATATATTGAGACAGACAGAAAGGGAGAGGGATGGAGAGAGTGAAGGAAAGAGAGAGAGACGGGGGGAAAGAAAGAGAACGAGACAAATGATAGATTTTGGTAACTCTGACAAGATTAGAAAAATAAGCGGGAAACTGCATAAACAAAAGCACTGACAACATATCTTATTATGATATTTTGTCGAAATATCGTTAAATCCACTGCCAGTGTTTTGGTTTATCCACTTTTCCATATATTTTTCTTATATATATATATATATATATATAGTGAGAGAAGAAGAGGCAAAGTAACGAAGAATTACAAATGATATCCGAAATACATTTTTTTGAATAAAATCTTAGGATTAATTATTTAAAACAATGATTGAGTGTTGGCTAGCAGAGTAGTATAAAAACTGATTATTACGTCACAAATATTTTGCTTTCTGTAACTACGCATTTCATTCGTTATTATGATACAATTATCAAATAGGAAGTTGTATGATTAAAAAAAAATCCCGTCTGATGATTGTGTCTTAATATCAAGAGAAACTGTTTGTCCCTGAAGACAAGATGGTTTTTCAGATAATGATACATCAGTTTATAGAATAAAGAATAAAGAAACTATTCAAGCCGACAATAAGTGTGACATCACTGCTATCGCGGTGGATGTTAGAAAATGTCGGGACTTTGAGATGTTAGTTATATTCTTCTTCGCTGCCGGTTGTCTCTTTTCGAATCTAGAGGATAAAAATTCCCTTGGACCTGGAAATGCTCTACCCTGCCGGATGGAATCTACTGTCTCCTCCATCTGAGATGGGACTGGCTTTTAGATCAACCAACGGGCTGCTAGAATAGTAAGGATTTTCCAGACAACTCTACAACATTCGAGAAACAGGAAGTGCGTAGTTATTTCCTCTTTCTTTGCTCTATTTTCCTCTAGTAGCCTTAAGCTTACTTAGGGTCACGGGATCGTTTCATTTAAATGTTAAAACTGGCGCCAAAATGACTTGACCATGATACATTATACCAATCGCTTCTCTGCTCTGTATGTGATCAAATGACAAAAGAAATTTATTTGGATGTAAGTAGAAATCACTAGAACTCACAAGAAAACATAGGTGAAAATTTTTTGTTTCTTTTAAAACAAAGTACCTCCAATATATATATATATATATATATATATATATATATAATAAAGACATATTTTATCTATATAATTTTATCAAAATCCTTTCAAGTTTTCAAATAAGAGTCTCGGTTTCAGGTTGGAATTGACTCATTAATTTACTAATATTCTCCAGGGCGCTTTCTGACCTTTCATAGGCCATCATCAAGGGCTGTATGCAAGTGTAAAGAGTGTTTCTTTAAAGGGTTTTTTTTAATTAATTTTTTAGGTTTTTTAAAACATTACAAAATTACGTAAACGTCAAGTTGGATAAAACTGACATGCTGATTTGTGATGTAATAAAAAATGCCTAAAAACCCCTTAAAAACACTTTTTACACATGCAAGCAACTCCTGATGTTGGCCTATGAAAGGGTTGAAAGCGCTCGAGACAGTTTAAGTAAATTTATAAACCAATTCAAACTTGAAACCAAGCCACTTATCAGGAAACTTGAAACGATCTTGACGGAATTATGTAGACAAAATGGTTCTTTATTATTTAAAAAAACATACTTAAATGAAAGACTGCTGCCTAACTACACACACACACACACACACACACACACACACATATATATATATATATATATATATATGTGTGTGTGTGTGCGCGCGTGTTGCTCTGTCGGCTGGACTTAGAGAATACACTGAATGCTTCTCTGAAGAGAGGTACCCCTTTCGAGTGTCCTGGAAGTGACACAAAACAATCCTATGTTGAGGTTCTAGTAATGCTGGAGGTTTTAGGAATGCAGAGTACCTCTTTATTTCCATCACTCCCTGGTCCACTCTGGCTCGGAGTGGTAGCACCTGGTAGGGTCCTATCTATGGGTCAAATAGAATTAAGCCGTGTTCTTACACAAAAATGAATTGCTTGAAATAGAACTGTTTTGATATTTCAACTGCATATTCATGCTCAACTGACTTTTTAGAAATGGAACTGTTTTTGAATTCTAAACTGATTTTTTTGAAACAGAACTATTTTTGACATTGAAACTGAACTTACGCTAAACTGAATTGTTTGAACTAAACTGAAATGTTTGAAATAGGATTGTTTTGACATTAAAACTGTGTAGTTATGCTTGAAATAGAACTGTTTTGACTTTAAACCTCGTATTCATGTTAAATAGAATTGTTTGAAATAGAACTGTTTTTGTATGCTAAACTGAATTGTTGATAACAGATCGTTTTTTGACATTGAAACTGTACTTACGATAAATTGAATTGTTTGAAATAGAAATGTTTTAACATTTAACTCTGTGTAAACAAAAACTATATTTTCAATAAAATGAATTGTTTTTAATCACAACTTTTTGACTAAATTGAATAGCATGAAATAGAAATGTTTTTACAATTAAACTGTGTAAATATGGTAAACTGGATTGTTTGAAATAAAACTGTTTTTGTATAAAAAAGGATTTGGCATTAAATAACCAACAAAGGTTGATATGCCATAAAACCCAAAGAAACGAAATATAATTATGTCTGTATCTGTGTCTTTTTTTTTTTCTAAAACCCCAAATCCATCTAAATCCCTCCTTACGTGGAGAGAAACAGCCTGCTTTGAAAATGCTTGGTCTTTGCCAAAAATGGCATAGCTGGTAAAAAAATGATTTCATGTAATACACGCCATGTTGCATCCTGGCAACTCTGAATATCATGATTTTATTGATTGCAACGGTAAACATGGAGGCTCAAAAAGGCCTACGTGGGCAGAATATAAATTCTTTTCAAAAGTGGGGAACATACTTAGGTAAGAACATCGACTGATAAAATCAGAGAGAATGGCTTCGAGCTGACAAAGAAAAGAAGCAGAAGGTACCCCGCAAAAACAATTACCGACGCCGACTACGACGATGACATAGCGATACTGGCAAATACACCCAACCAGGCCGAAACATTACTGCATAGTTTGGAACGAGCCGCCGCAATCATTGGCCTCCATGTTAATGCACACAAAAATGAATATATGTGCTCTAATCAAACAGGTGACATTTCCACACTTGACGGAACCTCTCTGAAACTGGTAGACAAGTTCACCTACCTAGGTAGCAGTGTCTCATCAACCGAAAAAGACATCAACACGCGGCTAACGAATGCATGGACAGCTATCGATAAGCTATCGATCATATGGAAATCAGACCTGACCGATAAAATGAAACGCAGTTTCTTACAGGCAGCAGTTGTATCGATACTGCTGTATGGATGCACTACTTGGACGCTAACTAAACGGCTGTAGAAGAAGCTAGATGGGAATTACACAAGAATGTTGCGAGCAATACTGTACAAGTCCTGGCGGAAACACTCCACAAGGCAATAACTATACGGCCACCAGCCTCCCATCACGAAAACTATCCAAGTTAGACGAACCAGACATGCAGGACACTGCTGGAGAAGCAGGGACGAACTCATAAGAGATGTACTCTTGTGGACACCCACATATGGCTGTTCAAAAGCAGGACGACCAGCACGAACATACATTCAGCAACTATGTGAGGATACGGGATGTTGTCCAGAAGATCTGCCTGAGGCGTTGAACGATAAGGAAAAGTGGCGAGAGAGGGTCAGGGATATCCGTGCTACCAGCACGACATGATGATGATGATGATGAAATATCATCATGTCGCGTTGCTAGCACAGATCTCCCTGAGCCTCTCTCGTCAACCGTCTCTATCGTCCATCGCGCTTGGGAGGTCGTCAAGGCTATATCGGGACAGAACCGATGTATATAGGTTCTAGCTGGTCGACCTACCTTTGCTCGTCCATGTAATTAAAATAAACATGGAATAGGAAATACCCGTTTTAAGATTTCTTTTTAAGTGTTCAACTACATTAATGTAAATTCTTCGTGTAAGGCAAGGTTCTTTGAATGAATTCAGCTCTCGGTAGCCATTAAGCGGATATATGTAAACTAAACAAAAAATGATACGTATGCGTTAAACAATGTTTTCTTTTACGCTTGTTTTCTCGGGGGTGTCCTCGTGGTGTAATGGTTAAAGTGATGGACAGCGGAATCGTAATTCGCGAGTTCGTACTCCAGTCGCGCTATTACGTTCACCTTCGGGCAAATACCCTTGGGAAAGGTATGAACCCCCTTGTCTTCCCAGCTTTGGGTTAAATCGTACCACAACTGTTCTTCAAGGAGAATGGTTTTGGCATTAAATAACCTACAAAGGTTGATATGCCATTAAACAATGAAACCAAACTAAACCTTGTTTTCTCTTGGCTGAGCAGTAGAATTTACGGCCTACGTATGTCAGTCAGTTTTCGAATCAAGATTCAAGAATCTCGCGTGTCCAACCACAATGAAGAGTTGTGATTCAAGAAAACAGCCTGTTTGTGGGTGACTACACACACACATACACACACACACATATATATATATATATAGTTTCTTGTGGGTACCAGTTTCATGTGTTAAGACACAATCATAGAGATAAACGTGTTTATCTTCTATTCCCGGTTCATCCATTGTCTTAATTTATATATAAATAAATATTTAAACGCCCACACATCAGTATAGATGCATATATATTATCATGTACGTGTATACATATTCATATATGTACTCTTATACTTATAGATATCTATAGATATCTACATCCACAATTATATATATATATATGTCTGTGTGTGTGTGTGTGTGTGTTTCCCCCATATATTTGTTCATCCCGATAAATTTTAAATAAAAAGTTGAAATATATTTTATTTAGAAGAACAGTGTTGTGTTTATTTTTTGATTGTCGATGATTCATATTCTGGAGTACATAATTACAATGCAGTATAATCATGTTGGGCAATAAATACTAAGAAATAATCGACTTTTTGATTATACAGTAATTACTAAAAATAATAAAATCGAATTAACTTTATATATATATATATATATATATATATATAAGTATTATTTGGTCCAGTTAAACCGGAGTTGGGAGTAATTCCATCAGGACAAGAAAACTATTCAAGAGTGAACATTTAAATTTTCCTGGTAAAGAGCTCAATGTAACAGACATTACAGAGCAATAATTTCATTAAGGAAAAACAACAAACCGGTCACATTAGGATTATAAATTTATTTCCATCCTGTTATGAGTTTTTGAAAAATCCAAAAACACGAAAAAGAATTAACAGGACTTCTTCAGATCTTATGGATAAAATAAATCAGAATAGACACAGGACACACACACACACACACACACACACACACACACACACACACACACACACACACACACACACACACATATATATATATAATTCGATTTATATTATATTACATATTGCATAAACAGCGAACTTTTTTTTGTTATACAAATTTTCCCAAGCTTTTTATATTTTGCACTTTTTTTCCGAACTTTCGTTGATTGAACATCACTAATACTATCCTGATGATGGTTCATTAAAACCGAAACGCTATAGAGTCGACTTTGCTTCTCAATAAATATCTCCTTCTACTTGGATTACCTTGTTATCCATTTTTCTTTATATATTGACGGATAACAATCCATTATTTACTTTCATTCTGTCTTATTGACTGACAAGACCCAAACCCATTCTTCCACTCTGATATTTTATATGGATGACATCAAGATGGTTAGTAGATGCAAAGACCTATTAATCACTGCCCATTCCTTTAAACAACAGAAATACTTTTCTAACTACCAACATACAAGAGAAAATCATACCTACTAGTATGTCCAGCGTTCTTCGTCCATCCTTACATAATTTGCTGGATTATATACGTCTATACCTTGAAACTTCTATTCGTGATTTGGGGGATTTGAGAAAAGTCAGTTAGTTGAGTTCCTGCGTCCGAACAGAAGAGTGGAGTTTTAACGTCCGAAGAAGACGGTTGACTTTCGGAGCTCGCTGAATGTACTAACGCCATTATCCCCTCAACTATGGAACAAAGACGCCGCTTTTTCACTGGTCCAACCCTTACAACAAATTTGAAACATCATTTTAAATATACATGACGGTTGATTCACCAAAATCGACACTTTTTTATTTTCCACGTCAGATTTTAAGAGCACGGTCGTTTCGTCGCAAAGATAAGGGTTTAAAATCTTTTATTGGGTGTGTTTTTCTTGTATTTTACGATTAATATTACTGTTGTACATTCATTGTCTGTGTATATTAGTGGAAAAATATTATTCGAGATGTTTCGATGAAGTAAATTTGCTGGCTTATAAATATGCATAATTTCACGCGTACATATGGCCCTACAGCACACATATAGAAGATATATATGTTGTGGGAGGCTTACCCATCTCAGGTTTTGGTGCCAGACGAACAGAGCAGATCAATATCGGTCTGCACCTCTCCAGGTGTCGGGTAGCACTTCGTCCGGCCGTGTTATCTGCGGCACAGATCTGGCTGAGCGTGTCTCGGTACCTGGAGATTTCCTTCGGCCTCAGGGGGCCTTCCCCCCAGGCTTTTACCCACTTCGGGGGGGGTCATCGCCCGGCGCCTGAAGCGTCCCTAATAAGGGGAATGCCGAATGGGCCGTAGACATTTTTGGGAATGCCGGACGCGTGTTGGCTACGGACCAACCAAAAAAAGCTTTGTGCCACACATGCCAGTTGGGTGGGGTGGTCATCAAATACCGCAGATCACTATCGGTGTTATACGAACAGTACGAGACTTCTTACCTTTTCTATGTAACTTTATCCTTCTTGTGTAATATAATCTGTTATCAAATATCCGTGTTTGCGTTTTCATTATTGACCCTTTCCAGGGCCACAACAATATGAGCGGCGTTCAATAGTTGCGCTAGAATCCAGAGTTCAGTTGTTAAGTCGACACCACGTGGTACGCACCACCAACGCTTCAGTCAGACCTGGTCCAATGCAGCCGACTTACGCCAACCCAAGAGTCTGAAAATCGACAGCTTTTCCTTCTGACATTTGATTTTCATAGTTAAACATTTATCTTAGGAGAAGAAGCAAATATCGAAATGCAAATTCTTATATTTTTAGAGAAATTCCCTCGGTACGGAAGTAGACGATTGATGAATTTTCTCTCGTCTTTGGAAGCAAAAAAAACAAAAAACAAAAAAAAAAAAACAAACAAATAAAACAGATGAAAAAAACAAACAAACAAAATCCCCATGTCCCCGAAATCAGCAACAGAACATTTACACGGGCGAAGCAACTTATTATTTCACAACAGCGATGATGACGTCTCTGTCGAGAAAATTTAATCTGCGTTGTCCATCTTTTACCATCACAACTCGCGCAGTTAAAGTAATCGATGCGCTCTTTATGTCGTAGGTCAAACTCTGTCACTAGTCACTCACATTGCTGTCACTACTGCTGAAAGGAATTATCGTTCACATACACTCTTTGATCACTGTCAAAGATAAAGAGACAGAAAAAAGACGATGAATGTCAACGAGTGCATTTTTTTCAGTATGGAGAAATTCAATGCCACTACTCTGCCTTTATACTAAATAACCTTTCAGCCAGATCGTAAATATATAATAGCCTAATGAAATGACATTAAAAATATCTGTTAAAAACATTTCCTTTTTCTTGCACATAATATATAATCAGAATTTAAATCTCGTCATTTGCTAACATAATTACATTCCATCAATAGTTATAATCATTCAATATTTTACTCATTGCGTATCACGAACTTATTGTCGTACATATCCTGTTTTTATGAATCGGTTTTTGAAATTTATCGAAGAATTGACTGCTTCACCCAAACAAGAGTGTGACCTCCTTAAAAGTGAACTCTCGTCCAATTGTCACGTGATGTTAAATCACTCTATGCGTATATTCTTTTAGAAACAATGAAATAAACACTTGTAGACAAGTATTACTATAATTTTAAACTTTTCGAGTTTTTCTCACTAGTATTAACTGGTGGTTTTTCACTGATGTGTGAGCGGCAGCAAGTCTTCTTATACATTCAGGACACTTCCAAGTAGCCTTGCTGGTTTCACCTGTGATGTGGTCTCTACGGCTTCGAATTCTCCATTGTTTTCACCATCTTCCTTTCACCCTGTGTCTTTTTCGTCGCTTGAGTGCTGCTACGAGTACTCCAACAACAATTGGTATGACTCTCACCAACACAATCTACGAGCTGTGATGTCAGTTTTATCGAGTTAAAATCACTATGTAATAGCCCAGTTGGTTCGGGCTCTAGAAAACACTGACGGCATCTCTACAGATGGGTAAGACACCCTCTAAGATTGTTCTGGATGCCGCACTAAACAATTTGATGGTGAGTCTCCAGTCTTAGAGCTTTGCAGAATGCGGAATATCCTTTCACTGCCAATGCTTCTGGTCCACTCTGACCAGGAGTGGTAGATCCTGATGGAGTCCTATCTATAGGTCAAATAGAACTGTTTGGCATTTTAACTGTGCCCATGGTCTTTTGGCTGGGTTTGGTATCACAGAATTTACGGGAACTTTATGCATCTCATTTTCTCGGACAGATTCTGGTTTATGCATTTACCAGTGCTATCAAACTTTCGTTTTTTTTTAGCACAGTTTCCTTTTGATAACCATTCCCACTCATTTATGCTTGCTTTTACGTTCCTTTTGCGCAAGTTTGCTGCTTTAGCTTTAAAGTTTGAACTGTAATTATAACTTTACTTTCTATTCTTCATCGATGGAAAACAAAGAAATAATAAATGCCACTAATACTTCAGAGTGGAAAGACACCAAAAAAATATTGCGGCGGGAAGGATTTTAAAGAAGAATAAAGAGAAATGTGATAAAAGTAATAAATATGTCAGATCTAATCGATTTTTGACTGTCATTTGTAATGAGTCAAAATTGATCTGCCGATTTAAAATCCAGTTTGACTGCATGAAAACTATAAGTTTCAATGCTTTTCTAATCGCACTTTTGGGGCCCAGAGTAGATTCCTTTGATAGCTCCGTCCTCAGCATTCTGTTGCTGGAAACCATGGAGACTTTTTTCCCACTTCTCGCAAATAAAAACCCAGTTCCATCGTCGCTATTTCAAAGTTGTCAAAAACATACCACTAGATGTCAAGAATTAGTTTAAGACTTCCAGGAATAATCCTAGAAATAGGAACAAACTTTTAAAGCTAAATAAAGAGAGATACATCGAAAAAGTATATATATATATATATATATATATATATATATATATATATATATATATATTATAAGAGTGTCGGTGGTCACTAAATCACTTTGTGGGTATGTGTCGAACAGAGTGCAATATAATATGTAGAGATATAGAGTGCTCAATATCTAGGAACGAGCAATCATATAATAATAATAATTAAATATATCATAATCATCATCATATCGCACTGGTAGCACGCATATCCCTGACCCTCTCTCGCCACTCCTCCCTATCGTTCATCGCCCTAGGTAGGTCTTCAGGACAACAACCCGTATCCTCACAGAGCTGCTGAATGTACGTTCTAGCTGGTCGTGCTGCTTTTGTGCGGCCATTTGTGGGGATCCATAAGAGTACATCTCTTATGAGTTCATCTCTGCTTCTCAGGCAGTGTCCTGCATGTCTGGTTCGTCTAACTTGAATAGTTTTCGTGATAGGGGGCAGGTGGCCGTACAGTTGGTGTCTTGTGGGGTGTTGCTGCCAGGACTTGTTCAGGATTGCACGCAGCATTCTTGTGTAGTTGCCATCTAGCTTCTTCTTCAGCCGTTTTGTTAGCGTCCATGTAGTGCATCCATATAGCAGTATCGATGTGACCGCTGCCTGGAAGAAACTGCGTTTCATTTTATCGGTTAGGTCTGATTTCCATATAATCGATAGCCTATTGATAGCTGTCCATGCTTTCGTTAACCTCATGTCGATGTCCTTTTCGGTTGATTCGACGCTGCTTCCTAGTTACGTGAATTTGTCTACTAGTTTAAGAGGGGTTCCTTCTAGAGTGGAGATATCCCCCGTTTGGTTATAGCACATGTATTCCGTTTTGTGTGCATTAACATAGAGGCCTATGGTTGCTGCTGCTCGTTCCAAACTATGCAGAAGTGTTTCGGCTTGGTAAGGTGTATTTGCCAGTATCGCTATGTCATCGGCGTATTCGGCGTCGGTAATTGTTGTTGCGGGGTATCTTCTGCTTCTTTTCTTCGTCAGTTCGAAGCCATTCTCTTTGATTTTGTCAATCGATGTTCTAAGTACGTAGTCTAGACAAATGATAAAGAGGTACGGGGCCAGCGTCCCCCCTTGTAGTACTCCTGCTACAATGTCAAAGTATTCTGAGTCTCCATCCGGTGATCGTACTTTTACTTTAGTGTTTCTATAGAGAATCGTTATTGCTGCTACGGTTTCTTTAGGTATGCCGTACGCTAGTAGGATTTGTTCCATCTTTCCTCTGTGAATGGAGTCGAAAGCCTTGGTAAAGTCGACAAATATTAATGTCGCTTGTAGGTTCTTTGCCCGTACACCTTCAAGGATTCTGCGGATGGTTAATATTTGTGAGGTAGTGGATCTATTTCTTCGGAAGCCATTTTGATTTTTTATAAGTATGTTGTCGATTTTGGGTTAGAACCCAAAATCGACAACATACTTAGAAAAAAATTAAATATATATTAGATATATATATATATTTAATCCATGGAAAATAGTCTGCAACCCTGGATTTCATGAAGTTTTTTGCAAGATAACAATCATCCTGTTGATTGTTGTTTTGCAAAAAACTTCATGAAACCCAGGGTTGCAAACTATTTTCCATTGATTATATATATATATATCTAATATATATTTATTATATTTATATATATATATATATATATATATATACATTTATGTGTAAATATATTGATAATTTTTGTAATTTATGGCACCATTCGACGCTGTCACAAAGTAGCTTATTTTCGAAGCCCTCATACTATTACTAAACAATCTCTTTCAAGGCTCCAATTAGGAGAAATGTAACATTTCTAGACATTCTGATTAATCACGCATGAAATGTCGCTGTCATCAGTTAAGCCTATTTTGTTTGGTTACTTTGTTGAATAGCGTGTCAAACTTCGTTGGTTATTAAATGAAAAAACCACGCCTGTAGTAGAACAGCAGGATACTACTAAACTCATTGCTGAGGAGATATGGGCGTTCACACATTTCCATAGGCTACCCGCTTAAAAGTGATCGTAATACGGTGACTGGAGTTCGAACTCACTAACTGCAAAGTTGCAGTCCAGAACATTATCCATTTCGCTACGGGGATTATCCCGATTAATCTTATGAAGATTTACAACCTTTGTAGGGGAGTCACCGGTAACGTTTTTGTCGATGGAGGCTAAACGAGGGACGGAGTTGAAAATAAAACTGAAAATTACAACCTGTCTTTAGTGTTAAGACTCCCTTTCTTTATTTTTCGCGTTCAGTCCTTGTTATTGTGAAATCAGGAAGAAGTGGATAATGGACAAAACTTCTTTCAAGGAATTGGACTCTTCTCGCAACGATGATTAGTTTCTCGTTCTCTGGCTTTAACTATTTTCCCAGGTCTTTTCAAAATCCTTCAACTTCCAGGGTCTGTTTCTAGCACTCGCTTCTCAGTGTGTGTCATCTTTTCATTTTTGTACAAAGTGAACAAAAAAAATAGATCTAATTAAAAATTGGGCAGACAGTAAACCGTGAAAGAATTTTCTTCCAACTTTGGGTAAGGGTAATGATTGTTGGAAATAAAATCGTCGACCCGACTTCAAACCATTGATGAGGCTATTTCGTGGTAATGTATTTGGGAAAGGTGTAAATCTATCTCTCAAAATTTCTTAGATGAAGTTGGATAATTTCTATGACTTAGAATATTTGCACTATTGTCTTTATTGCTCTACTCACAACGTTTCGGTCGATATGTCCTTCGTCAGGTGAATCATGCCTAACTTACATGCCTAACTACACAGACCTCGATTTGATCCCTAATCTAATTCCGTTGATCATACTCGGGTAGAAGTTTTAAGCTATGGTAAGTATTCTTTGTAATCATTCCTGTAGTTGGGATTGAACCAGCAAGTTCCAGATGCCTTCACTCAGAAGCTCTTTACAACCAAACGTCTTATCCATTGTGCCATGTGCCCGGCTATACCATTAAATATAACAATAAAGATGAAGAAAATAGTCCGAATATTCTAAGTAATAAAAATAGATCCATCTGATTACCCCTTCGAGCTATATGTAAAGAAATGAGTGGACTGGGTTCTTTAGCCTTGGTACGGCAACCAGTCTACAAGAAGGAAAACTCTGAAACTAAAATTGAAGTAAAAACTGATATTGTGTCACATCCTGCTCCTGGCAGAGGGGTTGAGTCAATATATATTCAACAGATATAATAATGCTTTCGGAACATAATATCAAATCAGAATGTATGCAATAATACAGACTCTGAGACATTACATGTGGCCATGTTCCTCGGAAGACCCCCCACACACATATGGTTTGGTTTAGTTTGGTTTTATGGCATATCAACCATTGTTGGTTATTTTATGCAAAATCCATTTTTACATATAAACTGATCTATTTTAAACAATACAGTTTGATATAAATATAGTTCTAGGTTAATCTCAGTTAAATGTCAAACAGTTCTATTTGAAAAAATTCAGTTTAGCATACAAAAAAAGTTCCATTTCAAACAATTTAGTTTAGTATAAGTACGTAATTTAAAGGTCAAAACAGTTTTATTCCAATCAATTCAGTTTACCATGTTCAGTGTTTAGTTCTATTTGACCAATAGATAGGACCCTATCAGGTACAACCACGTTGGAGCATTCTGGACCTGAGAGCATTGTCAATGAAGAAGTACTCCTCATTCACCAAAGCTCCAGCATTAACTGAATTTCACCATCAGATTGTTTCGTGTCATATCCAGGTCACTATTAAGAGGTGGGGGTCTTACCTCTCTACAGAGTTGCAGTCGGTGTATTCTAGAGCCGAAGCCAATTGGGTAAACACACACTCGTAAAAAGTAACTTAAATGATTTAACTCAAATATTACCAGTATGTAGATTGATAGCAATCAACTACCAAAAAGGAATTTACTATTTGAAACTAATTAGTAGTCATCATTTTCTGAGCATTGCTAAGATATTGCTCAAGCTTTAGATTATCTACAGTACCTGCTGTTGCTAAAAGAAGCCACTATCTAAAACTTCTCAAAGGGTCACCCATTGACGTAATAAACAGGGTCATATTCTTAACTTCAGAGATCGACCAGGAACTGTTACTGTCTGCGCGATGTGACCGTAATTCTAGGAATATGAATTTTTTTTTTAATGAGCTTTGCTTTGATATAACATGCTGGCTTCAGATTACTTATCGCGCCAGCTGTTGCTTAAGTGGCCACCAGCTAAATATTTAACCGACTCCCTATTGCTTAACTTCAGTGATAAACAAGGAATGAGAGCTATCACCGTTGCTTGACCAGTGATCTAAGAATTTGAATGTTGTTATTTATTAAGCTCCACTTAAATCTAACGGGCAGCTTTCAGATAGTTTAGAATAAGCTGTAGCCCTTTTAAATACAGTACTAGCAAGCCAATTGTTACTTAACTGCTCTGATCTGTCAGAAACCGTTGATTTCAAATTCACTTGATCATAATCACGAAGTACGTAAGTTGATGATTTCACAAAATAAACCCAGATTATCTCCTCTTAAATTCAGAAATGAAAGATTTAATCAGGTCTATTAGAATAAATGTAATTCCCTTAATTAGCACATATGATAAACACGAAAGGATGATGCTTCTCTTAGAGATAGATGTTGAGTTTCTTAAGTTAAAACATATACAATACATGGCAATTTGATGATAGAATCCTTCTAAGTTATAAGAAACGAGCGATTTTTGTATTGATTTGAAAACATTTTCCAACCTTCCGTATTTCTTCTATTAGAGCATTCCTTTCTTGACATATCCCGTTCGTTCAGGCTGGGATAATAACCTATTTCTTACCAGTGTCAATGTTTGTGGGTTAAGCTCTTGTAAAAACTATGATTTTGATTATTGATTTTCCAGAAAAAACTGATTTTTTCAACTGGTTGTGTAATATAATGGCCGAGGGATTTCGTTTCATATATCTTGCCTTTCGGTTTAGTTAGGATAAGAACCTTTCGCTTAGTGCATGGGTTAGTTAGGTGCAACATGAGCGCAGGTGTTCACGCGCGTGCGCGGGGAGGATCTGTCATTCAGAGATGTCAAAATAAAAAGCCCAGATAGGACTTGGGGATGTGAATGACGTCATTCATCGTAAGCGTGCGCGGAGGATTTTGGGTGATTTGAAAAAAGTCAGTTAATTGAGTTCTGTCTCGGAGGAAGAAGGTTGACTTTCGTTCGCTCGCCGAGGCCTTGTGTCGGGTGCGCACGTGGTTTGGGGCAGATAGAAAAGTCAGGTGTATCTCTCTGGGATCTGGGAATGATGGCAATGAAGGGCTATTCAGCATCCCCGCTCTACAAAGCTCCAACATTACCCCAGACTTACCATCAGATTGTTTACTGTCATATCTAAGATGGGGATCTTACCCCTCTGCAGAGATGCAATCAGTGTATTCTACAGCCCCAGACGACTGGGCTAAACCCAAGGAAACAATACATAGTGAATAAAAGATAAAAGCAAATAAACCATTCTTTAAATAAAAGGAATCGTATTATTTACTATGAATTAAACAAAATCAGTATCAAGTCCTTTCGTAACAAAATCTCAATCTTTATTTCAATATGCATTTAAAATATAAGTTTATGCTGCATATTAACCTCCGACCCGGCCACGCCGTCAAAATAGGAAATGCACCTGTGTAAATAACACGTGCATCCGGTTGAGGAATATCAGGATATTATAACCTTGACTGTGGACGGGTTGAATGTATGCGATTGTGACGCTTGCAGGAAGAAGAGTGGGCTTCAAATCATTATATAACCCGGGTGAAGACAGGAAGTAAGTTAGTTGGAGATCAGATGAGTTGGACACGGTAGAGAAAGCAAGCACCCAGCAGAGTTGCCCCGCAGACCCCCGATTGAGCAGTTGCAGTTGGAGAGAAGATGCTGGATTGAGGAACACATACCAGAGGGGCTGGGCCCCCAGGCTCCCAGTTGAGCAGCCCAGGAGCACGGGAAAGAAACGCGGTTATGGCTAATAGAGTGGGGGGTCAATATTTTGTAGTTCTGTTCGGTCTCCAACCCACAACCCTTTCAAATAAATTGAGAGGTATATTTTTCTAAAGACCTGTGTCGCCCGTCTTTATTGTGTCGTCGTTATGTTTCTGCATGTGTTTGTATAGTTGGTCATGGCTATACAACATTTAAACCAATCTATTCAACCTCATTTGCTTTAACTTGTATTCGCTTGAATTGAAAATAAAGTTAGTGAAGTTGGCAACCGTAGTCGAGGGCAACTCGAAGGCTCCCTTTTCACTAGCTACTACACCGCGGTGTAGGGGAGGGCGTGACTCCTTTGCCTGGATTGCTCCATTTTACCCTTGATACGTACCTTATATTGTTGAGTGTTAAGCAAGGAGGCATCAAGTGCCATTTTTAAGTCTTTTGTATGACGTGACCTGGGATTGAACCCAGGTCTCCCGGACCACTGGCGAACACTCTATTCTACCTTAATTATTCAAATATATATTTTTATTTAATAAAATTTCTCTAAATCATTTATTTTAATTTTTACTTGATAGGTATTTAACAAAAAAATCTAACTTATCTACTTTTATATGCAGTTTCTATGCATTTTTTCAAAATCTGTTATACGTCTTATATTTTCAATATGTATTTGTTATGTATTTAACAAAACAAATTCTACCTCATTTATTTTTATATGCATTTACTAAGATTTTGAAAGAATACTTTTTTACTTTATTTTAATCAGTTTTTTGGTATGCATTTAACAAAATTTATTCTATGTCCTTTATTTTCAATAATGACCATTTTCCAACCTGTACGTAATATGGATATTCCTCGTCGTTGTTAAATGATCTTATAGTATGTATATCAATGTCGTGTCTCAAGCAGAGTTGGTCAGTTGCAAACTCTCTATCAGATTAGAAATTCTAATTTAGATTTTCAAAGTAAATAACATTTTATGCACTTAAGAAATAGAGGCTCAAGTTCATACTGAAATTAATTATAAACATCAAGATTATATTAAATATGTCACAAGAAGAAAGTATAATGTACTACTATTACTTACAGAAATGTTTTAAAAAAATAAAGATTTTGATTAGTAAAATTAAAGAATGAAGCTTTCAATTTTCTTTTATTGTTTTACATTTAACTTAACTTGGGCAACTTATATAATAATCTTATATGATTACACAATTTACATTATAATCCTGAAGTCATGCTAATGGGGACGGAGTTCCTTGACAAAAAGTCATGATAATCTTTCAGTGGATGTTTTTCTCATCAATAGACGCCATTCGTAGAAATAAGTTTGGTTGATTATTATCTGAGCTGTGATCAGGATTTTTTTTCCAAGAGAGAAGACACTGCAGCTGGTCGCCAAACAAACAAAAATGAAATAGTTATTCTTACGCTTTTAAACTAAGTTTTTACTCAGTCAAACTTTTAGCTTAATCTTAATTTAGATTTTAAACTTACAAGCTTCTTTTTTTTTTTTTTTCCTTTTTATCATTCAACAATTTAACTCTTTTCTGTGTCTTTCTCATAATATTTCTTCCTACACGACCAGAAATAATTTCGACAAAGAAGAACATTCAAATCATTAAAATGATATTCGGTGACCGTATGAAATAAATATTTTTTTCTGTTCATATAGCTTCAAACTGCCTGAAATAAATTGCTTTGGTTTGATTGGGGTTAATGGCACATCAACCATGATAGGTTATTTAATGCCAAATCCATTTTGTAATAAGTATAAAAACGATTTGGCATTAAATAACTTATAATATTAATTATAATATTAATTATAAATGATTTGGTTTGGCTGGGTTTTATGGCATATCAACCATTATAGGTTATTTAATACCAAATTCTTTTTTTGTACTTATATATTAGATATATATGATTTTGTTTGTTTGGGTTTTATGGCATATCAACCAATTTTAGTTATTTAATGCCAAATCCTTTTTGTACATATATTTTGTAAATATATAGGATTTTGTTTTGTTGGGTTTTATGGCATATTAACTATTATAGGTTATTTAATGCTGAATCCACTTAATAAATACATATTGAATATATATAATTTGTAAAGGCATTTTTAAACGAGCCTGAACTCATATTTTTGCACACAGTTAAATGGTTTAAAGTATTGCTACATAACTGTAACAATTTATATCAATCTTTTGTTTGCACAATTAGTTTGTTGGTATTTTCATTTTCAAATGAGTAGTAACTAATCTGTTTGCACACCTGTATTGCTATTGTTTCAACACAGTTAAATAGTTTCAATTATTGCTACCTAACACTCATAATTCTGTTCAATATTAATCACTTCTTTGCACACAGTTAAGTGGATACAGCATCATCATCATCATCATCATCATCATGTCGTGCCGCTAGCACGAATATTCCTGACCCTCTCTCGCCACTTCTCCCTGTCTTTCATCGCCTCTGGTAGGTCTTCAGGGTCACATCCCGTATCCTCACATTGCAGCTGAATATATTTTCGTGCTGGTCGTTCTGCTTTTGCCCGGCCATATGTGGGGGGTCCATAGGAGTCCATCACGTATGAGCTCGTCCCTGCTTCTCCAGCAGTGACCTGCATGTCTGGTTCGTCTAACTTGAATAGTTTTCGTGACGGGAGGCAGGTGGCCGTATAGTTGGTACCTTATGGGGTGTTGCCGCCAGGACTTGTTCAATATTGCTCGCAACATTCACGTGTAATTGCGAGCAATATTGAAGTAGATACATGGATTGCTTTTTAATGCTAAGTATTCTATTCAACACTATTCATTTATTTGAACATAGACAAATGGTTCAAAGTATTGCTATGTAATACCAATAATTTGATGAAGGCATTTAGAGAGTTTCACGTACTATTATTTAACAGTAATAATTCTATTCAATATTACTCATTCGTTTTGCTCGCAGTTATATAGTTCAAACTATTGTTATGTATTAATAAATATTCAATTAAACTATCATTTGTTTTCACATAGTTAAATGGTCTATTTCTAAAAATTCAGTTTGATGTAAGACATTTGTTTGTGTACAGTTTAAATATCAAATACTTCTTCTTGGCCCACAGATAAAACCCTCCAAGATGCTACCACTCCGGGCTAAAGTAGAGGGAAGAGAAATGACTAGGAAAAGGTATTTCATATTCCTCAGACCTCCACTGATTATTGCATCGCTAACAGATTGTTCATTCGTATACAGGATACTCATTGTGAGAGTGGGGGTCATACTCCACTGAAGATATGCAGTCAGTGTATTCTACAGACCCGACCGACTAGGCTGGATTAGAAAGGAAGTCAACTTAGTTGTAGGAATATAATATTAAATAATGATAAGAGAACTTGTATAATGATATTATAAGAAGAGAATATTATAACAGATCATCATCACCATCTTGTCGCGCCGCCAGCACGGATATCCTTGACCCTCTCTCGCCATTTCTCCCTATCATTCATCGCCTCCGGCAGGTCTTCAGAGTTACATCCCGTGTCCTCACATAGTTGCTGTATGTAAGTTCGTGCTGGTCGTCCTGCTTTTGCACATCCATATGTGGGGGTCCATAGGAGTACATCGCTTATGAGCTCGTCTCTACTTCTCCAGCAGTGTCCCGCGTGTCTGGTTCGTCTAACTTGTATAGTTTTCGTGATGGGGGGCAAGTGTCCGTATAGTTGGTGTCTCGTGGGGTGTTGTCGCCAGGACTTGTTCAATACTGCTCTCAACATTCTTGTGTAATTTCCGTCTATTTTCCTCTCCAGCCGCTTAGTTAGCGTCCATGTGGTGCATCCATATAGCAGTATCGACACAAGCGCTGCCTGGAAGAAACTGCGTTTCATTTTATCGGTGAGGTCCGACTTCCATATGATCGAAAGCCTATTGATAGCTATCCATGCCTTCGTCAATCGTGTGTCGATGTCTTTTTCTGTTGATGAGACGCTACTTCCTAGGTAGGTGAATTTGTCTACTAGTTTCAGAGTCTAGTGTGGCAATATTGCCTGTTTAGTTGTAACACATATATTCAGTTTTGTTTGCATTGACATGGAGGCCAATGCCAGCTGCGGCTCGTTCCAGATTATGCTGTAGTGTCTCTGCTTGATTAGGCGTATTCGCTCGTAACGCCAAGTCATCAGCGTAGTCGGCGTCGGTGATTGTTTTTGCGGGGTACCTTTTGCTTCTTCTCTTAGTCAGCTCGAAGCCATTTACTCTGATTTTGTCGATTGAAGTCCAAAGCACATAGTCTAGACAGATGATAAAGAGGTACGGGGCTAGTGTGTCTCCTTGTAGTACTCCTGCAACAATGTCGAAGTATACCGTGTCTCCATCTGGTGAACGTACTTTCACTTTGGTGTTTCTGTAGAGAATCATTATCGCTGCTACGGTTTCTTTTGGTAGGCCGTATGCTAGTAGGATTTGCTCCATCTTCCCTCTGTGTATGGAATCGAAGGCCTTGGTAAAGTCGACAAATAGTTATGTCGCCTGAAGGTTTTTTGCCCGAACGCCTTCAAGGATTCTACGGATGGTCAGTATTTGTGAGGTTGTGGATCTCTTTCTCCGGAAGCCATTTTGGTTTTTCCTAAGGATGTTGTCTATTTTGGGTTCTATGCTGTTTCGTAGTAGGGCATTGTAGATGTTGGCTGCTATGGATGTAAGTGTTATCCCTCGGTAGTTCTTGGCTAGTCCGAGGTCGCCTTTTTTAGGGAAAGGAAGGATGCATCCCTTCGTCCATCTTTCTATCCTATTTTGACTATAGACTTCGTTGCATTGCCGGAGCAGTATATCGTCGAATTGTCTAGTCTTCCACACTTCTGGGGGGGATCTCGTCTAGCCCTGCAGCTTTCCTATTTTTAATTCTTCTGAGAATCGAATGAGTGTCGAGTTCTTCCTTGGTGAAAGGACCTAGTTTAACGTCTAATTGCTTACTAATAATTCTGGTGATCGGTTCATCCGTTATTTCCGGTGGGTTTCCTAGTAGATTTTTGAAATGCTGTTCCCACAGTTTTACTCTTTCTTGTTGGCTTGCAGCTTTCAATTTTGCTTTGGCTGTGCTCTTCCTTCTACTTACTTCGTTTATTGTTTGCCAGGCTATCCTGGATTGTCTATCTTCCACCGAGTCTCTAATCTTATCTATCTGATTTTGTATGTATTCTGCCTGTTCTTTTAGATATATTCCTGTTAATTGATGTTGTGCCTTTTCTAGTTTTCGTGCATTTGTGTTTGTTGGGTTCTTTTGATAGCTTTTGGAGGCAGTTTTCACGAGTGCACGTTTTTCTCTAACCGTTAGCGTTTCCCAAGGGACTCTATATTTAGTTCTAGGTTTTGTTGGAATACACTTTGCTGCCGCCTCAAGGTGTGCTTCTACAAAATTTTCATATTCGTCATTTGGGGTACCTTTTTCTGCCTTCTCTTGTAGTGCTTCGAATCTGTTTCTTAATTCTAATGCATATTTATCTCTAATATCTCTGTTGTTGAGTAGGGCCCGGTCATATTGCTTGGTTGTCGCTTTACGCGTGGCATTTTTTCGTAGGCTTAGTCGTACTTTGGCCGTTACTATTCGATGATCGGAGGACACACCCTCGAAAGAGGAGTATGCCTCGCAATTCATCTCACTGTTTTTCCATTTCCTGTTTATAAGGACGTAGTCTATCTGTGCTTTACTCTTATTCGCGTATGTGTAGGTCCATAATTTCCCCTCCCTTTTTTGAAAGTTTATATTGAGGCATGCTAATCTATTTTCTATCATGAAATCTATTAGATGCTGTCCATTCCTGTTTGACGCGTTGTGTAGGCTCTATTTGTTGTATCTGTTTTTCCCGATTTGTGAATTCATATCTCCGCCAATGACTAGCAGGTTGTGTTTCGGAACGCTACGTACTAGGGAGGATAGGTATTCGTAGAAGGTGTCTATTTTGTTTTCTTCGCTAATATTGGTAGGGCTGTAGCAGGAGATAATTGTTGCTTTGGAGTTGCCATTAAACGTTGCGGCTATCATCCTAGGTTGTATTCTCTCAATGCTGTTCAGTGTTTTTAACGCTCTTTGTCCTATAAGCATTCCCACCCCTCCTACCGATGCATTGACAGAGTTTTTCCATGCCGATACAGTCACCAGCATCCATCCATTACCAGTTTCGTGATATTTGATATCTTCGGTGTGCGTGTATCGGTGCTCTTGTATGCAAATTACGTCTATCTTATGTTCTACGGCTGATGCAGTTAGCTCTGATAGTTGACCTATTCTATTTAGGGTTCTCACGTTAAATGTCGCTATCTGTATTGTTTGTTTGCATTTTAGTAGTTTTTGTTTGAGCTCTGTAGCTGATTTTTCGAACGCTGAGGCCAGGGCTCTAACCTCAGCAGGACGCGCCCCTTTTTTACTCGCGCGAAGAGCGATGCGGTTTATGTATGTGGTTTGAGTACGAGTCATGGTTATCTTTCGATGGCTGTTTTTATTCTCATCTATAGAAGCCACTCATTATCATATTATTATTATTGCTATTATAGATTAGATTATATACTCTACCATCATAACATTGGTATAAAATTTTAATCAGGGTTTCTCATATTTTTAACTAAACTTAATTTCTATTCATCATCACCAAATTTTAATCAAATATTAAATTACTAAATATAACTAATTAGAATAAACACTAATCAATACAAGTTATGTGAGGATCAGTAAACTAAAAATGCAAAAGTAACTCTTATTCTTGAACTATTTTTCTAATTGGAAGTATGTTTGGTCGGCACTGAGGAGATCTCGAATCTTTGGTTGGAGTTTTGTGAGTTTCATCTTATCGGCACGATCTTTATTGAAAATATTTCTCTTATTACTCATAAAATAATATACTTAACTAAAAGCAGATTTTATAATATAGAAACTTGGAAAGGCCAGTACAATCAGCTCAATAGCTGCACAAAAATATTTTGCTAGGTTTTTTTCGTTGATTACATAAGGTCATATTTCTTTAAATGTTTACATAAATTTCGCTTTAAGATCGAAAATAATTAAAAAAAATCTTTTTCAAGAAAATTGTACAAATTTCCTTTTTTTTCACTTCAACATTAAATGGGGAAATTCGATAATTTCTATGTGAAGAAAATCCTTGAAATGAGCTTGAAAGTCTAATTGCAAATTCTTTATACGATTTATGTAAATAAACAAGTCTACATCCAAAATACCTTCTTCAAATTGCTCTTTCTTGGACAGCTTTGTAAGATACCAAATGTTGTGTCAGCCCAAAGTAGATTTGTATTAAAAAAAAAGGATGGATATACCAAATGATTTATAAGACAAACAAATTAATCCTATTTACCAACCCCTCCGCTCGGGCAGGATATGACACAAGGTCAATTTTTAAACGGAGTTTAAATTCAGAGTTTTCCTTCTCCTAGACTAGTTGCCTAACCAAGGCAGAAGAACCAAGTCTGTCCTACTATTTACCCATAGCTGGAGGGAGAATAATTGGGTTCATACTTTTCCCAAAGGGTATTAGTGCTATGTGAAATGCAAGCAGCCTCATCCAGGATTTGAACTCGTGTCGTCGTGTCCATTTCCTACGACGATAACCATTACACCACGGGACAAACAAGTTAATACCCCCATGTTGACCCATATGTTTTTATATAACCAATCGAAATTTTATCCAACCCCAGGGGTCGATATGAACCACTATGAGAAACCTTAGCCTAAAAAATTACGAAAAAATGAAAAGCTACTACATCTAATTATCAAGAAATCTACTTTAATTTATTTTTAGATTGAGATTACTTCAACCAATCTTAACCTGAAATGCTAAAATAATTGCCCTTGCTAGGTATCGGATTTATAAATGAAAACAAATGAATTCCCCTCTTTTGACCCTCTATGTAGGATAATGTCTATTCTAATTTGTGCTTTTGGTACTGTCACTAAACGATTAATATAGGGACTGGATTACTTCGAAATAAGAGGACGAGTGGAGACCACCCAAACTACTGCATAATTGAGATCGACCAAAATTCTGGGATGAGTCCTGGAAACTTGAGAAGATTGCTGTCACTCAAGCTCCAATAAAAAGCTATCAGTTAACGCTGATGTGAAAAACTCTGAAGGTGTCCTCATCCGTAGAGTGGTGGAGACCCGTTTGTGTTAGGGTGCTGGTAGGATTGGAAAAGTAGCTCTAGGGAGCATTTGTTGGGAGAATCTGGGGAGGAGGGGGGTCGTCCATTTCGGGAAGTGTCTCGGGGGTCGGTGGCATTGTTCTGCAAGAGTTTTTATTTAAAAATGCATATTTGATTTTTGTTCGGTTTACCATGGTGGGGGGTCTTTGTTGGGTATTGTTATGTGCCTTAAATGAAAGAACAATTTACTAATAGGCTGACTATAAATCTTAAAAGAAAAGCTTCACTGTTGGACCGCGAAATTCAATATTTAGTAAAAATGTAGTAATTAACACGTGTTAACGCCAACCCTAAAAGATAGAGGAAAAAGAAGGAGAGGAAGAAAGAAGGCAAACCAAAGTAGAAAGTAAAACCCCCACACCGTCCGTAAAATAGTGGAGACCCATTTGTATATAAATGCCCGTAAAATTAGAAAAATAACTGTTGGCAGCATTTGTTAAAAGAATCTAAGGAAGAAAAGATCGCCCATTTCAAGAAATGTCAAAAAGGTTAGTAACATTGTTCTGCAAAAGTTTTTATTTAAAAATGCATATTTGATTTTTATTCAATTTGCCAAAGTAAAAATCTTTGCTATATATTATTATGTGCCTTAAATGAAATAAAAATTTACTAATAAGCCAACTATAAATCTTAAAAGGAAAGCTTTACTGTTGGACCACGAAATTTTATTTTTAGTAAAAATGTAGAAATATAACACGTGATAGGGCCAATTTTTAGAAGACTGAAGTGGGGGGGAACAAAAAGAAACAAAATATATTAGTCTTGGACTTTAACTAAGTTAAAACTTAACGGAAAAGAAGAGGAATTTTTTGGTGTTTGACCCGCTGTTCATGTACGGCCATCATAGCTGTTTTTGGTCATATCTTGGTCATATCTGTGTCAGGGGCGCAGATCATAAACAACCTCTGGGTCTGGTATAGCCACAATATACCACCCATATATCACCCATGATCGAAATGTCCAATCACAATGTTACACAACGTGGCACCCAGGCAACAGATACTACTTGAAAAAGATATGATGCAGATGGGTAATAACCCCTTCCCATGAGTATTCTGAATATGACAATAAACAATCTGATGGTGAGGCTCCACAAATCTTGGATCTTTGGGGGATGCGGAGCACCCCTTCATTGCCATTGCTACCTGGTTCACTCTGACTCGGAGTGGCCACCTGATAGTTTATCTATGAGTCAAATGTTTTTACGCTAAACTGAATTGTTTGAAATTTACGCAAAACTGAATTGCTAGAAATATTACTGAATTGTTTCATATAGAACTGTTCTATCTTTGGACTGTGTGTAAAACCATTTAACTGTGTGTAATAATGAACTCAGGCTCTTTTAAAAATGTTATTAATAAAATGTGTTTAGAAATCATATTGAATGTATATATATACAAAAAGGGATTTGGCATTAAATAACCTACAATGGTTGATATGCCATAAAAGGAAACCAAACCAGATTAATGAAAAATGTAGGAAAAGTTAGCGTGAACATTTTCTAAAAAACCCTTGGCACTCATCAATAGAAGAAACGTTGTGGTTCTTCATGATAACGCCAGGCCAAATTTAGTAAGAATGTTATATAATTGTGGAGGGATTTTTTTTTACATTATCATTTTTTCGTTGGTTATATCTTATCTTTCGGTTTAGTTAGGCTTAGAACTGTTCAGCATAGTGCACGGGTAGGAGCACACATTGAGCGCAGGTGTTCAGGCTCGCGCAGGGGCGGGGATGTGAAAATCACAGATGTCATAATAAAAACCCCGAATAGGAAATAAGACTGGGGATGTGAATGACGTCATGCCCGGAAGCGATGGGCTGATGATTTTGGGTGATTTTTGAAAAAAAGCAGTTAGTTGAGAATCGGACCTGGGCGAGTCCAGTTGGGTCTACGAGATGTGTCAGCATAGAAAAAAAATTGTGTCTCTCTCTCCTCGTGTCAAAAACCTAAAAGTCAAGAAGGTAATAAAAGTTTCGTACCTGAACTACCAAGAGTCGTCAGTGTTTTAGTGTTTTCCGGGTTCCTATGCATATGAACGTTTTTACATATCCGTATATTTCACGTATTCGTATCGTGAGTATGTTGCAAGAATTACAGTGGAAAAATATTAGAATTAAGCCGGTTTCTTTTATCACATCCACTATATTCACCAGATATAGCTACAAGTGAGTTAAATATTTTTTCTTTACAAGATGTTCTTCATGAGAGATGTTCGTAGAAAATTTCTTGAGATCAAAACCAGCTGAATTTTATTAAAGATGAATCAACACAGAACTTCATAAAAGACAAGTAATGATTTAAAAGAACAGCGAATATTCTGCTGACTGAAAGTAATTCATCATCAAAAAATATATTAATACATTACATTCTACCAAAAAGGTAAGGATTTATGACCCAACGCAACAACTTAAAACGACTAATCTTAATTCAAATAATTTAGTTATGTGACGTAAAATATTTCTGTTGAATTTGAAGAGATTTTAAACAGATCTATTCAATCTATTATTGGGACCAGATCAGGTACAGTCAATCCGAGTCACAGTGGACCTGGAAGTAATGGCAATGAAGGAGTAATCCTAAATCCTCCCTGCTCCAGAACTTGGGCCTCACCATAAGATAAAGTTTATAGTCAAAGTCAGTATATCTATTTTTTCCGGAGTGGGATCTTACCTCTCTGTATGGGATGCAATCAGTGTTTTCTGCGCCTGGCCTACTAGACTAGTTTAGTTTTAGTGCATATCAAACCATGTTGGTTATTTAATACAATATTCTATTTTTAAATATGTATTAGATATATGATGTGTAAACCCATTTTGTAGACACACACAATTAAATGATCAAATAGTTCTATTTCTAACAATTCTATTAAGCATAAGTTAACAAACTTAAAAGCAGAATCATAACGACACGAACAATAAAGACGCAGGAAGACTTCTTTATAAATATATGTACCTCTCACTTTCTTTTAAGGGTTCGAAAAGGGGTATTCAAGGTTTGCGTGTGAGAGGGAGTTGGAGACCGAACAGAAACTGCAATATTTTGACCCCACTCTTATGGCCGTCAACGTTGTGTCTTTCTCGTTCTCCAAGGCTGCTCAACGGGAGGCCCACTCTGCTGGGTGATGGCTTTCTTTACTGCATCTTATCAGCAACTTCTCTGAACCCTAACTCAATCGGGGGCCCCGGGTCCCTTAGGCCTGGTGTGGCTTTCCCTACAACATCTCATCTATTACTCTGTTCGATCTCTAACTGCAACTTTTGTCTTGACTGAGTTATATATAAGTCCATCGCCCACTCAGTCGCCTACTCGATCTTTGGAATCGCATGTTTGATCATCATTAAGCAGAAATAACTGTCATGCAGTTCACAGGTCACTCTCTTCTGGTGCATCAGTCTATGAGTGTACCATGGGAATTTTTTACCTCGTCCCATTTCATCAGCCAATTTCCGCCCACGATATTTCCTCTCATAACTGCCATTAGAATGTGTCACTTCCTTCCGGTGTATCACCTTGGAATGGCATTTTTGGCCGGGTCGAAGGCCAAAATACAGCAAATGCTCAAAAAGTTCTATTTCTAACAATTCTATAAAGCATAAGTTAACAAACTTAAATGGTTACACGTATTGCTATGTATCTCGAACTATTCAAATTTATAATTTGTTCACACGTAGTTAAATGATCAAACAGTTAGCATAAGCCATTTTTTGCACTCAGTTTAGATGTCAAGCAGTTCTTTTTGACTCATAGATAAGACCCTGTCAGGTCCTACAACTCCGGGTCAAAGTGGACCTGGTAGTAATGACAATGAAGGGATAATCCGCATTCCCCAAAGCTCCAGCATTAGTGAAGAGTCACCATCAGATTTTTTACAGTCATAACTATGACACTCGTTTTTGGGTGGTTTACTCCTTCTGCAGAGATACAGTTGGTGTATTCTACAGCCTCAGCCGACCGGTCTTAGAGGACTGGTGTTGGAATTGTGGAAATATAATGCTTGATTATTCAAAACTCACTCTATCTTACCGCGCTATTTTTATTATCGTACATCATTTAGTTCCTTAGAAATAATAACTAAGCATTGTCATGTTGTGGAAAAATGAAAGATGCCTGAAGCACCCTGTGAGACTCTAACTCATTAATACTAGTTTGCAAATCCAGATTGATAAACATTACACCACATGAGGTGCCCAAGTTCCTTTAGAAATAAATTGCTTGCATTATCTTTGCTTTCGTATTTAAATAATCGGAAGAAAGGGCAAAAACAATGAAGCAAAGGGTAAATTGGAAAATATAGGTACGTTGGTGTTGGTTAATCGAGTCTCCTTTTTCTGCCGATTCATTTCCTGGCTTTGCTGAGTGATTGTACGGGCGATTCTCTTTTCTGAATGACTAAAATAGCCGACAAAATGATTAGGTCAGTATTCTCATTTTTGCTCCATCGAATATAATAACGTTTTCTCGTATGGAAGGCTATCGCTTGGCTGGAGTGTTCAACAACAAGCGGTTAATGATAGAAACTTAAACTAATAAGCCAAGAAAATGTCCCAAAACAAGGAATATAAAACAAGTAATTTTGAGTGTCTAATAATGTTATGGTTCTCATATGAAATAATAATTAGGATATCGAAAGAAGCTGATAGATATTCGACTCCACGCTATGTATTCAGATATTTTTAGGGAACATATATATATATATATATATATATATATATATATATATGAAAAAATACAGCAAATGATATCAACCACACACACATTCACACAAACATATGTATACATTATATATATATATATATATATATGTGTGTGTGTGTGTATGTGTGTGTGTGTGTGTGTTCCTCTCTCTCTCTCTCTATATATATATATATACAGCAAATGATATCAACCACACACACATATACAGGCATACTCACACATGTATACATTATATACATATATATATATATGTGTGTGTGTGTGTGTGTGTGTGTGTGTGGGCGTTATAATATATATATGTACATATATATATATATATATATATATATATATATATATATATATATATTGAAAGAAAAAGTCCCGTAAATGATTTCAAATTTAGTATTTAGTTTGCTTTTTTACTACTACATGTATATATATATATATATATATATATGTATGTATATATATATATATACCTATCTATCTATCTATCTATCTATCTATCTATCTATCTATCTATCTATCTATGTGACAGGTGTTTCGGATATTTCAGTCATCTTTAGTTGATTGAATTGTTGATTTTGTGTTGAATATCTTTGGAGTTTTCTGACCATTCATAGATTCTTTTGGTCAATTCTGATTGAGTCCAGTCTTAAAGTCTCTGCCAGTTCCTCTGGAATTAATTACCCATGAAGATATTTGTTTGGTTTGTTAATGACCTTCCAGTCTTTTTACCTCTTTTTAATGACTGTTTTTTTTATTAAGCATTTGTGTGTATACGTGTATGATATATGTCTGTGTGATAGGTGAGTGTGTGTGCATGTGTGTTTGAGGGGTGCCAGTGGATGTAGTTATTATCTTTATTGTATTTTGTGAAATAATAAGTTAGTGAACACACACACACACACACACACACACACACACACACACACACACACACACACACACACACACACACATATGTGTGTGTGTGTGTGTGAAGAGGATTTAGTGTGTGATGTGAGAATGTATTTATCTCCACAAATAGATGAGTTTTCAGCTAGTCGGCGTGTGTGTATATGTTTGTGTGAATGTCAGTGTGTTTCTTAGACTCTGTTCAATAATGACTTTAATAGTTATGTAAATTGAAAAATAATCAAAGCATATATATATATATATATATATATATATATATATATATATATATATATACATGAATATTTTCATATGTACTTAAAATATTTTCAATTTCCTGAAGCTTTATATATATTCTTGAAGAACAGCAGTAATACTCTTAGAGTCATTGCATGGATACTTTCACAAATTGATTAGTTCAATTCTGAACGTTATAGCCTGATTATATATATTTATATGCATACATATCATCATCATCATGTCGTGCCGCTTGCACAGATATCCCTGACCCTCTATCTCTCTACTTCTGCCTATCGTTCATCGCCTCCGGCAGGTCTTCAGGGCTACACCTCGAATCCACATATAGCTGTTGTAGGTATGTTCGAGCTGGTCGTCCTGTTTTGCTCGGCCATATGTGGAGGCCCATAGGAGTACATCACTTATGAGCTCGTCTTTGCTTCTCCAGCAATGTCTTGCGCGTATGGTTCGTCTAGCTTGGATAGTTTTCATGATGGGAGGCAGGTGGTCGTATAGTTGGTGCTTTGTGGGGTGTTGCCGCCAGTACTTGTTCAATATTGCTCGCAACTTTCTTGTGTATGCATACATATATATATGCATTTTTTAAAATTACGATTTTAATTTAATTTTATTTTTAAGGAGAAAGTTTTAGATTCCATTAGCTGAGGGAATTAACACATGTATTAGAAGTAAACAAAGATTATTAGATGATAATCATTTAGTTTACAAGCTTAGATTATTCAGAAGATTCCACTTTCTATTGAAAATGTAGCATATGTTCAAATTGGGTTAGGTCGATTTACAGGAACACCCTGTTCTGGTTTTTTAATGTTTCTAACATTTTATTGTTTTATCTTTAGAATTGAATTTAGAATTCATATAGTTTTTTTTCCTTTTTTTTCCATACACATATAGACTAATCTCCATTTGCTTTTTTTTCAAGGTTAAGTTTAACATGTGTTGTCATCTAATGAGACAGAGTGTATAATGATATTCTCCGGCGAAATAAATTTATTATGACAATTTAACCAGGTCTGAGTTTCCTTCTAATTGCAATATATATATATATATATATATATATATATATATATATATATATATATATAGTTCAATTAAATGGAGACTCATACGCTCTGAATGTGAATTTTTTTTATACCCTAGAGAATAAATAGGGAACTAACAATAGCCATACATTGAGCACTCTCATAGATTTATATGATTACCCTCATATATTCTATGTAAAGAATAATCCACACCTACTGTCCTTGGACCCTAACTGGATAATATATATATATATATATATACATATATATATATATATATATAAATTGTCTAATATTTCAATGTTAACCAAAAAATAATAGAATGATCTTTTAATTTGTATTTTAAAAACTAATACCAATGTTGTATTACTGACGATGCAATAACGCTTGTTTTTAAAAGTATAAACTCTCTTTTGATTTACGAAAGTCGATTGTTGCGTGAGAGAGACATTCGGACTGCAAGGATTGACACCAGGTGGAGATAGACATATTCAGACTCTTGCTCCTTCGTGCTTCTTTCATGGGAATCTGATAGTGTGCCAGCTTCCCAACTCGGGCTTTCCGGCTAGCGCCCAAGGAAACTGACTTGACTACTCGGCTGACTGTTCTCCCTGACTGACCCTAAGGTCGAAATCTTCCGTCATTATATATTTGTCTGATGCCCTCACATTTTTATTCAAGCGCAATTTACAGTGCATTTCTGCGCCTCCTGTGACGAAATCCACACTAACCACCGGTCAAAGGTCCATGTGTAACACCAGTAAAAATGTATATATATGCAGGTAAACGGGTAAAAGACATTCCTTGAAGACTTATGTAAACAGACCGAAATCTACGGGCTGTTAGTCATACCAAGTTGAAGTGAAATGTAGCCAACCCACCTCAAAAAAAAAAAAGAAAAAAAGAAAAGAAATGTCAACTGAAATAATTATATTAGAAAACAAACTAGTAAAAATAAGAAAAACGAAATCAAAATCTCATCGATTGCAATATTAAACAAGGCACTTGTCACATTAAAAAATTATCAGTAATCGTTAGGAAAAACCTTAAAATAAAACTAAAATTAAGAGATATATTTTGGAGAATCACGGATATTTGGATTTCGTAGATCTAAAAGTCTTAGAGATATGACGGAATGTAATAAAATCTGCAATAACAAAGTTATCAAAAAGAAATCTACGATCAAAATAATCCAATTTTTCCAACAAGGTAATGATAGAAAGAAACTGCCGTAAACACATCAAATACTCTCATTCGTTTATTATAACTATATATTATATTTTAAAATTTACTCGAATCAAACTGTAAGAGTAAAAATATTTCCTACCTTTTACTCAACTAAACGAGTGCCTTGGAAATGGTACTGAACTATTAAGTGATGAGACTCTAGATTTGGAGTTTTGGGGAATAGGAAATAACTCTACACTGACATTACTCCCTGGTTCACTTTGAATGTTACCTACAAACTGTTTGTTTATAAATCTTATCATCTGATGGAGACACAGAATACTTCGACATTGTAGCATGAGTACTACATGGGGACACACCAGCTCCATACCTCTTTATCATTTGTCTAGACTACGTACTTAGAACATTGATTGACAAAATCAGCGAGAACGGCTTCGAGCTAACAAAGAAAAGAAGCAGAAGGTTACCCCGCAACAACAGTTACCGACGCCGACTACGCCGACTACGCCGATGACATAGCGATACTGGCAAATACACCCAACCAAGCCGAAACACTACTGCATAGTTTGGAACGAGCAACTGCAGGCATAGGCCTCTATGTCAATGCACACAAAACGGAATATATGTGCTATAATCAAACGGGAGACATCTCCACTCTAGACGGAACCCCTCTTAAACTAGTAGACAAATTCACTTACCTAGGAAGCAGCGTCGAATCAACCGAAAAGGACATCGACACGAGGTTAACGAAAGCATGGACAGCTATCAATAGGCTATCGATTATATGGAAATCAGACCTAACCGATAAAATGAAACGCAGTTTCTTCCAGGCAGCGGTCGCATCGATATTGCTATATGGCTGCACTACATGGACTCTTACAAAACGGCTGGAGAAGAAGCTAGACGGCAATTACACAAGAATGCTGTGAGCAATATTGAACAAGTTCTGGCGGCAACACCCCACAAGACACCAACTGTACGGCCACCTGCCTCCTATCACGAAAACTATACAAGTTAGACGAACCAGACATGCAGGACACTGCTGGAGAAGTAGGGACGAACTCATAAGTGATGTACTCTTATGGACCCCCACACATGGCCGTGCAAAATCAGGACGACCAACACGAACATACATTCAGCAACTATGTGAGGATACAGGATGTTGTCCAGAAGACCTACATGAGGCGATGAACGATAGGGAAAGGTGGCGAGAGAGGGTCAGGGATATCCGTGCTACCAGCACGACATGATGATGATGATAAACAGGATTTGGCTTTAAATCACATACAAGGGTTGATATGCAATACAACATATACCAACTAACAACCAACTGCCCTTTAATTATTAATTTGGCTTCCAACTTGAAAAATTTGTGACAAGTACTTTTTTTAGTTGATGGGATACACCAAATAAGACTTTTGTGAAGAGGGGGCAAACGTTGCTTAGTTTCGTTGGAGTTCTCTTTTAGGTGTGCCTACAGCGTCGAGCAATAAACCCGTAGCTACCTGGGGGAAAGTTAATCTGGAAATAAGATGATAATAAAACTTCTATGTTTAGTACAAACTCCAGGTTAGTATATTATGTATGTAGTGGTCCAGTTTATATAAAGGGAACTCTTAATGGTCGTAAGCTTTAGCAATAGAATACATCGACAGTATCTCTGCTGAGTCGTAAGCCCCCACCCACCAACGATTGTCCTGGATATATGATATTAAACAATCTAATTGTGAGGTACAGTAATGATAGAGCTTTGAAAAATGCGAAGTATCCCTTCATTACCATCGCTCCAAGGTCAACTCGGGCTCGGAGTAGTAACACCTGATAGGGTCCTATCTATGGGTCGGATAGAACTGTTTGACATCGAAGCCTATTATAAACAAATGATTTATGCTAAATTAAATTGTTAGAAATAGAAGAGTTTGATCATTTAACTGTGTGTAAACAAATGACGGATGTTATTGATACATAGAAAACTTGGAACTATTTAATTTTGCCTTATACTAGATTGAATTGTAAGAAATAGAACTGTTTATCATTAACTGTTTGTTAACAAATGATTAATCTTTAATTAAATTCTGATACATAGCAATACTTAAAACCATTTAACTTTGCTGTCTTATGCTTACAAATTATAGAAATCTAATATATATGAATCAACTGATTTTAACATAAAATAACCTACAATAGTTGATATACCATAAAAAAACAAGCCCTATATAATGATCCTTCAATTTTACTAAAGATATAGCGACACGACTGAATCTTGGAATCGTAATAAACTTCTTCCAGTAAAACGTTAAGTGTAATATAATGGCCGAGGGATTTCGTTTCATATATCTTGCCTTTCGGTTTAGTTAGGCTGAGAACCTTTCACTTAGCGCATGGGTTAGTTTGGTGCAACATGCACGCAGGTGTTCACGCGCGCGCGGAGAGGACTTCGTCATTCACAGATGTCAAAATAAAACCCCAGGTAGGAAATGAGACTAGCAGGTGTGAATGATGTCTCTCACCGGAAGCGTGGGCTGAGATTGGAGAAACATCAGTGAGTTGAGTTCCTGCCTCCGAAGAAGACGGTTGACTTTCGGAGCTCGCCGAGGCCTTACGGCGGGTGCAAAAGTTAAATGGTTTTAAGTATTGCTATGTATCAAAATGTTGAGAGGGCAGATGGAAAAGTCAGCATAGAAAGATTGTGCCTCTCTCTTCCTCATGTCGAAAAACCTTTGAACTCAAAAAAGTGAATAAAGAGTTTCGTACCCGAACAAAGAAGTCGTAAAGTTTTTCGTATTTCGGGATTCCTATGTTATATGTATGTGAGTTATGTACATTTCCCACATATCCGTATCATGGGTATGTTACAATGGTAGCCGAACAGACGATAACTTCAACGGAGACGTTAGATTTACTATAATAGATAAGATTTAAAACATATCAAATGGTATATCATTTGTAAAAACCCATAAAGACAGACTGATATTACATCAATAAATTCTAACCCTAATTAAACTAACACGTTAGATATCTCAAAACAATATATTTTAACTCTTAAGCACGCTCGTTGTTCATTAATCTGAATATCAAAACTATTCAAATGTTAAAAGTATTTAAAATGCATTTATGCTAATAAACTATTTAATTGACTTAACGAGAAAAATATTTACACATTTGAAGATATATATTTAAAAAAAAAAAAACAACCAATCGATTAAGTTGTAAAGATGTGATCTCAATGCAAGTAAGTCGTGAAATAAAAAAAAAACCTCTAATGATGTCTCAATGGCGAAACAAATGATTAACAAAATTACAATTGCCCTGTCAACTGTAGAATCCACCGAGGGGTAAGACCTTCACCAACGAGAGCACTGGACATGACACTAAACAATTTAATGGTGAGATTCCAGTAATATTGGAGCTTCGGATAAAACGGAGCACTCATTGATTGCCATCGCTCCCAGGTCTACTCTGGCCCAGAGCGGTAGCACCTGATAAGGTACTGTCTATGGGTCAAATAGAACTAAACAGGGAAATTTTGCCGGACTGAATTGCTTAAAATTGGACTTTTTTGCCATTTCAGCTCCGTACTTATGCTAAACTGAATTGTTTGAAATAGAAGTGTTTTGATATTTTACTATGTGTAAGCAAAAGCACTACTTGTGCTAAATTGAATTATTTGAAATAGAACTGTTTGACTGAACAGAATAGCTAAAAATAAAAAAGGCGTACTTGTACTAAACTGAATTCTTTTAAATAAAACTGTTTATTTATATAAAAATGGATTTGGCATCAAATAACCTACAAAGGTTGATATTCCATAAAACCCAACCAAACAAACAAACAAATTTATAAAATTTATTTACCAAAGATCATGAAGCTTTTCTTTCGATCATATGAATATATTAAAGATGAGTCTACATTTATAGTTTGCTATATTTTCTTATGACAAGAAGTCATCATAATCTTTCAATGGCTATTTTTTCTCTTCAATAGACGCCACCCTTATAGATGAGCAACATAAATTTTCTGACTGAACTGATTATTCCAGGCCGTTGACCTATGAGTTTCCTCTGCCCAGCCTCAGCGTGCTTTTAGATTCTTTCGCCTTGATTCACATCCACTATGCTTTGTTTTATTTTTGTAGTGTTAAATTTTCAAGAGTGATGGCCGACAGAGACGGAGAGTGAGAGAGATTTGAGAGGATTCATGCTGTCGGTATGCTTAGATTATTATGACGACACACGAAGAGGTAGATCTCTGTGAAAAAATAGGCTATTGCCCAGCATTCTATTACTTATTCCGAATCTAAATTTGATTCATGTCTTTAGAAAAAGCTACATATAATAACCTATTAAATCAAAATCTTATCACTGAACAAGCAGATGGAATTACACACTAAAGGTTAATACAGTTTCAATTTGTAGTATATATATATATATATATATATATATATATATATATATATATATATATATATATATATATATATATATATATATATAAGGCTGTTGAATTTAGTCTTTTCACTTTTATAATACTATCAAAGGCCTCTTTTTTTTCAACTTATTTAGACACATAAGTGATAAATAGTTGCAACATCTCCGATTTAAATGAGCTATTGGCCTAATGATTAGAGTGTTCGCCAATGGACCAAAAGACCAAAAACCGGGGTTCGATTCCAGGTCGAGTCATACCAAAGACTGAAAAAATGGTACTTGACTCCAACTTGCTTAACACGCAGCATTATAAAGTAAGGATTAAGGGTAAAGTGGAGGGTTCCTGGAAAAAGAGTAGCGCCTCCTCTACACCTCGGTGAAGTAGCAAGTGAAAAAAGGGAGCCTTCGGGTCACCCTCGACTAAGGTCACTAACTTTACTCGCTTATTCTTAATAAAGGATACTTAGCTTTAATACTTTCGATTTGTATCCAAGTTAAAATATTTTCTAAACAAGATTTTTGTTGTCAAAATTTCTGAGACGAAACCTCATGATTTCGATCCAGGAGGAAACCTGGCTTAACGGTTATAGGCGTTGGTTCTCTAAGCTTCTAAATGACAACAATGTGGTCGTTACAGTTTCAATCCTGACTGCAGGTGAGTAATAATACAGGAATACTTAACAATTGAACCAGGTTATTGTTAATGGAATCAGAACATGTGATCCCCATAGATTAGATAAAGGACGTTGTTCAAAGTACTGCGTAGGCCCCCTAGTTCGACAAGAAACACCTGAAGAAGGCAGGGAGACATATCGTCCGAAACATTATGAATATAACAATTAAGTAATAGTCCAAAAACCCTAAATTATAAAAAAGAGTTTAGATGCAAAAAACTATAAATACATTATTCTATTTGATACAAAAATAGAAAAAAAAAACAATCAAAAATTAAATTAAAAAGAACTTCACAACTACACGTAAGGACGTTACAAAAAACGATTGCTTTTTTAAAGGGTTCTATAATTTAAAAGATCACTGTCAACATGTAACCCTTAAAAAAGTAAGTAAATAAGAATCCAATGAAAAATAAAAACATGGAGCAATAATGACGTCACATATAGATAATAGAACGCTAAGGATTTTCTCGGGTTTTATTCTATTTTCCTTCTTTCGAAAATAAATTTTCGGATGAGGCATAGCATCATATACTAGCACCACCTTGAAAATGTTTTAAAAGATCAATACCCAAAATATTAGCATATTATTCTTACATAAATAAATACATCCTTTGAATGTATATCTTTTATCCAGATTATATATATATATGTGTGTGTGTGTGTGTGTGTTTGAGAGATAGAGAATTTTAGCGAAAGTTGAATAGTGGATTGTATTTATTATGAGTAGAGTGTTCACCAATGATCCGGGAAACATTGGTTCAATCCCAGGTCGAGTCGTACCAAAGACTCAAACATGGTACTTAATGCCTCTTTGCTTAACACTTAGCATTATAAGGAAATGATCAAGAGTAAAGTTTAACAATCCAGGGCTTGGACCAACACCCTCCCCTACACCTCGGTGTTGTAGCATTTGAAATGTGAGCCTATGGGTCATTCTCGACTAAGGTCGTCAACTTTACTTTTACCTCGGATATCTTGTGAGTATGTATCTGTAATCTCGGCCTCCTGCAACAACTAATTTTTCTTTCCTGTTTTTCAGGTCGTTTAGTTAAGTGGACTGAGCAAAAAACGATGAATGCCAAGGAGCGAAGTTTTGGGAAAAGCATTTGATATATTTAAGGAAGTATATGGAGAAAATGTCATGTCACACACACGTGTTTTTTGAGTTGCATAAAAAATTCAAAGAAAACCACTAGGAATTAAAAGAGTAATACAGGAGCAGAGGGCCTTCAGCAAATAGGACTGAGGTCAACATAGAGTAGATATGGCTGATGAAGTGTGGTGATAGTCAATAAAAAATTCGAATGATCATACGTCTGCTGGATATGAAAATGATAGTGTTTGGAATCATATCACCAGAGAGTTGGGTATGCAGAAAGTATATCATATTTACCCAACCCCTCCGCTCGGGCAGGATATGACACAAGGTCAATTTTTAAGAGGAGTTTAACAGGTTTGAATTCAGAGTTTTCCTTCTCCTAGACTAGTTGCCTCACCAAGGCTGAAGTACCTAGTCTGTCCTACTATTTACCCATAGCTGGAGGGAGAATAATTGGATTCATACCTTTCCCAAGGGTATTAGTGCTATGTGAAATGCAATCAGTCTGGTCCAGGATTTGAACTCGTATCGTCGTGTCCAATTCCTACGACGATAACCATTACAGAAAGTATATGCTAAATTGGTGTCACGACTGTTAATTGATACTGAGAAGGAGGGCCGTATGCAGGTGTGCTGAGACATTATCAAACGTCATCAAACTAAACAAAACGTACTTTATGTAATATAATTAAGGATGATAATTAATCATTTTAGGTAATCATTTGTAAGCCACGAAGGTCATATGCATCTCGGTGTCGGCAGGATTTCGGGTTGATGGGTTGTTTTGGAAATCATCCGTGGCGACATTTTGAAGATTTGTTTTGAAGTCGTTGTAGTCGGGCCGGATGTTTAAAATAAACCGATTCTGAATTCAATGAGAGTTGAGTTAGCAATTGTGTATGGAAAGATAGCGACACGTGTTCTTATATTATTAGAGGATGAGTTAATTAAGATATTATAAAAGCAAAGTTATCTAGGAGAATTTCTGCAATCAGAGTTCAGAGGCAAAGACGGTCGGTTGATTTCAGAGCCGTCTGGGGTGAGAGGACGAGGGTGAGGAAGGAAGAGACGTCAGGTGTTTTTGTTCGTCAACCACCTGTGAAGTTGATAGCGTTTCTATATAAGAACTAATTCCTTTTACCCTGTTTCTCTCAGATTTTGAATGGCAGATTGCTGTATGAAATATTGCGGTCAGAAATAAACTTTTCATATTAGAAGCAATGGATGAGTCTTATATTTGAGAAGTGTAACGCATATTCATAAATGAGATGGTACTGGGTCGATCAAGGAATATTACGTACATTCTATTTGGTCCCGTAACGTTGCACATAGTTGATGAGACTCCAGAGAGGACCTGGAAGCGATGACGATGGTACTCGGGTTCCACAAAGCTTTTGCTTTCTTGGAGCCTTACGATCAGATGGTTTAGTGTCATATCCTGGACACTCTTTAGGAGAGTCTTAATAAAGAAATATAGTCGGTGTATTCAGCAGACCCAGACCCAACCCCCAGTGTCCCAATTTTTTGCGTAAATTCCGATGCTGTTTTGATGATAATTCATGACAAAATTCAGTGCTGCACGTACAATATATTTGAGCCATGTGTAAGTAGTTTTTGGATAAGGGTGTGTCAAAACGGATAGTTTGGCAAGAATGTCTTTAATTGTGCTAAATACTTTGTTTGCCTTTGGTTTAGTTTCAATGCTTTTGCTTCTGGATTTGTTTAATGGCTTCGATTTGAAGTAATAATAAATCTGTAGCTAGTGGGATTATCTTCTTGTAAAAGTTTACCATTCCCAAGAAACGAAGCAATGAGTTGGTACCGGGAAATTTTTAATGTCTTGCTCTTTCTGTGTTGTCAGACTTGGGCCTTTTTTACATATATTATAGTTCAGGAAATCGATATTGTTTTTAAAAGACTGGCATTTGCCGATGTAGATTTGTTGTTTATTTTCTTCAAGAATGGAGATAACTTTTCTGAGATCATTCTGGTGTTGTTCCTAAGATTCGGAAGAACAAGAATATCGTCAATGAATAGGAAAATGCGGCTTCCGTCCATGAATATATTGTCCATAAATCTCAGGAAAGTCAAGCTGCTATTTCGTAAATCGATGGCCAAATCGAGACAAAACAGCATTATCATCGCAAATTTTTCAATATCTGCTTTTTTCATAAAAAATTCAATCTCAGCTACTCAGCAATAAATCAACCTGAAAATGAGTATGAAATATCCATTATCCGGGTCACAAAAGCAAAGTTTGATGATAATTTTTTTAAAAATCTATGTTAGGCATAAGAAATTAGGAAATAAAATGTTCTGCCCAGGAATTAAAAAAAATGTAAAAAAATGTTAAATATTTTACAGATTATTTGAATTAAATAATCTTCCAGAAAATAAGGAAATTCTAAGACGCGCCATCTTGATCATTAATATTTAAAAACTGAATTAATATTCCTTGTCTCTCATGCTTATGATCTATTGAAAAAGAACAGACAGGAAAGATGTCATTAGAAAGTGAGAAATGAATAATGAGTGAATTATTCTTTTTTTTTTTTTAAATACAAGTTGAGTTCAAAAAGGATTATTTATTTACCAAGAGATTAGTAACAAAGGGATGAAGCGTTTATTTTCTTTCAAACAGGCGTTGACTTCTAAAATGCATCGGGGTTAAAAAAGATGCGACGAATGAAATGTTAATTATTCTTCAAATTACCCGATGTATTAAAAAGTTGTACTGGACTGAAACTGTTTTTAGCAAGACAAAGTACAATGATCTAAAAATTTATCTGCTTATTTAAAAACAAAATTTTATGACAGTTCATTAGGAACTAATTTTATCTATTCAAGCGAATTTAACATAGACGAGAGCTCTGTAGGGAATGAATCAATAAATAAATGAATAAATTTAAAAAAGAAAATTATTAAAATATGCAGAAACTCCCAGAGGCCTCTGACAGGAAGAAGGGTGGACGCAAGCGTAAAGAAAATGGGACCCCCCGAAAAAAAGGACGATGCTCATTCTCTTTCGAGCAGTGGCCAGCAGAGTGACAACACCTTGCTAACTAGTAGGACGCCACACGTTCGTCTTTGGACAACGCGTTGGCTAGTCCTCTCACAAGTAGCACTCGTCTCGGTTAACAATATGCCAAAATACAAAAGCTACGAAATGGACCTATTAAACTATAAAAAAAAACCCACTGGACTTGGACAAACTCCCAAAAGCGACTAACACATTGTTAAATCTTTAAAATACCAAATGAGGACACTCATATACCAAGAAACGATTAATGTATTTTTAAACACATTGGCTGGGGGATTCAACCATTTCAATTGTATTCAGGGAAAATTCCCTCATCCATTGAATGGTTGTTGAACCCAGGAAATAAAGGAAAAATAAAACAAAACATCTGCGCCTCCTATCTGTTGCTGTTTTCTTTCCTATAATTCTTTTTGGGCCTTTCTTGTTATAGGAGTTAAATCAACAAGTCAACGTGGGGTAAAATAAAATAACCTCAGAATGGAGTCAGATAAAAACGGAAACACAGCTTGCCCTAATCTCTGCCTGACTCCCACAGCTCCACTTTTAATTGGCTATGAATATAAACCATCATACTTCTCTTTATTTTTTTCTCTACGTCTTTTAAGGTTGCAATTTTTTGGTTAAAAATGTTGCACGAGCATGGACTGGTGTGCTTATTACACTTGCACTATTCTGCAGTGCACCAAAAGCATTGAATTAAAAATGGTTTCATAATTTGCCATTAAACTTCTTAGGACGAGATTGGAGAAATATTTAATTTTATAAATCTACAAGCTTATGGGGATAGTATTAACCTACATTCTAAAAGAAAATTGGATTTCCGAAATTTCCTTTTAAAAAGAGTGATAGTTGTGATAAATTGGATTTCCTCTTATCGCAACATATGGTATCTTTCAGAGAGGCTTTAAGTGCACACACACACACACACACACGCATATATATAAATATATAGAGAGAGAGGGAGAGAGAGAGATAGTCTGTGTGTGTTTGAGAGAGAGAGAGAGAGAGAGAGAGAGAGAGAAGAAGGAGATTGAGAAAGCCATCCATTTTCAAGAGAATGCTTTAAAAGTGACGTCAATCGTAAAATTTAAAAGTGAGAAACAGATGATACCTTAGAAAATAGAATGAAATAAAAATCTAAGTTTGGATCTCGGATTAAAGTTGAAGACTATTTTCAAGCTTGACTTGAACGATTCTTGAAGTTGGTTCAAGTCGCCAATACCATTTCGCACGACGATAATCGTTACGCTATATTTTGATCTATCTCATCCTAAAGTAGAAGTAGCAGTGTTAGCTAAGTATAACGCTACGGCACCATGTCAAAGTTGTAACACAATACAAATATAAAACCATTCTGTTTCATGATACGAAAGTTTATAGCTACTGTTTTTCATTGTAGCCACAAAACGAGAGAGATAGGCAAGGGATTATTATATAGACCCGTGGTAGACAAAACGGACAACCACTGACTTACCCATTTCTTCTTCATTTATCCGGCCCTACCTCAATGGGGCCACTCTGCTCCGTCTGCTTCTGATCATTCTTACTTCAACTGCGACTATCAAACGGATCCTGCGTCTTTGAAATATACTTATATATTTTCTTCTTATTATTCCATCTAACTAATGCTTTAATGACACGTAATTAGTAAAACGTTTTTATGACACGTCATTGTTAAATATCAGCCGATATGTTTCAATATGTATATCATAATATATATATATATATATATATATATATATATATATATATATATATATATTTCTTAGAGCTGACTCTAAAACAAACTGTCAATTCTTTTGCCAGGAGCTGACACGCGATGGCAAAATTAGGTCTACGCAAGTCCTGACATTTAGAAATCGTAAACCTGCAAAAACGAACTCAAAGTTTTTAGATAACTGGCAATTTATCACTAAAATGAAAAAAATTACTTAAAATAATCTTTTAAAATCTCTAATTATTTTACACAAGGCCTGCGAAAAGATCGATGGTGTAGATTTTGTGGAGATGCAAAGTTAAAATTCTGAAAAACCTTTATGACATTTGGCATCTACCAAATATTAAGGGAATTGAAGATATAAAAAATAAAGGGATTCCTCAAACAGGAGAAAAGACTGATGAAGATGTAGATTGAATCACAGTGGTATGAACAGCAAAACAAATCTATGCTACATCACCAGGAGTAAGTAGCATGAGGTATTGGCTTTTATTTGAACACAGATAAAACAGAGTTCAATGAGTTTTAAAGAAGAAGGAGTCAACGCCACTTAAAGTGGCAAGCCTTGCAAAATAAGTGGACCAGCTGACATACCTGGTCAGCAATATCTCATCTACTGAAAGTGATGTGAACATACGTGTAGGAAAGGTGTTGACTGCTTTCGACAGTTTGTCGATCATATAGAACCCGACCCTCGGATGAAATAAACCTGGATTTCTACC
>OY757913.1:105834617-106132117 GCA_963585895.1 Sepioteuthis lessoniana | reverse complement strand
TGATCCATCAGTTCTATTTTTAACAAATCAATTTAGCATAAGTCAACAAAGTTAAATGATTCCAAATATTGATTCCAATCACAAACAATTTAATTAAACATCAAGTCATTAGTTTACAAACAGTTAAAGGATCAAACAATTCACACGAGTATAAATCAACAAGTTAAATGGTTGCAAGTATTGCTATCTATCATTAACAATTCGATTAAACATCAGTTATTTGTTATTTGTGGATAAACAGTTAACAGATCAAACAGTTCTATTTCTAACAATTCAGTTTTGCACGAGTCATCTGTTTGCACTCAGTTTAAATGTCACACAGTTTTATTTGACTATGAGTCAAATAAAACTGTATAGGACCCTATCAGGGGCTACCAAAAGCCAAAGTGGACCTGGGAGCGATAGCAATGAAGGGGTACACATTTCCAAATTCAACGCACGTGTTTCGATGAAAAGGATTGAATACTAATTTCTTTTAACTTTCTTCTATCGGTGGGTATTAGAATTCTCTGATTGCATCCTCTGCAGAAGGTTAAGACCCTTTACAAAAATGAGTGACCTGGATATGACATAAAACTTTATCTAACTGTGAGTAACCAGTTCGGGAGTTCTGAGCAACACATTATAGCCTCTCATTGTCATTACTGTCCACTCTGACCATTAATGGCAGCACCACTTAAGGTCCCAACTATCAGTCAGAGATCTCTTTGGAGATTTTTCACAAGACATATGAATACCAAGTGTATAAATTTGTGCAAAAGCTACACAAAAAATCTTATCGTAACTGTATGCTATTTCCTAAGCTCTAGGCATAAAATAACCACAGATTGTTTGATATGTATATGAATCATTTAATCATTGTTTTTCTGGGTTGAATTTATGAGTAGAGACACTGAATGAATAGAGAAGGTCGATCGGTAGATTTTACAGTATGTAAAGTATCAATGTGTTTAATCCTGGAACCGTAAAAATATCTACCGTCAGAATCATTTTAAACAGGTGAACATCGCATAATTAGTAGCAGAATCATAGTCTTCAGACCGACACAAAACCAGAGAGAGAGAGAGAGAGAGAGAGAGAAAGAGAGAGAGAGAATTGTAAAGGGAGAGACACAGAGACCAAAATACTGACGGTAAGAGAGACAGAGAGAGAGAAATAGAGAGAGAGAGAGAGTGAGTGAAAGAGATAGAGAGTGGAAGACAGGGTATGAGACAAAGACAGAGATACTGATACAAGGATCGGCTAGTGCCCTGATGGAATATGTTGGTCATTGGCTCACTAAGTGCAATGTGAGCCAGATGACACTCCGGGGACTTGGTCTCACTAAGAGATCCAGACACGTATGCCGGCTCATAGCTTGAACTAGACCAGAACATCTAGTGCTATGCGACGCTACACAATGATTTCATCACCCACTCTAAGCCGGGGCCATTCGGCCAGAAATCTATTCTTAACCTTGAAGCCCTATCTGGCACGAATGCCAGACGGCCCAGCTGAAAAGCCAGTAACCGTGAGCACGAATGCTGGGCGCCAGTTCAGAGAAGGAGTATAAGATTATGACTGCTGTTCACAGTCGATTCATTCCAGAAAATTAAAAGCTCAGCAAACTTATCTTCATCTTTAATATGTTCCAGTATTCCAGTACCGAATCATGTCCCTCAGTTGTCCTTTTTACTAAGTGTTTAAACGTTTGACTTATTAAATAGCAATACAGAGAATAACGCTTGTAAACCTTGAGATGGTTATTACCTGGCCCAAGTCAATAAACATTCAAATCCAGTTGTCATCATTTACAGACAGTCTTGAGATCGATTTTTCCAGCAGGTAAACAGGAAATTGCTGAAATGGTTCAGGTATATAACAAGGGGCGAAGCAAAATTAGGAATATCTTAGTATAATAATAGTAAAAGTAAACTTGGCGTTCGTTGTCGAGGGTGGCCCGAAGGCTCCCTTTTTGACAGCTACTACACCAAGGTGTAGGGGAGGGCACTACTCCTTTTTCTGGATTGCTCCACTTTACCATTGATCCATACCTTATAATGCTGAGTGTTAAGCAAGGAGGCATCAAGTAGGATTTTTTTGAGTCTTTGGTATGACTCGACCTAGGATTGAACCCAGGTCTCTCGGGCCATTAGCAAAGACTCTAACCATAATGCCAATAAACAAGATTAATTTTAATTTAAAGAAATAAATTACAAAATTAGAAGATAAGCACAAAATAGTAAATTTACTCAATATGGCTGCCGTTTTTTTTTTTTTTTTTTTTTAACGCTCCTTCAAAACTATTTGTATGCCTTTAAAATGAATTCTTCAGACATTTTTTTCTATTCTTCCGCAATAACAACCTTTAGTGAACCAATATTTGAATGGGAAGTGGCATTTATTTTGATTTTAAAACGTCCAATATAGCCTAATCAAGTGGATCAATGTCTGGACTTAAAGGAGGCCATAAAGAAACTCCAATTACTTCAGAAACTTTTTTCGGATTGGTTTCGACATTAGGCAAATCATAAAATCTTTGTCGTTTCTTTTCTTGCTCACTCATATTGAACTGAATTTTAATGAAAAATGCTTATATAATAGCGCTAATCATCAAAATTTAGATTTATGTTTTTATTTTCAAGAAATGGACAAATCAGATTAAAAAAAAACAAACTTTTAAAACTCCTTCCATATTTTGTGTACACATCCAGTATAGTAATTAAAAGCTCTATTTTACCCAAAAACGTAACGACAAATTACTATGTATTTTAGACAGGAAATTATCTTCTTTGCATACCAAGAGAAACAATGATTTTCAACCGTTTCTTCACATTTTTCAAAACAGTTTGATGTGGAATGTTTAATTCCTGGCCTGTTTTCCTTGTAGATTTCTGTGGGCGGTGCAGAGAAGTAGCACGAACACACACTGTTTGTTTTTCCGATACTGATTTCTCAAGACTTTTATGCTTAGACAAAAAATCTTCTTGTTTCTTGTACCACTTCTATGGGAATTGTACTGCTGAAGGGGTTTTCCGAGATTGTTTAAACAATACCTATCCACGACGCTAACAGAGTGGATTTTGCTTTAATTCAAACGCACAAAATGTCTTCTGAATAGATGTAAATTTTGTCACCCTGACTGATAATGGAAAACCTAGCTCTGCGAAAATTTGAATAATAAGCTTCAAGTGCCTCTTTACAAAAGCGTGTATCGGGAACGTCAGTATCTTATATATTTTGTTTTAGATTAATTCTTGAAAATACCGAGTATTTTTTCTTCATCTTCTCTGTCTTGCATTTATAAAAGAAGGATTGATAAATACTTAGAACTTGATGAATAACACATTTTTAATTTATTGGTTAGAATTTTCTTTCTAATAGATTTAGAATACATTCATTTAGAAATGAAATTCAAAAGTATTAATTCAAAATGGCTCTGAAAAACGTGCTTCGTTATGATGAAAATCATTCAATGTTCTTGTAGAATAAAATTGCTACAGGATGTTATTTTTTAACTGGAGTAGTGCTATTTACTTCTGCTCGTGCATATATATATATATATATGTGTGTGTGTGTGTGTGTGTGTGTGTGTATATATATATATATATATATATATATTTGTGTGTGTCTGTGTCTGTACAAATGGGTTTAATTCTGTCTCTCTGTATTTGCTTCTGCGTATGTCTTTGTCTGGTCGATCGATAGAAATAAGACAACAATAACAGCAACAACTAGTCCTAATATTACTTCTGCTACTGGAAATAATAATGATAACAACAACAACAACAACAACAACAATAATAATAATAATAATAATAATGATTATAATAATGATAATAATTATAATAATAATTAGAAGAAGTAAGGAAAAATAGAGCGAGAAGAAGAAGAAGAAGAAGAAGAAGAAGAAGAAGAAGAAGAAGAAGAAGAAGAAGAAGAAGAAGAAGAAGAAGAAGAAGAAGAAAGTTTGCAAACTATACAAAGTGAAGAGGAGACAAATATGAAAGGATAAAAAATTTTAATAGAATTTTGGAGACAATTATTTTGAGTGAATGTGATTTCGAAAACTACTTTCATCTCACTTTTTTTTTTCCATGACTGCATTTTCAGGCTACATGTCAAAGTCGCATTGTCCAAATCACCAACGTTAAATCATTTATCACGACTCACTGTCTGACATTTTGCTGGCAAATTGATCTGCTATTTTAGAGCCAGATATGAGGAAGAAATAATCAATGCTTAGATACTGACCACTTCCACCACGTCCCTTTGCCCGCTGGACGTAAAGGTCACTTTTACCAAAAAAAAGTTCTGTAAGTGATGATTAAGATTGTTTAACATGGTTTTTTTTGTGATTTAGAAGGGTATCATATAATGATCTTTTCTTGGACAAAGTAAACTTTGGTTTAAAGAAGAATATAGAATGACTTATGTAAATTTTCTTACTAAAGTAAATCACAGTTGTCGTTCTATAGGAGAAACCCAAACAGTAACCTTAAGCTAAAATCTCACTGACAACCGGAGCTGTAGAAAGTGCAAAGTCTTCTGGAAAGGTTTAAGACACCTGCCTCTAAATGAAACCAGAGTGGCGACCCTTAATGCTTGAGTACAGGTGCTTTATGATGACGCATATATATATATATTGAAAAAAAAAAGAGAGCAGTAGGTACATATTAACAACTTACGTGCTTCCTTTTTAACTACAATCAGACGAAAATGTACACATAACAATAACATATTTCGGACTAATAACTAATAACACACTAGTTTCATTTTCGTTTTTTTTTCTCCGGAGGGTGACCAAAGGTTTCCACGAAATATTGCAAAAACACGTATTCATCTTTCGGTGTATCTATTCCAACGGCTCTAGATGTAAGAACATTATGGCTGGGTCTTCGATGAGTTATTAGCATTATTTCCTTTTTAGATCGTATCCTTTTTAATAAAGACATATATATATATATATATATATATATATATATAAGTTGGAAATTCCCCTCACTTAATCTGAGAATGACAATTGATCTTAGGTAAGATATCTGATTGATGGGTGTCGATCTTAGCTTGAACTATATCGCATGTCTAGCCACACTGAAGATTTGTGATACAATGACACATTCGGTTTGTGTGTATATATATATATATATATATACTAACCTTGCGTAATATTCTGTGATAAAAATTCTCAAGAAAATATGGAATATGTAAAAAAAAACAAAAAACAAAAAAACTCAAAGGCATTTTAAAACATCGTCGCTATTCTCAAAATTAATCTATTGATTTTAGTTTTGTTTTTGTTTTTATTCGTAGGACTTCAGGGATTTGTAGTCTTTGCTTATTTATTTCGTGTGCTATGACAGTGGTGTTTTCAAATATGGATTTGGGAACAGAATGGGTTTTAAGATATAAGTCTCTGGAGCTAATTTACTTTAAAAATATTCCATATTTTATTGATAATACTCTATTTCTGTTGATAGCGTTCTGTTGTTTAAATCCACCTCTATCTCAGTTTTTCTCACTCTACATTTGAGTAGTTTTGTTTTATTATAAAAATTCCAAAACTTTCAAAACTCTTTAAAAGCACTATTTATACATGAAAGCAACCCTTGATGATATCCTATGAAAAGTCCAAAAGCGCTCGGGACAATTTGGGTAAATTCATCCACCATTTCCAAGCAGAAACCAAGACACTTATCAGGAAAATTGAAAGGATCCTAAAATTATATATATATATATATATATATATATATATATATATATATATATATATATATATATATATATATATATATTACAGCAGTATATGGTTTCACAATCTCAGTTGTTGGGTTAGTGGCAGACCCAATGCGGTATAATTAATGAGAGTGCTCATTATCAGTCATAGAGCTATATACACGCACGCACACACACACACACACACACACACATATATATATATATATATATATATATGTGTGTGTGTGTGTTTGAGATTTATGAAATATGCGACAATCTTTTTTGTATTTTATATTGATTTATTTTTATTAATGATTTCAATTTCTTAATTATGTGACACGACGTGCGGTTAAATAATTAATATGTAAGAATAAGAATTTATGAAATATATGAAACTTAATATACCTTTAAGAAAAACAAAAACCGGTCACATTAGGATAATAAATCTATTTCCATCCTCCAATTGGTATTGATATGAATCAATAACTCCAAAAATAACAGGACTTCTTCAGATCCTATGAATAAAATATATACAGTCAGAATATATATATATATATATATATATATATATATATATATATATATATATATATATATACCTTTAGCCGAATCTTAATTCCCCTTGACCATTTTTAGGGTAAATTTAAAAAAATACACTTGACGACTATAATGAATGTCCCCACCTTATCTGGTTTATGTATCTCGATCCTTATTGAAACTAGCGAAACACCTAAGATGGCAACAGCTGGGTTAATTAACAGACATATCAGAAATAAATATAAATCATATATGAGATAGCCATTAGTTAAACGATCTGAGTCTGTTTAGAATAGCACACCTGCCAAGTAGTAGAACCCACGAACAGAACACAAAACCAAAAGGGACTGACCAGTAGATTAATTCCACTCCTGTTTCTTAATCGTTCTAACATATAATATGTTCACACCCTCTGCTCACGCCTATGAACGAATGAGTTCCAGTTTATGTTTTTATTTTTATGTTTTTTTATTTTTGTTTTATTTTTATTTCTATCCTTGTTTTCTGATTTTTAATTTATTTTTTAATTTCTTTATTTTCCTATTTATCTTCTGAATACGAACTGTAACTCCGCATTCGCATCACATCTCTGGGACAATACAGAGCATGTAAAAAGTCATCCGACGAGACGGAGAATATACCAACAATATTCTCCGCCGAAATAAATTTATTATGACGGCCTAACCGAGTTTGAGTCTCCATTTAATTGCACTATATATATATATATATATATATATATATATATATATATCTCAAAAACAAAATAATCCTTAAAATAAGTATCTTTTTATTTTTCAAGTTTTAAATTGACCTAAAAAGGTGGTTGATTGTTCTTAGAGGTCAGTTTAGTGCGATTCAAATATTTTTTATTTTAAAGGTCTGCGAATTGATTTAATTTTTCGCTTGTCAACTAACTTCATCGAACATTATGATGAAACGGGTCATTTCGTCAAACATATTTTTCTAGTCCTATTTTAAAGGTCAATGTCAAAAGGGGGATTTAATTTTGCTCCGGCCTAAATAAAAGTGAGCTGGGCATTGCTCATCCAGTTAAGTAAGGTTCAACCCCATTGCTCTAAACCTGTTCCCATTGGTCAAAGCATCTAAAAAGGGTTTCCCTATACCTGCAAGATATAATCCTGAACTAGGATTGGCTAACAAATGGCAATATGACTCCTAATTGTCTTTTATTGGACAACCAATCAGAAACCTTTTTTAGTCCAGATATTGATCTATAAAAATGGGATAGAAAAACGAATCTTCGGAGAGGATGAGAAAAGGGACTAAGAAGAAACTCAAGACTACCAAAGAAGCATCCCTTCCATTCTAGACCCGAGGCCCTCAGAACAACATTCAAACTTTACGAAAATTCAAAGCCCCAGTGGTGTCGTTCAAACCGCACCCCATCGTCACTCTTTCTCTCTCGATATTATTTCTTCTTTTTTTGCCTGGAAAGCAAACATTGTTTGTTTGTTATTTATTGTCTCAAACACGTGTTTCAATAAAAAGGATATTTTGTTGTTAGTTAAACAACTGGTATTCTCTATTATTTGAATTGCCAGACAATCTAGCCACTCATATTACCTGACAGTCAGATGAAGATCCGGCTGAATTGTGTCAAACCCCACTTCATGGATCTTTCAAACACAGCGTGGGAACAGAAGAATTTGACAAAGCAAAGAGTCGGAAGCTGATGTGGTAGTCATGAACACAATAGCCACAAAGTGTACTGTGACTAGTAGTCACGCCACATTGGGCTCCGTGACTAGCATAGGACCACGATTATACTGGGAGCAGTAATTATTGAAAACTCGATCAAGTCACTGTGATAGTACAATAGAATTAGGTACTCTAACCAACCACAGGCACTTTTTATCAATTAGGGTTTTCGGACTATTGTCTTCATCTTTATTGTCATTTCCACAACTTTTCGGCCGATATGTCTTCCGGCCTTCTTCAGGTGTTTGTCGAACTCGGGAACCTTCACGGAACTTCGAAATACGTATTTTATTGAATCCAATAAAGAATTAAATAAAAGACGTAGTTCGACAACCACAGGTAAGTTTTCTTGGGAAAGCATCGGTTAGTGGATAAACACTGTCGAAAACCTAATTTTTTCTAAGAAGGTTTCTTTTTGAGAGTTTAACTCTCGGGAACACTCCCAATCTTGGAAGACTTATCAGATGAGCCGGACCTTGTTGTTTGAACGGACATAGTTGCCTGGGGAAATTTCATATGAAACTCTTCATTTCATTGCTTTTTAAGTTTATACACCAACTTAGATAGGACAAACGAAGGGATAACACAGTCGGAGGTGCCCGTAAGGGTTATTGTCGTAGGAAATGGACACGGCGATACGAGTTCAAATCCTGGGCGAAGCTGATTGCATTTCACATAGCACTAATACCCTTGGGAAAGGTATGAATCTAATTATTCTCCCTACAGTCATGGGTAAATAATAGGGCAGACTGGGTTCTTCAGCCTTAGTAAGGCAACTAATCTAGGAGAAGGAAAACTGAATTGAAACCTGTTAAACTCCGCTTAAAAATTGACCTTGTGTCATATCCTGCCTGAGCGGAGGGGTTGGTAAATATGGAAAACCCAGTCGGCTGAAGCTGTTGAAAACACCGACTGCAAATCTGCAGAAAGATAAGGCCCCTTCAACGAGTGATGTGGATATGATATTGAATGATCTGATGGTGAGGCTCCAGTATTGCAGGGATTTGGGGGAATACGTAATACCCCTTCATTGTTATTTCTCCTAGATCGACTCTGACACGGAGTGGTGCCACCTGATAGGGTCCAATTTGTTGGTCAAACAGAAATGTTTGGCTTTTAAACTGAGTGTGAAAAAATGACGAATGCCAAACTGAATTGCATGAAATAGAACTGTTTGGCTATTTAAGTATGTAAGCAAATGACTGATATTTAACTGAATTGTTAGTTATCATAGCAATGTTTGGAATCATTTAACTGTGTGCAAACGAATGAATAATGTTGAATAGGTGGTTGGTCAGTAGTTTGGATTTATGGCATATCAACCTTCGTAGGTTATTTAACGCCGAATCCATTTTTATGCAAATTGTCAGTTCTATTTCAAACAATTCAGTCTAGCATGAGTACACAGTTTAACTGTCAAAAACATTTATATTTCAAGGTATTCAGTTAATTCAAATAGTTCTAATTCAGCCTAATATTGATTTTTTTACACACAGTTAAATGTTAAAACTGTTCTATTTTAAAAAATTCAGTTTAGTGTAAGTACAGTTTCAATGTCAAAATCAGTTCCATTTCAAACAATTCAGTTTAGCATAAATACGCAGTTTAAATGTATGTACAGTTTAATTGACAAAAATCATTTCTATTTCAAGCTATTTGATTTAGTCAAACAGTTCTAATTCAAACAATTCAGTTTTAGCATAAGTACACAGTTTAGTTATATTTAACCCATTGATAGGACCCTATCAGGTGCTACCACTCAGGGCCAGAGTGGAACTTGGAGCAATGGTAATGAAGGGTTACTCTGCATTCCCCAAAGCTCCAGCATTACTGTAACCACACCATCAGATTGTTTAGTGTTATATCCAGGACACTCATTGGGGGCTGTCTTACCCCTCTACGGATGTGCAGTCGGTGTATTTAACAGCCCCAACCGACTGGGCAAATTGAAGAGAATACTATTTTGTAAAAATACTTCTAGCGATTCTACCGTGTGCAGGAAAATGATTAATATTGAACAAAATTCATTCTATTAGATTGCAAATAATTGAAAACATTTAACCATGTTGAAACAATAGCAATACAATGAGCAAACAAATTAGTTCTAAGTCATTTAAAAATGAGATTACCGACAAACTATACTCTTACACATCATATACTCCAATTCAAATATGTCTAAACAAATGACTAATGTTAAATTCTGACTATTATTTTGCAATACTTGATATCACTTAACTGTGTGCAAACAAATAACTAATAGTAAATAGAATTATTCGTATTATATATCAATACTTGAAGCCATTTAACTTTTTGAAAAGAAAAATGAGTTCAGGTTAGTTTATGAATATTATTAGCATAATATTTTTACGAATCATATATTTTTGATATATATGTGTATACAGGATTTGGCATTAAATAATCTACTAAGATTGATATGCCAGAAAAGCAAACCAAAGCAAATCCTCAATGTATAATAGATTTGTATAAAGTGGATTTGGTGTCAGATATCCTACAATGGTTGATATGCTTTAAAACCTAACTCAAACAAATCCTCTACATTTTGAACTCGTGGATAATTAGTCGTACTCGTAGTCGAGGCAACCGTAGTCGAGGGCGACCAGAAGGCTCCCTTTTCAATAGCGACTACACCGAGGTGTAGGGGAGGGCGCTACTCCTTTCCTAGGATTGCACCACTTTATCTTTGATACGTACCTTATATTGTTGAGTGTTAAGCAAGGAGGTATCAAGTACCATTTTCAAAGTCTTTGATATGACGCGACCTGGGATTGAAACGCAGTCTCCCGGACTTTTGGGGAATACTCTTACTAAAAGATAGAAATACTTGATATTTTGTTAACGTAATCAGTATTGATAATAGTTAATTGTTTAAAAGTGCCAGTTATCATCATTAGTTTGCACTAATTGACTTCAATATTGACAACTCAATAAATGTTGGCATGTTTTAAAAGACAAAAACAATTACTTAGGCAAAATTTATGGTAGGTTATCACTTTAAAAATGTGTCTATAAACTGTAAAATACAACTTAACTGAAACACAGTTTAGCAGTTATTATCATTTATGTTGTTGGAGAGATAAATACCTGTCTCTAAGAAAATAATCTTATCTTTTCTATATAGACAAACAGAAGAAAAAAACTTTGTTTGGTTGATTGCGTTAAAAATATATTTATTTATTTTTAGATATTAATTTTATTGAACAGCATATTCACCGTTTTGTTTCACTATCTTCTCCTATCTTTATAATTCCGTACACCCAAAACTATTTTATCTTTCTGACAAAATAACTGATCCAGGTGCTTTTTGCAGTTTTTCAACCATTTTTTTTTTCTTTAAAATAATCTCGTAAAGCTCGGGAGAAGCGGTAATTCGAAAGTACCATCTATCATTACTTCAACAGACGATCAGTGAAGAATTCTGATCCAGGTTGTCTTAAAGTGAACTAATGAAGTAACTGCCGGCTAGGTGAGGTTTACAATACGCTGACTGCATTCCCAGTTGGGAGGTAAGACATCCCCAAAAGGGATGTCCTTAGTATGACACTTATTATTAAGTATTATTATCCAATATGAACAGATACAAGAGACCATTTTTTGATAGCAATCATTAATGTTATATATAATTACTTGAAGCAAGATTATGGATAGCCGTAAGAACGCTAAGGAACAGTTAAGATACTCTGGTGAGGGCGACTTATCCTTTCACTGCCATTACTCTCAGGATAACTTTGAGTGGTAGTACCTGTTAGGGTCTTATCTATGAGTCAAATAGATATGTTTATAAATGTAAGTGTATAATATTATATGTAAGTATATAATATTATATAAGTATGTGCAAAAACTTTCAAAACTACTCCTACTGTAGTTGAAAATGTACAAAATACCCAATTCCCTAAAAATGAGACAAAGCATTTGACATGTCATTAAAATCAATCAATCAATAAAGTAACAAGTAGGGGGTGCCCGTGGTGTAATGGTTATCGTCATAGGAAATGGACATGGCGACACGAGTTCAAATCCTGACCGAGACTAATTGCATTTCACATAGCACTAATACTCTTGGGAAAGGTATCAATCCAATTATTCTCCCTCCAACTATGGATAAATAGTAGGGCAGACTAGGTTCTACAGCCTTGGTGAGGCAACTAGTCTTAGAGAATTCAAACCTGTTGAACTTCGCTTAAAAATTGACCTTGTGTCACATCCAGCCCGTGCGGAGGGGTTGGTAAATATGATCAATAAAGTAACAACTTTGATAAAAGTTGATTAGGCTGTTTTAAAATACTGTTGATTTGTAATAACCCTTTCCCATGAGGTAGTTAACTGCTAATCCTGCATGTGTTCATGGCTAATAAAAGGAAATAATCTATTTTTGCCTAAAGGGCTAAAATATACGAGGTTTTGTAAAAAAGTAATGACTTTCTTTTGTACTGGAATAATTACCGACATAGGAATATGTATCATTCATCAAAATAAATCTTGTTCTATGTGGATCATATCCCTACTTCTCAACATAGTCCCTGTTTATCTCAGTCACAATGTTATACCTTTGAATGAGAGTATGTATCCCTATTTCGTGATATTCTGTTCACTGTTCTTTAAGTCATGTAATTACTACAGTTTTAACTTCCCTGTCACTGGCATAATATTTACTTCTTAAACCCTCCTTTGAAGGACCGAAGGGATGATTATCTGAAGGCACTAAATCTAGTGAATATTTAGGATGCAGTAAAAGTTATTTACTTGAATAAAGCGATTGTCTCGCCTGTACTGATGCTTGTGTGTGGTCAACCATTGTCATGTAGAGGACGATTGGCAAGTTGGGTCTTGCTCATCAGATTCTTGCTCTGAGCCTTGCCAGGGTCTTAATGTATGCCTCAGTTTATTGTTTCTCCTCTTGGCAAGAAATCATCAAGAATGAATCCCTGAGCATCCCAAAATGGAGTCGCCATGATTTTTTCAGCTGACTTTTGCGTCTTGAACTTATTTGATCACAAACCAATACATACAGACTATCCTCGGACTTTAATCTCTTTGTCCCCATGATAGAGCGTTTAAGAGGCAAACATTATGTCAATGACAAGGAAGTGAAAACTGCAATGGTGAAATGGCTCCAAGAACAGACATTGCCTAGTCGACTTGGACTGTAGAATACACTGACTGCTTCTCTGCATAGGGGTAAACAAATGTCCTGTATATGTATATTTACCAACCCCTCCGCTCGGGCAGGATATGACACAAGGTCAATTTTTAAGCGGAGTTTAACAGGTTTCAATTCAGAGTTTTCTTCTAGACTAGTTTCCCCACCAAGGCTGAAAAACCAAGTCTGTCCTACAATTTACCTATAACTGGAGGGAGTATAATTGGATTCATACCTTTCCCAAAGGTATTAGTTCTATATGAAATGCAATCAGTTTCGTCCAGGATTTGAACTCGTGTCACCATGTCCATTTCCTTCGACGATAGCCATTACACCACCGGTACTTCTTGTATATGAATGTCCTGTATATGACTCTAAACCCTCTGAAGGTGAGGTTCCAGTAATGCTGGAGTTTTGAGGAATGCGTAGCACCCCTTCATTGCCATCGCTCCCGTGTCCACTTAAGCCCGGAGTGGTAAACCTGATAAGGTCCTGTCTATGGGCAAAACAGAACTAAACTGTGTACTTATGCTAAATTGAATTGTTTGAAATAGAACTGTTTATATGTATAAAAATGAATTGAACATTAAATAACCTACAATGGCTGATGAACCAAACCAAACCAAACTAAACCAAAACAAACCAAAGAACAGTCAATAGAATTTTAATTGAAAGGTACAAGCCCTCATTCAAGGTGAAACTTTGCTATTTAGAAAAACAGTTACCCTGTTGAGAAGGAGGGATATGATCCGCAGAGTACCAGCTTCATTTTGATGTATGATATATGTTCCTCTGTCGGTAATTATTCCTGTCCTTGAGAAACATTGTGAAATTGAAAGATTTGTAGGGATATAAGGCTTTAAATAACTGTTATTTAGTGTTTTTCAGGGCACATAGTGGGTACATTTTTCAAGTTGATTTCTTTTAGAACTCGTGGTGCATATTAAAATCGTAGACATTAACATGGTATAATTAAAAGATTCGTTGAGAAGTAGCTGTGATTTAATACTTTTTAAGGTAAATATTGTATCAATTTTTGATGGCAGTATTATAGTTGTTTCCGGGAGAATTCGAGGTACAAATTAAAATGGTACCCATTAAAATTGTGTATTTGAGAAAAAAGGTTTTAAATAGCCGTAACTTTGTACTTTTGGGGGGAATTTTATGTAAATTTTTCATGTTGATTTTATTGTGGTTGCTTGATGAATCTGGAGTGCAAATTACAATGGAAGCCATTAAAATTGTATAATTGAAAGATTCGTTTACAAAAGAGGCTTTAATGTTTCTATGACTGAGCGCTTTCTAGAGTAAAATTTGGGTACATTTTTTATGGAGATATTATGGAGGTTTCTTGTAGAATCCATGACTCATATTATAAAGAGAGACATTAAAATAATGTATTAGAAAGATTTCGTGGCGAAATAAGACTTTAAAGTTGCTGTGACTAACTGCTTCTCTCGGTAAATTTTGTACATATATTTTTCATGTAGATAATTTTGTTGTTTCTTGTAGGATTCGAAGCGCAGATTAAAATCGTAGCTATGAAAATTATGTAATTGAATAATTGGTTGAGATATAAAGCTTAAAAGTAGCTGTTACTAAGTGCTTATAAAAAAAAAGTGTGTAACATTTTCATGATATTATATGTTACTTGTTGAATTCGAGACTCAGAATATAAAGGGAGCCATTAAAATTAGTTAATTGATAGATGTCGTGGAGAAATAAAACTTTAGAGTACTATTAAGGTTAAATTCTGTTGTAAATTTTTCATGTTGATAAGACGGATGATTTTTGTTGAATTCAGGGCGCAGATAACACGGATGGCAATTAAAATTATTTAATTCGAAGATTTCGTTGGGAAATGTGGCTTACCGTTGTAACATATTGACCTTCGACCCAACCGTCAATCAACAGACAGGTGCATCCGGTCGAGGATATCTGGGTATAACCTGTGGATTGTGGGCGGGTTGAATTGGGTGCAGATGTGACGCCATCAAGAAGCAGGTGGACATAAAACAATTATATAACCCAGGGCCACAGACAGGTTCAGTTTGTTGGAGTCAGTTTGTTGGAGTTCGAGGCAGTGAGAACAAGCTCCCAGCAGATGGGGGGGGGCTCAGGACCCCCGATTGAGCAGCCCAACAGAACGAGAAAGAAGTGCTGCTAAAGACAAAGGAACTGGAAGTCAATATATTGCAGTTTTTTCAGTCTCCAACTCACCTCTCACACATAACCCTTTCGCAACCCTTTCGCAACCATTTCGAATAAAGTGTGAGAGGTATATTTTTCTAAAGAACTGTGTTCGCTCGTCATTATTGTTGATTTTGTTTCCGCATGTATATGTGTATAGTTGTATATGTATCATGGTTGTGACTATATAAAATCGTTATTATTACTTACTGTTTCGTAAGATTTTGAGGATATTTTTCATGCTGATAATAGTGAATTTGTTGATTTTAAGGGGCAGATCACGATGGTAGCAATTTATATCGTGTAATGGAAAGAATTCGTTCAGTAATGAAAGTTTAAAGTAACTGTGCCTTAGTGCTATTTAAGGTAAATTGTCTATGAATCTTTAATGTTGATATTATTGTCGTCATTTGTAGAATTCTAGACACAGATTACAATGAGTTATCAAAATTATGTAATTAAAGATTTCTTGACGAAATAAGGCTTTAACTTAGCTGTGTAGCTATTTAGGGTAAATTCTTGAAAACTTTTCAAGTTGATATTATTGTTATTACTTGTAGAATTTGAAGTTTACGACGGTAGCCATTTAAATTGTCTGATTGAAAGATTTTGTGGAGAAATAGACGTTAAATATCAGTGTCTAAGTGTTTTCTAAAGTAAATTTTGTAAAATTTTTCAACATTGATTTTATTTTAAGTTCTTGTTGAATTAAATGTGTAGATTACTTTGGTAGCCATTAAAATCGTGTGATTGAAAGATTTTGTGGAAAAATGTGTTTTAGATATTTTTTGACTGAGTGCAAATTAGGTTAAAATTTCGGTATTTTTTTTTATGTTGATATTGAGGTTTTCTGTTAGAATTTGAAGCGCAGAAGACAATGGTAGCCAATTAAATCGTCTAATTGAAATATTTCATGGCGAAATGAGTCTTAAAATAGCTATGACTTAGTGCTATTTTAGGTTATTTCTATTAATTTTTTCAGTCAATATCATTGCGGTTTCCTGTTGAATTTAAGGCTAGAATACAACGGTAGCCATTAAATATGCCTAATTGTCTAATTTCATGGAGAAATGAGGCTATAATGATGCTGTGACCTTGCGCTATTTAAGGTAAATTTTGTCTTAATTTTTCATACGTATATTTCAATGTTTTTTTGTAGAATCCATGGCTCAGAATATAAAGGTAGCCATAACATTTGTGGATTTGAATGAATTGATGGAGAAATGTGGTTTAATAAGGCCTTTGACTTAATGTCATTTCCGGTAAATTTGGTGTAGATTTTTTCATATTTTTCTTATTGCCTTTTCTCGTAGAATTCAAGGTGCAGATTAAAAGGCAGATATGAAAATTGTGTAATTGAAAGCTTTCGTGGGGAAATGAAGCTTTCAATGTATCTGGGAGTATTGAATATACATATTGTATTGATATTTTTGTTGATATTGATTTGTTCTTCTTGTAGAAATCTAGGCGTAAATTATAATAGTATTCACGAAAATTGCGTCATTAAAATGTTCACGGAAAATGAAGCTCTAAAGTAGCAACGACTTAGTGATATTTAAAGTAATTTTTTTGTACTTTTATCATGGTTGATATCATTGTCATTAATTGCTGAATCCATTGCGCATGTTTGATGATAGCCAAAATTTTGTAATTGATAGCTTTCAGGGAGAATTGAGGCTTTAAAGCAGTTGTGACTTAGTGCTGTAAGGGTAAATTTTGTGTAAATATTTCGTGTTGAAGTTATTCTTCTATCTTATAGAATTATAACCATTAAAATTTTACCATTAAAAATTTCGTCGAGAAACGTAGGTTTAAATTAGTTATGACGTAAGGCTAGTTAGCGTATCTTGTGTAAATTTTTCATGTTGATATTATTTTGTTTTTGAGTAGAATTCGTGGTCCAGATAACAAGTAATAGCCGTTAGAATTGTGAATTTGCAAGTTTTTTTTGAGAAATGAGACTTTAGATTACCTGTGAATTAGTACTATTTAGGTAGGTTTTGTATTAATTTGTAAATATTGTCTTTTCCTGTAGAATTCGAGGTGCAGATTACAATGGTAGTCTACAATTCTGTGTAATTGAAAGATTTTTTCGAGAAATGTTGCTTAAAATATGTGACCGAGTGCTATTTGTTTAAAATATTCTTGTTGGTACTATAGTGGCTTCTTGAAGACTTCTTGCCATCGATTACAATGGTAGTTCTTAAAATTGTGTAAGGAAAGGTTTTAGTGAAGAAATGAGGCTTTAATGTAGTTGCGACTTATCTAGTGTAAATTTTCTATATTTTTTCTTGTTGGGGTTTCTTGTAGAATCCGAGGCGCAGATTACAATGGTAGCTATTAAAATAGGGTAATTGAACGATTTTGTGAAGAAATGAGGCTTTAAATAGCTTTGACTATGTGCATTAGGGTAAATGTTGTGCTAATTTTGATATCATTCTGGTGTCTTGTAGAATTTGCAGCAGATATTGAAATGGTCACCATGAAAATTTTGTCATCCAAAGTTTTCCTGGAGAAGTGAGATTTTAAAGCCACTTGGAGTTAATACTATTTAGGTAAATGGTGGGTCGAATTTTTCATGATATTATTATCGTTTCCTGTTGAATTCGAAACGGAGATTACAATGGTAATTATTTAGATTGTATTATTGAAAGATTTCGTGAAGAAATGAGGTTTTGAAGCAATTATGGCTTAGTGCCATATGTTTTGTGTATATTTCCCTAATAAATTTTATTCTCGTTTGTTTTTGTAGAATTCAAGTCGCGGATTACAATGGTAACATTTAAAATTGTGTAATTGACATACTTTCTTGCGAAATGAGGAATTAAAATACTTGTAACTTAGAGCTATTTAGGTTAAATTTTGTGTAAATTTTTCATGTTGATATTATTGTGGTCTCTTGTTAAAATTCAAATTGCACATTACAATGACAGAAAATAAAATTGTTCGATTTCCAGATTTTATGGTTTGGTTTCTATGTTTAATGGCATATCAACCTTTGTAGGTTATTTAATGCCAAAGCCATTCTCATAGAAGAACAGTAGTGGTACTATTTAACCCATAGCTGGGAAGATAAGGGGGTTCATACCTTTCCCAAGGGTATTTGTCCGAAAGTGAACGTAATAGCGCGACTGGAGTACGAACTCGCTTACTGCGATTTCGCAGTCCATCGCTTTAACCATTACGCCCCGAGGACACCCCCCAGATTTTATGGAGAAAGATTATTTTAAAGTGGTTTTGTCATAACCCTATTTAGAGAACATTTTATGTAATTTTTTCAGTTTGTGTTGTGCGATTAACCCCTTTTGCTTGTTGGAGAGTCCCTTTTTTCGTTCGAGTTCCTCCTCGCCAGTATGTTGTGGGCCCGGAAAGGGTCACTAATGAAAACTAAAACACAGATATTAGATAACAGATTATATTACACAAGAAAGATAGTTACATAGAAAAGATAAGAAGTCTCGAACTGTTCGGATGATACTGATATTGATTTGCCTCTCTAGCAGCGAAATCTCTCAGTACTAATAACGGTGAGAAGAGTCCATTATGGTGAGATGGGTAAGGCTACCATAATAGTTTGATATTATCGCCGGTCCTTAAGGAATTTTTGGCGCATATTGCAGTTTTAACCATTAAAATTAAGTAAGAGGAACTCATAAATGACGTTCTCCGATTAATTACAAACTTTAAACCCAGATATTAAGTTACTCCTAAAAAAGTGAAGTCAAATTCATTAGCGATTGTGTTGGCCGACCAGCAAAAAACTCGCATTCATATTCCTGCGGACATTCTGTACTGTCTAGAGTAATTATGAAGTCGAATGAGGATGTATGGGGAGAGAGAGTCAAAGAAATTCATGTAATGCACTTGCCTTGCTTTTGATGATGATGATGATGATGACGATGATGAGGATGACGATAAGTAAGCTTGAGGTTCTCAATAACACCTTTAACTTCTTTCGTCCCCGTAAGGAGATGCAAAATGACCAAAGTATAAATGCCGCCTGGTACGAATAATGGCGCTTTCATTAGCAACAGCTCCAAGCTTAAATTCTCAAGAACAGCATAAGAATCAATTAAGTGATTCGATTAAGCCAAGATACCAGTAATCATCATACACACATACACATACACACACGCATATATATATATATATATATATATATATATATGTATATATATATATATATATATAATATTTACCAACCCCTCCGCTCGGGCAGGATATGATACATGGTCAATTTTTAAGCAGAGTTTATCAGGTTTCAATTCAGAGGTTTCCTTCTCCTAGACTAGTTGCCTCACTAAGCCTGAAGAACCTAGTCTGCCCTACTATTTACCCGTAGGATTCATACCTTTCCCAAGGGTATTAGGAGGTGCCCGTGGTGTAATGGTTATCGTCATAGGAAATAAACACGGCGACACGAGTTCAAATCCTGGACGAGACTGATTGCATTTCACATAGCACTAATACCCTTGGGAAAGGTATGAATCCAATTATTCTCCCTCCAGCTATGGGTAAATAGTAGGGCAGGCTGAGTTCTTCAGCCTTGGTGATGCAATTAGTTTAGGAGAAAGAAAACTCTGAATTGAAACCTGTTAAACTCCGCTTAAAAATTGACATTGTGTCATATCCTACCCGAGCGGAGGGGTTGGTAAATATGATTAGTGCAATATGAAATGCAATCATTCTATATATATATATATATATATATACTTAGAAACTTTTTTGTCTGTTTCAGCCTGGGTGACTTTTGCTAAAAAGACTTATTTCGGCATAACTATTTTTACCAGAAAAGGGACACACAAATCACAATTCCAGGTACTTGAAACTATACAGATAAAGAGACAGACATATTATCTTGTCTGGAAGATATATTCAGAACTAATAATGGTGAGACGAGTCGATTATGGTGAGATGGGTAAGGCTCCCATAATAGTTTGATATTATCGCCGGTCCTTAAGGAATGTGTGGCACATATTGCAGTGTTAACCATTAAAATTAAGTAAGAGGAACTCATAAGTGACGTTCTTCGATGAATTACAAACTCTAAACCCAGATATTAAGTTACTCCAAAAAAGTAAAACCGAATTCATTAGCGATTGTGTTGGCCTACCAGCAAAAAACTCGCATTCATATTTCTGCGGACATTCTGTACTGTCTAGAGTAATTATGAAGTCGAATGAGGATGAATGGGGAGAGAGAGTCAAAGAAATTCATGTAATGCACTTGCCTTGCTTTTGATAATGATAATGATGATGATGACGATGATGATAAGTAAGCTTGAGGTTCTCAATAACACCTTTAACTTCTTTGGTCCCCTGGAACAATCTGTCAGTATTCCAAATAGCCCTGATAACCTTAGGAAAGGTATTTTATTTGGTTTGGTTTCTTGTTTGATGGCGCACCAACAGTCGTAATTTACTAAGCTTTTTGCTTAGATGTAGCACAAGGCCGCATGAATGGGGCACCCAATGAGAATAGAACTCACTCGTGTAGGTTTGCTAGTCTAACATGCTAACCATTACACCACCCGAGGTGCCCTGGCGCACCAACAGTCACTTGTTATTGAATGCCAAATGCATCGTTATGGAAGGACAGCAGTGATACCAATAAATCCATAGCAATAGGATTAGGGTTTTCATCTCTTTCCCAGATGTATTTATGCGAAAGTGAAAATAATAGCAAGACCAGGGTTCGAACCCACTCACAACCATGTCGCAGTCCATCACATTAGCCAGTATTCCTCGAAAGAGATGAATTCATCAATAGTCAAAAGAGAAGACTAGGCTCTTTATCCTTGGAAGGATACCAGCCCAAGAGAAAGAAAACTGAATTCCCACTAGTTTTACTCTGCTTAAAATTGTTTTGGCTAAATACCTTTGGTGACATGATTCTGTTTTTTGTAAATCATTAAATTTTGAACTTTTACAGATCGAATTTCCTCTTCGGAAACTTCACGGACAATCAATCGAATATTTCCATGATAAAAGCGGATATTTCACTGGTTTGATCTGTGTTCGTTGACGAGAAACCCAATATCGAGACGAAGGATTATCCCTGTCGGCTGGGACCTTCAACTACCTGATGGTGAAGCTCCAGTGTTAGAGTTTGGGAAATATGGCGCACCCCTTCATTGCCATTACTCCCAGGGACACTCCCATGAATCGGTTCATGGTCCCGTCAATTAGTCAAATAAAGTAATAAAGTAAAGTTGGCGACCGTAGTCGAGAGTGGCCCGAGGGCTCCCTTTTCGATAGCTACTACACGAAGGTGTAGTGAAGGGTGCAATTCTTTTTCCTGGATTTGCTTCACTTTACCCTTAATCCTTACCTTATAATGCTGAGTGTTAATCAAGGAGGCATCAAGTACCATTTTTGAGTCTTTGGTCAAATAAAACAGTTTAATTATTTACTATACTCGAAACCATTTAACTGTGTGCAAACAAAAGAATAAAATTAAATCATATTGAAAAAATCCTGGAAACTGCATCTTACAAAACAGTCGCTGTACGGACACCTACTCCGTCTCTGAAACCGTCCAAATAAGACCTGCAGACAACTGCTGAAGAAGTAAGAACAAGCTTATAAGCGACTTTCTCCTATGGACCTCTTCACAGGACCTGCAAGTCTTGGACAACCAACTAGAGCCTATCCACAACAGCTCTGTACGGACACAGAATGTTGTCTCGAGGACCTGCCGCAAGAAGATAGAGACGAAGAGAGAGAGAGAGAGAGAGAGAGAAAGAGGGAGGGAAATCCAAGTTAGCTTCATGACTTGATAATGATGATTGTTATTAGATATAAATCCGTGTTGTAATGGTTATCATCGTAGGAAATGGACATGGCGACACGAGTTCAAATCCTGGACGAGACTGATTGCATTTCACATTGCACTAATACTCTTGGGAAAGGTATGAATCCAATTATTCTTCCCCAGCTATGAGTAAATAGTAGAGTAGACTGGTTTCTTCAGCCTTGGTGAGGCACCTACTCTAGGAGAAGGAAAACTGAATTCAAACCTGTCAAACACCGCTTAAAAATTGACCTTGTGTCATATTTTGCCCGAGAGAAGAGGTTGGGTAAATTGTAGTCAAACACTTAAAAAGTGCCCAGAATCGCCTCGTCAGTGATGTTCTTGGGGTCCTTACAAGTTTCGGGTCTTCCAACATCATACTTGCTCTCCCAAGTGACCCAACCGAAACTTTTGTTCCAGCCGGCGATCCTGCAGTAAAAATACGCCCAGCATGCAAAAACACAGTGTTCACACAAAAGAAAAATTAAATGCTACTGCTAATGAGTTTTAAAAATGGTATTGGCCAATGAGAAACGACTTACGTCACTTCCCTCGGAGTCACGGCGAATTATAAAGGTAAACATACTGCAAACTGTCTTTATTCTATATCTTGTATGAGTACACTCACTTGCACAGAGCCAGGTTTGGATTAAGGTAACAGGTAATATCCTTCTGACAAGCGAGACTTAGAAAAAAATATATATATACATATATATATATATATATATAAAGCTTTTTCCTCCCTAACTTCTTTATGACAATGGTTAAAAAAATGAATAAATAAAATAAAATAAAAATAAATAAATAAATAAGTGCCTGAATTAGGATAAATAAATATACATACATACACACATACACACATATACTTACATATACACACATAAATACATACATATATATACACACACATACACACACACACACACACACACATATATATATAAATATAAATTCTGAACTTTGAATACATCTGAAGAGGAATATCATTTGGTGAAATGTTGCTTCCTAATAAGAATATATATTAGAACAATTAGGTACAATTAATAAAGCCTGATTGCACGTAGCATTCTTGTGTAATTGCCGTCTAGCTTCTTCTCCAGCCGTTTTGTTAGCGTCCATGTAGTGCAGCCATATAGCAGTATCGATGTGACCGCTGCCTGAAAGTCCTGGCGGCAACTACCCACAAGACACCAGCTGTACGGCCACCTGCCCCCTATCACGAAAACTATTCAAGTTAGACGAGCCAGACATGCAGGACACTGCTGGAGAAACAGGGACGAACTCATAAGAGATGTAATCTTATGGACCCCCACACATGACCATGCAAAAGCAGGACGACCAGCACGAACATACATTCAGCAGCTATGTGAGGATACGGGATGTTGTCTTGAAGACCTGCCTAGGGCAATGAACGATAGGGAGGAGTGGCGAGAGAGGGTCAGGGATATCCGTGCTACCAGCGCGTTATGATGATGATGAATAAAGCCTGGGTCAATAAAATAAAGGGTGCGATAGAAATACAGCTACGTTTTAAACAGTCACCGGTGTGGGGCAAATGAGTTTAGGCAGCTGGCAATTGTATCACACCACAAACTAATAACTTTACATTTTTGTCCACATACTAACAGTTATAGAAATAGACGGATCTGATGCGCACGGTTTCGTTATATATTGAAACATTTTTTAAACTGGTGAGTCTGTAATTGCTACAGAGATAGGTTTTCGTGCTAGTTTCATATTAGGTCAGAATGATGCTGTTCCGGATAGAAAATCAATACTGCTATGAGTCGGAAGTTTAAGAATCATAGACTTTTCGACTAATAAAAACAACGTAAAAGATCTCGAAGCATTCGAAACCTAGAAGATATCCACACAGTGTGACAGTCTGTTGTGGAATCTCACACGATCAGACTATGAACAAAACTTATACTTCAGAATTATCAGATTGAACAAAAATTAAGACATTATTTTGATACAGCTAATATTGCCACTTGGATGATATCTTAAAATTTGCGAGATATTTCAGTCACACACTGGAGAAAGAATATGACAATAGTTGAGAAAGATGTTTGTGTAGAATTCCCAGCTCAGTCAGCTGAGATTGTAGAATACTAAATGCTGTCTATATTCTCGTAGTGACCACCAACAGTCGACAATGGGAGCCCCGCCCCCAGATCAACATCCAATCCAAACTTCTCTGCTTTGAACCGCCATTAATCTACCTATCACCTGATTTCGTCCGTAAATATACTGGAATCTTGCTTTCGGGAAAGAAAAAAAAATTTCCGCTCCTCGCGTTGACCTCAGTGAACTTTAGAAAATTATACCCTCATCTACCAACTTCTGATCTTGCTATCATCGATGACTTGTTTATAACGGACATTAAAAAACCAACCTGTGCAAATTAAATAGAAATGATATAATAATATTTTACTAGTTTTTTTATGGGTTGGTGAATTTTATGTAATAAAAACATGAAATATCTGTTAGTTATAATTTCTAATACTGCGAGGTTATTTCAGTAAAATCAAGAGACTATAATTGAAAGCTTATAGCTTGAACATTTCTCTTACAAAGTCACAAAGAGGCAAGTTAGTGTTTCAATAATTAATTATCTGGTAGACCAGCCGATTTACGTCGTAAAAGGATACGTGCATCAAAACAGTTTGGTTTGGTTTCTTTCTTTAATGACATATCAATCTTCGCCATAGATACGATAGGGTGTATCAATCTTTTATGGGACCGGTGTTATTTCATTCTGCATTCCCTTAAAATATCTTCCGGATTTTTATAATATTTCTCCGTAAGTGAGCAAATCCATTTTAGATATCTACAACATATTCCTTCTTTATTTAACATCTTCCACACATATCATAATTTTACACGTTGTCTTTTTTTTCTTTATCTTCATCCTTTTGATTCGAAATCTTTCTCGATGAACGAATAGAACGTATAAATTCTATACAATATTCCTAATAAGTTAAATAACGCAATTTTAAAAAAACAAACGCTGATTTACTAATTAAACGGCCAACTCTTTCCTGATTTAAAGATTTTCCCTAGGTTTTTATATTTTTGTATTTCTAAACATCCATCGTTAATTTAACATCATTAATATCCTCCGTCACAGTCCTGCCGATGGTTCATTAGAACCGAAACGCTATAGTGTCTATTTTTTTCTCAATAAATCTCTCCTTCTGTTTGAGTTACCTGGTTATCAATTGTTCTCTATATTGTCGGATTTTACTCCATTATTTACTTCCATAAATCCTTTTCTCCATTAGTCTGACAAGCACTAAATCCCAAACATGAAGATAGATATGTAGCTATAATGGAGAATGTTTTCCTGGAGCAAAATTATAGCACTCACTTTTCTTAGCGAGATACAACTCCATTTTTCCCATAATAAACAGAAGAATACAAAAGACTTTAAGTACAGACTTCCTGTGGCGTAATGGTTATCGTGCTGGACTGTGGTATCTTAGTAAACGATTTCGAATTCCAGTCACTCTATTATGTTCCCTTTCGGATTAAAACTTTCGTGTAAGGCATAAACTCTTTAAGCCCCTAGTTTATGGGTTAAATAATAGGAGTACTGGTTTTCTGCTTTGGCATTTCATAACCCACGAAGGTTGAAGGTTGATATATCTTTAAAAAAGAAATCAGAACGATAAAAAATTGGCCGAATGCGTAGGGTGCTCGCCAATAGTCCGGAAGATCGGGGTTCAATTCCAGGTCGAGTCAAAGCAAATACTCAAAAATGGTACTTGATGCCGCCTTGCTTAACACTCAGCCTTATATGGTAAAGATCAAGGATAAAGTGGAACAATCCAGGGAATAGAGCAGCGCCTTTCGTACGCCTCGGTGTGTTTGCTATTGAAAAGGGAGCCTTCGTGTCATCCTCGATTAACGTCGCCAACTTATATAGTAATTTCCTCATGATATATCCCAGTTTGTGAATAATTATATAAATGAAGGATATATATATATATATATATATATATATATATATATATATATATATATATATATATATATATATCTGCGTGTGTGTCTGTGTGTGCGTGCGTGAGAGAGTGTGTTTGTATTAACTGCATCTTCTGCAAATTAGTTGTCTCCTAAGTATGCCAGTAAAAAATCCAGTGATAAAATTACATAATTCTTTGAAATAATTATGTTTGGAAAAATTATTTGAATGGATAGGAATACTTAAAATCACATAACTGTTGACTTACAAATGTACATTAATAGAAGATATTATCTATTGAAATCATATAACTGGGTGCATATTATTAGTATCTAATAAGAATGCTAGAAACTATATGGAGGAGTTCTCGTGGAGTAATGGCTAGCGTTCTGGATTGCTCCATAGTAATACGAGGATAATTAAATAGGTTTCCAGGCTTTTTTCGTATGGCACTTTTACTGATAGTACACACATGAAACGCTAGTCCACTTCGAAGTAATCTCCTCCGGCTGCAATGCACTTGATGTACCGTTCCAACAACTTCTGGAAGGCCCCATGGAAGTCCTCTTCTGTAAGCGTGTCAATGACCTTCGTCTCAGCCTCTTTCATCTCTTCAATTGTCACATAACGACAGCCTTTAAGCTTAGGGAATAACCAAAAGTCACAGGGAGCAAGGTCTGGACTATAGGGAGTGTGAGGAACTGTCTTGATGCCCATAGTCTGTGACAAGGATAGAGTTGTGGGCTAGTGTATTGTCCTGGTAGAAATACCACTGACCCGATTTGAAGAATACTGGCCTCCACCCTAGGAATCTTTTCCTGAACTCCCCTAAACCTCAACATAGTAACCTTAACCCTTTGGCCCATCAACTCTGGTGTTCTGAATTCACCAGCTGTGACAATCAGGCTTTAGTAGGGTGTATTCCAATTGCTGCTGTAGCTGTTCATTTGAACGTGAAATTATAAAAATTGGTCAATCATCTCATAAGATGTATAGCAATCATCATCATCATCATATCGTGCTGGCAGCACGGATATCCCTGACCCTCTCTCGCCACTCCTCCCTATCGTTCATCGCCCTAGGTAGGTCTTCAGGACAACAACCTGTATCCTCACATAGCTGCTGAATGTACGTTCGAGCTGGTCGTCCTGCTTTTGCGCGGCCATGTGTGGGGATCCATAAGAGTACATCTCTTATGAGTTCATCACTGCTTCTCCAGCAGTGTCCTGCATGTCTGGTTCGTCTAACTTGAATAGTTTTCGTGATAGGGGGCAGGTGGCCGTACAGTTGGTGTCTTGTGGGGTGTTGCTGCCAGGACTTGTTCAGGATTGCACGCAGCATTGCACGCATTTCCAAGCATCTACAAGAATTTTTAAAGTCTGTAAAAAAAAGTATGGGAACTTATTGAAGGCTCAACGTATATTGCAATATTACACACAGTTTCGGGCAAATACTCTCTGGAAAGGCACATACCTAGTGATCCCTCAGTTATGAGTTCTTCTCTAACGATTGCTTTGACATTAAACAACCCTCAATTTTAAATATGCTACTAGAATAAAAATTTTAAAAACTAAAGCAAAGAAACCTTATAATCACAATACAGCAAATAATATGTATTTAAAAATGTTCTTGAAACTTAATTGTTTTCCAACGATCATCATTAGTTTCTTCAAATCATATATTATTTGCCCACCAAAACAACGGGCCCAGACGGCTGGGGCCGCCGAATACACCAACTGCATCTCTGCAGAGGGGTACGACTCTCGGAACGAGTGTTCTGGATATGACACTATACAATCTGACGGTGAGGCTTCAGTAATGTTGGAGCTTTGGGGAATGTGAAGCGTGCCTTCATAGCCATCGCTCCCAGGCCCACTCTGACATGGTGTGGTACATTCTTAGAGTGTCCTATCTATGGATCAAAGAGAACTAAACTCTAATTACACTAAATTGAATTGTTTGAAATTAACTGTTTATATATTTAACAGTGTGTAAACAAGAAAATGTGTACTTATTATCCTGAATTGATTGAAAAAAAACTGTTTTGACACTTAACTAAGTGCAAACAAAACTGTTCTTATAATACTGCATTGTTTGAAACTTTTATCAAAATTAGTTAATTCAAGGTTAAATTACCCGAAAAGGGTTCATACGCCCTAAAATAAAACCAAAACAATGATCACCTTCCAAAAAAACAAAAAGAAAAAAACCCCCCAAAAAACGACTGACTTCGTCATTAATTAACATTTTACATGCTATAAACACTGTCAACCAACAAACCAGCCAACCAACCAAGCAAACAAACAAACAAACAAAAAAAACCTTACTCACTTACTCTTTCGGTCAATTTATCTTTGTATCTATCTATCTATCTATCTGGACGTTGTCTTTTGTCTTTTCGCAAAGCTCCCAAATCAAATCGAACAGAGCAGATCTTCCTGACACTTGATGGTAATAAATCATTTACCCTATCAATCAAATCAGAACTTACCTGTTAAATTCTGTTTTAGAATGCTTCCCACTAAGAGAGAAACACACAATCATCTCAAACAAATTTACTGGTTCCAATAGAGGAATACTCATGCTCATAGCAAAAGAACAGGGTGTTCCCTAAGGATTTCTATAGAGAAGCAAAGGATTTGAAATGCCGAGATTCAGGAGGTTTGAGAGTTCATATTAAACGTGAAAGCAGAGTCCTAAAAATACCATTCAGGTAAAAAGTTGTCTTGAAATTATCTCGTTCTAAGAGTCCGAGTGTTTTATAGACAATAGTTTGTTAAAATTCTGCTATGCAGTACCATTTTCGCTGGAGTACTGTCACTCACACACGCACGCGCACACACACACTAACACACACACACACACACACACACACACACACACACACATATATATATATATATATATACGTGGTGCTTTCAATAAATTTCCTGACTTTTTTGTACAGGCATTTACAATTGTCGTAGACTCTTGAAAATTCACAATGTTATAGCTATACTTCTTATGAGATGACTGACCAATTCTTATGATTTCAGGTTCAAATGAACAGCTACAGCAGCAATTGGAATACACCCTACTAAAGCCTGATTGTCACAGCTGGTGAATTTCAAAAATGCAATCTGGACGTGAGGACACTTTAGAAAAACAATATGCAATAATATTCTATTTTAAACTTGGAAAAAATGCCACAGAAATAAATAAAAGTGCCCATACGAAAAAATTCTGGAAACTATTTATGATCCTCGTATGTATATACATATTTACGAACCCCTCCACCCAGGCAGGATATAACACAAGGTTAATTTTTAAGCGAAGCGTATAGGTTTGATTTCATAGTTTTCCTTCTCCAAGACAAGTTGTTTCACCAAGGCCGAAGAGCCTAGTCTGCCCTACTATTTACCCATAGCTGGCTGGAGGGAGAATAATTGGATTCATACCTTTCCCAAGGGGCTATGTGAAATGAAATCAGTCTCGTCCAGGATTTGAACTCGTGTCGCTATGTCCATTTCCTACGACGATAACCATTACACCACAGGCACCTCGTATATATATATATATATATATATATATGTATATATATGTATATATATATTTATATATATAAGAACTTTATTTTTATATATATTTTCTCTTTTTTCTGGTACTTTAATTAAACATCCATTGCTGTTCACCATTCAAAAACGTTTTAATGTTGACTTTTCATTATAATACATTTGGTTTTAGATTACTTTGGTTTTCAATTTTCTTCATATATATATATGTATATATATATATGTATATATGTACGTACTGGTGATCGTACAAGGAGACACGCTGGCTCCGTATCTCTTTATCATTTGTCTAGACTACGTACTTAGAACATCGATTGACAAAATCAAAGAGAATGGCTTCGAACTGACGAAGAAAAGAAGCAGAAGATACCCCGCAACAACAATTACCGACGCCGACTACGCCGATGACATAGCGATACTGGCAAATACACCTGACCAAGCCGAAACACTTCTGCATAGTTTGGAACGAGCAGCAGCAAGCATAGGCCTCCATGTTAATGCACACAAAACGGAATATATGTGCTATAACCAAACGGGGGACATCTCCACTCTAGAAGGAACCCCTCTTAAATTAGTAGACAAATTCACGTACCTAGGAAGCAGCGTCGAATCAACCGAAAAGGACATCGAAACGAGGTTAACGAAAGCATGGACAGCTATCAATAGGCTATCGACTATATGGAAATCAGACCTAACCGATAAAATGAAACGCAGTTTCTTCCAGGCAGCGGTCACATCGATACTGCTATATGGATGCACTACATGGACGCTAACAAAACGGCTGGAGAAGAAACTAGATGGCAATTACACAAGAATGCTGCGTGCAATCCTCAACAAGTCCTGGCAGCAACACCCCACAAGACACCAACTGTACGGCCACCTGCCCCCTATCACGAAAACTATTCAAGTTAGGCGAACTTGACATGCAGGACATTGCTGGAGAAGCAGAGATGAACTCATAAGAGACGTACTCTTATGGATCCCCACACACGGCCGCGCAAAAGCAGGACGACCAGCACGAACGTACATTCAGCAGCTATGTGAGGATACAGGTTGTTGTCCTGAAGACCTGCCTAGGGCGATGAACGATAGGGAGGAGTGGCGAGAGAGGGTCAGGGATATCCGTGCTGCCAGCACGATATGATGATGATGATGATATGTACGTGATGCTTTCATTAAAGTTTCCAGCCTTTTTCTACAGGCATTTAAAATTGACGTTGACTCTTGAAAAATCACTATTTTATTGCTATATATCTTATAAGATGAATGACCAATTTTTATGATTTCAGGTTCAACTGAACAGTTACAGCAGACATTGGAATACACCCAACTAAAGTTTGATTGTCACAGCTGGTCAATTTCAAAAATGGAATCTAGACGTGAGGAAGAACGATATGAAATGAAGTTCTGTTTTAAACTTGGAACAAATGCCACAAAAACGTCTGGAATACTTCAAACTGGTTTTCGACCATCTTGCATGAATCGAGCATCAGTTTTTGAGTGGCATAAGAGAGTCAAGGAAGGCAGGGAGTCTATGAGTGATGATGAGAGGTGTGGAAGGAGAAAGGAAGTCCATACATCAGAGTTGATTGGCCAAAGTGTTAGGGTTAAGGTTAGGGTTACTATGTTGAGGTTTTAAGGGAGTTCAGGTAGAGATTCCGTCGGAAGAGGCCAGCACTCTTCCAATAGGGTCAATGGCATTTCCACCAGTACAATACACCAGTCCATAACTCGATCCTTGTCGCAGACTATTTGACCAAGATGGTTACCAAGACAGTTCCTCACTCCCCCTATAGTCCAGATCTTTCTCCCTAAGCTCAGAGGCTGTCGTTATGAGATAATTAAGGAGATGAAAGGGGCTGTGACGAAGGTCATTGACATGCTCACACAAGACGACTTCCATGGGACCTTCGAGAAGTCGTTGGAACGGTACAGCAAGTGCATTGCAGTCGGAGAAGATTACTTCGAAGGGGACTAGAGTTTCATGTGCGTACTATCAATGAAAGTGTCCATCCGAAAAAAGTCTGGAAACTTATTTCATGATCCTTGTATTATAATTAGTTAGAAATACTCACTTCAAATATATGGTGTGTCGATATAAATGGAAGCCGTGTGACTGCTAATAACTCAACTAATAACAATGTTGTGTTCTTTTTTGTTTCATATTTGAAAATATTATACTATAGCAACTATAAATCCTCGATCGCAAGGCATTGGACAAGAGATAAAATGTATTTTGCGTCTCCACTTATTTGGAAACAAAATCATTCAACACTGTCTCTCAATAGATGCAGCCTATTAACATGATGATGATTTATTACTGAGATAAAAAAATAAAAATAAAATTGCATGTCCAAAAGCTGAATTAATAAAAAATTTAAAAAGACATTAAATCGATGTCTCTCGCTGAAAAGATGCAATTTCTACTGGACGTATTCTAAATGTCCGCTAATGTGCTTGCTACAGTAATAAATCCTAATCTTATTTAAGGTTGCGCTATTTTGAGACACCCTGTATATCTATGTATTTGGTATTTATTATATGAAGATATTGTTAATTAGAAATAATTTTCTTCATCAGTTAACTTAAACCATATAGTTCCTTAAAAATACTGATTTCGGTAAAAAAAATCCAACAAAGCTGCCATAATGTAAAACCAAACGGCTAACTAACCAACCAATGCCAAGTAAAAAAAAAAGAAAGTATCTCAGATTCGGTTTAAAACGAAAAGGTATCCCTCCAGGCTCTTTCAGTAAAGTAGCCATATAATTGTATATATCTTTTAAAAGTTTGATGAGAGAAGATATCAAAAAGCGTAGATGCATAAGGAAGCATAAAAATGCAAATAATAATAAAACAAAAAATTCGATTGTGCAGAATAAACTTGCGAGCGGAGAAAGGGTTTTTATAGTTCTAGGGACGTATTGAACGTTGTCTTTGTGAGAAAAATATCGAAAGAAAACACTTTCTTCTCAGCTAAATTCAAAAGTGGTATAAGTTTTAATTCTTACTCCGAGGTAAAACACGGTATTATTTTCACATTGGCTGTCTCACATAACTTAGACTTCTTGACTTAAAGTGCGGTCCGAGAGATCCATCAGTGACGAACGAAACAGCTTACTAAAATCTCCACCACTTAACTTTGGTACATATTGTATGAGAGTATTTCAATATATTATATAATAGATTATTATTTACAATATTGTATTGTATGATATTGTATACTGATCTAGATCAGTATACAATATCATACTTTGGTCAGTTTAAACTATGGTAAATTTCTGTTAATTGTTACCTGATATTTTCCGTCAAAATGTAGTCGCTCTCGATAGGATGACCCAAAACTGATCTGGGCAGAAAAACCTCAAAGACTGTAATTCAAGTAATAGCTTTCGGTACATCAGAGAAGACCTATATGTCTGTGCACTCGTCGTAGGTAAAGGCAAACCTCTCTTATCATGTTGGCTAACGAGTTCGACAGCAAGATCGGAGGAAGCGTGTTCGAACTCTAGTCGTGCAACTACGTCTGTTAAAGAAATAAATCAACTTATCTCCGTAGCTATGAGTTAAATATAATCTCCACAGTACTTCCAAAAGGATGGATTTGGTATTGAATAACATAAAGAATAGATATTCCATTAAACAAAGAAATCAGCTTATAATCACCGTTGATAGATAGAGATGTGCGTTTAATTATCAAACATGACTATATATATATATATATATATATGGGGTAAAATATTTAAAAACAACGTAATCCAAAGTGAAGAATTTAATATGAAAGAAAGTCGTTTTTATAACGTTTCGTTTTAAATAAACCATCATCAGAACTTTAAAAAACATTATGAAGTGTTGTTACATCACCGATAGATGCTTAACGAAATACAAAACAAAACTAAGAAGGAGATAATGTATACAGGGCAATGTTGCATTCTCATATAAATGTTCATGCAGGATACATATTGACGCAATGAATAACAGACGCAATGATAAAGACGCAGGAAGACGTCTTTAACAAAATATTTACCTCTCACTTTATTGCAAGGGTTCGAAAAGGGTTACTCAAGGTTTGCGTGTGAGACGGAGTTGGAGACCGAACAGAACTGAAATATTTTGACCCCAAACTTATGGCCGTCACGTTGTATCTTTCTTGTTCTTCTGATGCTCAACCGGAGCCCTGGGGTCCACTCTGCTGGGTGCTGGCTTTCTTTACTGCATCTTATCAGCATCTTCTCTGGACCCCAATTTATCAGGGTCCCAAGCCCCTTCGGCCTGGTGTGGCTTTCCCTACCACCTCTCCACTCCACTGGAACTCGAACTCAACTGCCTTGACTTCTGTCTTGACTGAGCTATATAATAGTTCAACGCCCACTCGTTAGCTGCATCAGTCTATGAGTGTATCATGGGCTTTACCTTGTCCCATTTCATCAGCCAATTTCCGCCCACGTGATTTCCTCTCATAACTGCCATTAGAATGTGTCACTTCCTTTCGGTGAATGACCTTGAATGGCATTTTGGGCCGGGTCGATGGTCAAAATATTACAGTAAGAGGAGAGAGGAGCGTTAAACGTCTGATCAATAAGTCCGTGTTCATATTTATAAATATCCTATGACTGTATGAGGTAATAATCTAAACAAATTTAATCATCAAGAGATACAACGGCTTAAAATATTCATCATGCCTTGTTTAAGTCTTGATGAAGGTTTATTGAAACCGAAACGTTATAACGTCTACTTTCTTTTAAATTAAATTATTCACAGTGGATTAATTTTCTTTTTCGATATTTTTCTCCACATTGTCGGAATATTTCCCATTATATATATATATATATATATATATATATATATATATATATATATTACTGTAAAAGCTAAAAGCAGAGAAGACCTTTAGACATTATTAGTCTCCTGAAGAAAACCACGGGGTCTGAAACATATGTGGAGTACAAATATATGAAAAAGCTCAAAATACTAAATTCATATCTATTTGCAGACCTATTCACTTTAATATATATATATATATATATATATATATATATATATATATATATATATCAGGTCCCGTAGGGAAAATAATCTGAATGGGTGTGCTAAACATGGGACAGTTCTTGAGCAAGATAATCATCGCCCTGTTCACCTGGCCGTGCTCTGGATGATATTTTTCTTTTCCCCGGGCTCAGGGGTATTATCAGAAAGGAAGCATTTTGAAAGTCTGAAGAACATCAAAAGAACCGTAACAGCTGAGCTGATAGACATTCGAGTAGAATCCTTCCAGCAGATCATTGAAATTTGCCTGAGAAGGATAGGAAAGTGTATTAGAAAAGAGGTGGGTTACTTAGGAAGAAAAACATATAATTTGTCGTTTGGAATTGACATATATTTTTAATGACATTAGTCTCATTACTTTTCGGACTCACCGCGAATCTATATTAAACTACCTGATGGTGTAACGCCAGTACTAGAGCTTTGGAGAATAAGGAGTACCCCTTCATTGCCAATATTCCAAGGTAGTGAGAGTACCTATTGCGGGGTCACGTCTAGAGGTCAAAATACTATTTGAGCATTTAACTGTCTGCAAACAAATTACTGATGATAAACTGAATTATTAGTGTTGAATAGCAATGCTTGCAACCATTTAACTTCGTGGAAAAGGTATTTCATAAGAATACTAAAAACTATAAAAACTATGTGCAAATAAAACAATTCGTGAGGAATGTTTGACCCGACTTCATTGTGCACAAAAATTTGTATTTTTGACATTACACTGTCGTCCACGAAACCATCTAACCGTAAGCAAAAAAAAAAAAAAAATAGCTCTGACTTTTGTTAAGATAAAATTACCTATAAACTAGTGGCTTAGAAATGATAGGCATGTCAATATAACTGTGGGTAAGGAAATAAACGTCGCCAAATCAAATTGTTAGTATTACATAACTGTATTTTACTGTGTGCAAACAAATGATTTATTGTAAATACAATATTCAAAATCTCACGAAATTTGTAAAGAAAACATATTTTGGTACGAGCTTTTCTCAAAGTGAAATGAAAATAAATAAACTTTCTCATTTTAATAAGGTTTCCTTAATGTTAGTCGGTAAATTTTCGAAACGTTTTCATTATATTTATTTTTCTAAACTTGACGCTAGTAAAGAAAAAAATATTCAGATTTTAGTAAGAGGAGTTAGGAAGAATCAAATTTTCCACCTACGACCTGACTCGGGAGATCATACCATCACACTAGTGTTAACTTGTTGGAAAGTGTAGACTGAAAATTTAAAATTTTGGATAAATGATATCGCTGACACAACTCAGAAGAATGACTACTCAAATGTATCAAGCGCAAAGTGCAATCAGTTTGATAGCTAAATATTGTTGTCTCTGAGGAATGTACTAGCGTGTAAAAATATGGTGGGATATAGTTAGGTTCGCAAAATTTCATGTGCCGTTCGTATTGGGTCATTTAAAGATAAACTGGATGCATTAAGTATGTAAGTATGCACGTAATTATATATACATGAATTTACATTAGTATGAAGGTAAGAAGGAATATATTCCCCTATCCCCGTGGGGTTGAGTTCTCTGGCGAAGAAGTAATCGTGTTGCCATTAGCGTCTATTGCAAGCCTCTTCGTAGATGAATCAAGGTCTCGGCAACCGTTGAAGGGATGTATGTAAACAAGAGTAATTGTGATTCATAACCGTTTAAAATGTACTTCGCAGCTAATATCTCCTCGTGGCTGAATGGTTAGAAGCTTTGGCTTGGCATTTGAGTCAACCGGTTTTTGATCCCAGCTACGGGAAGATACTGTCTAGCCACACTGGTGAGTTCTGATAGAACGAAATAGATCTGTGTGTGGATGACTATATATATATATATATATATATATATATATATATATAAAGTAAAGTTAGTGACCTTAGTCGAGGGTGACCCGAAGGCTCCTTTTTCAGTAGCTACTACAACGAGGTGTAGGGTAGGGCGCTACTCATTTCCCTGGATTGCCCTACTTTACCCTTGATAGTACCTTATATTGCTGATTGTTAAGCAAGGAGGTATCAAGTACCATTTTTAAAGTCTTTGGTATGACGCGACCAGGGATTGAACCCAGGTGAACACTCTACCGATTGGTCCAAGCAAAAAAGCAATAACACCGAACATTAAATTTCACTCTGTCTTGGTTATCGAGTATATATTTATGAAACATCTCCTCACAAGCTATATGTGACATAAGGTCAATTTTTAACAAGGATCAACAGGGTTTACAGAAGAGTTTTTTTTCTCTTATGTTAGTTGCTATATACAGGTTATAGAACATAGTCTGCCCAACAATGTATCCAAAAGAGAAGGGAGAATAATTAGAGTTATACCTTTCCCAAGGTTATTTGCAATATGTGAAATGCAGAAAGAGATTCATCCCAGATTTGAACTGTGTTCGGCGTTTCCATTCCAACGACATTTACCGTTTCGCCACAAGCGCCTTAGTCTTTGTTACGAAAGTAAATGTAGTTTTAAAAAAAAAAACATTGTTTCTACTGTATATTTGGTTTAGACACAATAAGATTTATACTGTGGATTTATCTATTTTAGTTTTTCTAAAAACAACTTAATTTTTAAACCGACAGGTTATACTTCCTTTATTCAAATCTATCTATCTATCTAATAACAATAAAATATCAAACTACAATATCAACAATTTTTCCTATTGCAATAATGAACAGCAGAAATAATATCTATCTATCCATCTATCTATCTAAAAACAATAATATTAAACAACAATAACATTTATCGAATAAGAATAAAAACGTCAACCTTAACATGTACTTAATTTCATATATAATAACAATGATAGTACGAAGCAATAATATCTATCAATCTATCTATCTATTAAAAATAAAATATTAAGCAACGACATCAACAATTTTTCCTATTGCAATAAAGAACGACAGAAATAATATCTATCTATCTATCTATCTAAAAATAATAAAATTAAACAACAATATCCTTTATCGAATAACAATAAGAATGGCAAACTTAAAATGTATTTAATTTCATATATAATTACAATAATAATGAGCGCTAATATCTATCTATCTATCTATCTATCTATCAAATATAAATTGCTATAATAATCGATAGAACACGAGGGTGATGGTGATTTCATTTATAGTTGGCATGGTTGTCACCGTCTCCAAAGGTTTGTACAAAAGACTGGAAGTGTCGTAAATTAGAGGAAAATTCAGGACCATACAGACTACCGCATTGTCAAGATTGGCCAGAATACTGAGAAGAAATCATGAAACCTAAAGAGACTTGTTCTTACTCAAACTCCCGTAAAAGACCATCCACCATCACCAGTTTAAACAACTCGCAAATAATAATTATAATAAAACGCAGAGTAATAGAAATCGAAATATCATAAACCCATACACCGAGCAAACACTAACAGAAGCTGAAAAAAATAATTGTATAGATTATAAATAGAATGATGTCTGAAATGAATACCACTCTACCATCTCTCAGAAACCAAGATAGTCAAGCTAGCCAAAAATAAAGGAGTTATTAATAAATATTCTAACGAACAATATCACGGAAATAAACGAACGAATTCATGAAGGAACAACATTAGTCAATACAACAATCGAAACTCCCCGAAAGAACACAAACAGAATCGCAATAGCTGGATGGGAAATTAGACTGGAAAAAACAGATAAGAAATCTACGACAACAAGCAAAAATGTTAAGACTACAGACCGAGAAAATGCCTACTGATGATAATGGAAATACTAACGGCACAAATAATGGAGGGTATTTACGATTTGCTAATAAGCCGCAGACTGTTCTCCGAAGATCAGAAAGGTTGCCGCTAGAGAATAAAAAGAATAGGAGAACTACTGATCTGCATATCCTCAAAGATAGCAAAACGAGACGCAAAAATTTAGCTATAGCATTGATTTATTACAAAAAAGGCTTAGAATATGACCCCACAAAGCTGGATAATAGACTGTCTTAAAATGTTTAAAACATTCGACGAAGATAAACATTCATCGAGGAAACAATGAAAAACTGGAAGGTAAAATTCACAACAGGAGGGAAAAGTTGAACTGAGCTAAAAATTCTTGAGAGGTATATTCCAGGCAGATGCGTTATCACCATTACAATTTGTGATAGTGATAATGCCATTCAGTCACGTACTTAGGAAATACCCTGGCGGATACACACTTTATAAATCGTAAGAAAAGATTAACCACCTGATGTACATGGACGACATAAAACTATTCGCCAAAAAAACAAAAACAAAAAAAGAATTAGAAATCTTAATACATGTGGTGAAGATATACCGTCAGAATACAGGGGTGAAATTTGGTATAGAAAAATGTGCCATATTAATAACGAGAAGCAGAAACTGGCAGATGACAGAAGGAATAGAATTACCAAATCAGGAAAAAATCAGAACACTCGGAGAAAAGGAAACTTTCAAGAATTTGGAAATATTGGAAGCAGGCACCATCAAACAGGATCTCCCATACAAAACACCAGGTTCATGGACACCTACTTCCGATCTCACCAGCTATTCAAGTAAGACGAACAGGACATGCAAGGCACTACTGGTGAACCCAAGGTCAAACTCTTTAGAGACATTCACTTGTGGACTCCTGCACATAGACGCTCCAGTTTTGACCAATCAGCAAAGACTAAAATCAGCAAATATGTACTTACTTCAGCTTTGCGTGGACACATGATTCGGGCTAGAAGACTTACCAGGAGATGGTTGGCGAGAGAGAGTAAGAGAGAGTAAGAGAGAGAGAAAGAGAGAAAGAGAGAGAATGAGTGAGATTCAGGGAACTTCGTACTATCAGTGCGACATAATTGCCATGATTATTATCTGTTACATTCTATAACAATGATAATATGAAGCAACAATGTTATATATATATATATATATATATGGGTATGTATGTATGTATGTATAATTTTATTAGTCTAAACTAAGAGAAACAGGCAGTGGCTCACGCGAATGAAACCGTGCCCATGTTCTGACACGTCGTTAAAATTACCCACATATTATAGAGACATAAATGCCGAAATTAACGGACATTCAGATAAGAGGAGAAAGTTCGTCGGAAAAAGAAAAAAAAGAAAAGAAAAAAAGCAGTCACAAAAGCCTAACAAAATAATCCCACAAATAGCTATAAAAATACATCGTTCGTGGAAAGAGAATGTATGTAAAATTATCAGAACAATCTAATCCTGAAAAACAATAGATTCTGCTAGAAACACATAAAAAAAGAGAGAGATCGAATCGACGTCAACGGAAATCGCGCCGAAAAATGCCCCGTTGCGATGCAAAGAAAATCGTTGCACATAACATTCGACCTAGACATTTTCTTGGTGGCATTTTAACAGCAGCCAGTAAAAGAATTCCCGTTGAAAGACGAACCATGCATTTCGGCACACCATAAATATGATTGTATGTTTAGACCTTGTATATTTTTTCTTTACCTTCCGAGCCATCACACTGCAAGAAAATGGATTCTGATATTTTATGCTTTGTTAGCGTTTTTTTTTTCTTTTACTTTTCTTTTTTTTTTTTGGCTTTTATTGTCTGTATGTGTTCACCATGATCGCCTGTAAGAAACACTTCATGTCGAAATCGTGAGCGTACGAAAATAGGACAAGCAAGAAAGCTAGAATAAACGGAATCCATTGTAATAGTAAGCCAAAAGCATGAGTATAAAAAGCAGCTGTTTCACAATCAAAGTATACAAGTCTTAACAAAGTTTTTAATTTCCGATTGTGAATTATCGGATTGGATTAGATTATTAATTGAATAAGGCATCAGAATTCGTAGATTATTTACTGGCAAAGGCATCTTTATAGAAAAAAACATTTAATGGCACATCAGAATTTGTGGATTATTTAATAGACAAGACATCTTTATAGAAAAAAAAAGATATTTAATAGCACATCAGAATTTGTGGATTATTTGATAGACAAGACATCTTTATAGAAAAAAATGAATGTCACATCAGAATCTGTGGATTGTTTAATAGACAAGAAACCTTTATAGAAAAAAAAATTAATGACACATCAGAATTTGTGGATTATTTAATAAACAAGACATCTTTATAGAAAAAAACATTTAATGGCACATCAGAATTTGTGGATTATTTAATAGACAAGACATCTTTATAGAAAAAAACATTTAATGGCACATCAGAATTTGTGGATTATTTAATAGACAAGACATCTTTATAGAAAAAAATTAATGTCACATCAGAATCTGTGGATTATTTAATAGACAAGACATCTTTATAGAAAAAAAAATTAATGACACATCAGAATTTGTGGATTTTTTAATAAACAAGACATCTTTATAGAAAAAAAAATTAATGGCACATCAGAATTTGTGGATTATTTAATAAACAAGACATCTTTATAGAAAAAAAAATTAATGGCACATCAGAATTTGTGGATTTTTTAATAAACAAGACATCTTTATAGAAAAAAACATTTAATGGCACATCAGAATTTGTGGATTATTTAATAGACAAGACATCTTTATAGAAAAAAAAAAAATTAATGGCACATCAGAATTTGTGGATTATTTAATAAACAAGACATCTTTATAGAAAAAAACATTTAATGGCACATCAGAATTTGTGGATTATTTAATAGACAAGAAATCTTTATAGAAAAAAAAATTAATGGCACATCAGAATTTGTGGATTATTTAATAAACAAGACATCTTTATAGAAAAAAACATTTAATGGCACATCAGAATTTGTGGATTATTTAATAGACAAGAAATCTTTATAGAAAAAAAAATTAATGGCACATCAGAATCTGTGGATTATTTAATTGACAAGACATCTTTATAGAAAAAACACAATTAATGGCGCATCAGAATTTGTGGATTTTTTAATAGACAAGACATTTTCATAGAAAAAAATGTTTAATGCCATGTGAGAATTCGTGGATTATTTAACATCTCAACAGAAAAACATTTCAGCACGTTAGCCATCGAACCTCGTCACCCCAGACCGCATCTCTGCAAAGGAGGAAAATCCCCCCTCCAAAAAATGTGTCCTGGATATGACACTGAATAATCTTATGGTGTGGTTCTTGTAATGTTAGAGATTTAAGGAATGCAGAGTATCCCTTTATTGCCATCGCTCCCAGGTCTACCCTATCCCGGAGTAGTAGCACCTGATAGGTACCTAACCATTAGTCACACTGTTTGAAATTTAGACTGAGTGCAAACCAATTTAATTCTTAGAAATTAAAACTGGTTATTTAACTGTGTGTAAATAAATGACTGATTGTCTATTAAATTGTTAGTAATACATTGCAATACTATTTAACTTTGTTGACTTATATTTTCAAATCATATACGTGGGGCATTCAATAAGTTTCCAGATAATTTTGTGCATGCATCTAAAATTGTCGTAGACTCTTGAAAATTCAGAATGTTATTGCTATACTTCTTATGAGATGACTGACCAATTTTTATGATTTCAGATTCAAATGACCGGCTACAGCAGCAATTGGAATACACCCTTCGAAAGCCTGATTGTTACAGCTATTGAATTTCAAAAATGCAATCTGGACGTGAGGACACTTTAGAAGAATAATATGCAATAAAATTCTGTTTTAAACTTTGAAAAAATGCCACAGAAACGTATGGAATGCTTCAGACTGGTTTTGGAGCATCTTGCATGAATCGAGCATTAATTTTTGAGTGGCATAAGAGATTCAAGAAAGGCAGGGAGTCTGTGAGGGATGCTGAGACCTGTAGCAGGAGTAAGGAAGTCAATACACCAGGGTTGTTTGGCCAAAGGGTTAGGGTTAGGGTTACTATGTTGAGGTTTTAAGGGAGTTCAGGAAGAGATTCCGTCGGAAGACGACAGCACTCTTCAAATCAGGTCAGTGGCATTTCCACCAGGACAATACACGAGTCTACAACTCCATCCTTGACACAGACTATTAGACCAAGATGGGATCAAGACAGTTCCTCACCCCCTATATTCCATACATTGCTCCCTGTGACTTTTGGTTATTCCCTAAGCTCAGAGAGTGTCGTTATGAGACAATTAAAGAGATGAAAGAGGCTGTGATGAAGGTCATTGACACGCTCACACAAGAGGACTTCCATGGGGCCTACCAGAAGTTGTTGGAACGGTACAACAAGTGCATTGCAGACAGAGGAGATTACTTCGAAGGGTACTAGAGTTTCATGTGTGTACTTTCAATAAAAGTGCCCATACGAAAAAAGTCTGGAAACCTATTTAATGATCCTCGTATATCTTATATATATTTAAAAATCGGATTTGGCATTAGATAACCAACATTGATATGCCATGAAACCAAATCCAACCAAACAAAAGAAATCCTCGTGGACTCCGAGCCCTTGAACTGTCAGAGATTAAACTATAAATCAGCTCACAAGGGAATAAAAGCAATTACACTGAATCATAAATAAAATCGATAGAAGTGTATATGTACTCGATACTTGATTTTAGTAGAACAAACCAGAATCTGTTCTTAAGAACCAAAAAAAAAAAAAAGATTAAATTTGGAAGTTTCGATTTTAATGGATCCTCTTATGTATAACAGAGGATAAAGCTGAGTTTTAATCGTATACTCACATTTTTGTGTGTTCGGTCAATTGAATGACATACCTTTTGCAACAAGAATACGAAAACTTGATTTCTGGAAAAAGTACGAGAATAATTGACCAAGATGACTTAGAAGATATTAGGGAGGAATCGAAATATTGGGACTTCTGTCGTAGGTAGTAAATTATCAATATCAAGTTATTCTAATTGCAAGGAGGTACCTGATCCTATTTACCAACCCCTCCGCTCGGGCAGGATATGACACAAGGTCAATTTTTAAGCGAAGTTCAACAGGTTTGAATTCAGACTTTTCCTTCTCCTAGACTAGTTGCCTCACCAAGGCTGAAGAACCTAGTCTGTCCTACTATTTACCCATAGCTGGAGGGAGAATAATTGGATTCATACCTTTCCCAAGGGTATTAGTGCTATGTGAAATGCAATCAGTCTCGTCCAGGTTTTGAACTCGTGTCGCCGTGTACAATTCCTACGACGATAACCATTACTCCATGTGCACCTCCAAACACAAGGAGGTACCTGATACTTTTTCGCTATCAGTTCCTATCGTCCATTTCTCATGGCGGCCTGAGCTAGGGTACATCGAGTGTCCACAAAGAGCTGATGTATGTACGTCTTTGCTAGTCAGCCAACAGAAACGCGTTCATGTTGGTTTGGTTAGGTTTGTTGGGTTTTATGGTATATCAACCTTTGTGGTTATTTAACGCCAAATCCATTTTTATGAAAATAATCTGTTCTATTTAAGACAATTCAGTTTAGCATAAGTAAACAGTTTAATTGTCAAAAACACTTCCATTTCAAGCTATTCAAGCAGCCATATGCAACAATTCAGTTAAGTGTAAATGCAGTTTTAATTTCGAAAAACAGTTCTATTTCAAATAATTCAGTTAAGCATAAGCACGCAGTTTAAATGTAACTAGAGTTTAATTGTCAAAAACATTTCTATTTCAAGCTATTCAGTTTACTCAAACAATTTATTTTAGCATAAGTATGCCGTTAGTTCTATTTAACCCATAGATAGGACCCTATCAGGTGCTACCACTCCTAGCCAGAGTGGACCTGGGAGCGATGCCAATGAAGGGTTACTCCGCATTCCCCAAAGCTCCAGCACTGCTGGAACCTCACGGTCAGATGGTTTAGTTTCATATCCTGGACACTCATTAGGGGGTGGGGTCTTACCCCTCTGCAGAGAAGCAGTCGGTGTATTCTACAGCCCCAGCTGACTCTGCAAACGTGTTCATGTGTAGGGCTCAATAAGAGAACGTCACACATGATTGCCTCCTTCCTTATCCAGCAGTGACCAACATATCTTGTTCGTCTAACTTGAACCGTCGGTGATACTGGAGGCAAGTGGCTGTATAGCTACTGTTATGTGGGGGTGTTGCATCCAGGATTTGTTTAAAACATAACGCATCATTCTTGTGTAGTTCCAAACTGGTTTTCCCTGCCATTCGTTAACGTTTCATGTGCTGCATCCATACAGTAGAACCGACATAGCCACAGGTAGAAATCATATGAGTGTATGTAGATTTTACGTATAAGAATGGAATGTTTGAAACCATTTATCTCTCGACAAACAAAGTTTATTTTTAAATAAGAATAGGTACTTGAATCAATACAATTTTAAATAACTTATTGGCGTTATGGATAGTTACTTGTGCACTCTAACGACGCCAAATACAATTTTGTACCACTACTCGTCTTAAATAGAAGTTTGTACCACCACGTGCTCCAACTTCGTAATGGCCGTATTGCTACGTCAGAAGCAGTAGTCGGACCTTGTTATAAACTCACCGTGGGAAAAATTGACGAACATATGAAACTATACTTTAATTGGAATCATTTTGAGATGAGGCTTCTTAATCTGAGAATTAACTTTTATTTATTGCGGACTTTTTTCCTTATCTTGGTAGTTTTTGTGTTGTTTCTTCTTTCACTACGTTTCGGCCAAATTTCACCTCTGGCCTTCTTCAGGTGATTTACCGTGACCTCGGATAGGAATGCTGAGTCTTGTAACCGTATCCACAGTATTTATTGCCTTCCATAGTTGTTGTCTATCGCACCACACTTTTGACCAAGTAAACCTCTGGCCGGCTTGGGTAGGATTTGAAACCGCTATCTTCTGACAATGCTCACCTGGAACCGTAGAGACTCAACGCCCGTGGCGCAGCAGAGTTATCCGTTTTGCTTGGGTTGTAGAATACACAGACTGCTTCTTTGCAGAGTATTAACCTACCCCACCAACAAGTGTCCTGATATGACACGAAGCAAGCTAAAAGTGAGGTTCTAATGATGCTGGGGCTTCGAGGAATGCGGGGCACCCCTTTATTTTCATAGCTCCCTTGGTTGGGAGTGATAACACCTGATAGGTCCCTATCTATGGGACAAATAGAACTACACTGTGTACTTATGCTAAACTTGATTGTTTGAAGCTGAATTGTTTGAAATAGAACTGTTTGATTAAAATGAAATAGAAATGATTTCGACAATTAAACTGTCTACTCACATTAAGAATGTATACTTTAGCTAAACTGAGTTGTTTGAAATAGAACTCTTTTTGACATTGAAACTGTACTTACGCTAAAATGAGTTGTTTTTAAAATAGAACTGTTTTGACATTTAACTGTGTAAACAAAATCTATATTCATACTAAACTGAATTGTTTGAATTATAACTGTTTAATAAACGGAATCGCTTGAAACAGAAATGTTTTTGATATTAAACTGCGTACACATGCTTAAAAGAACTGTTTGAAATAGTACTGATTATTTGCATAAAATGGATTTAGCATCAAATAACTTACAAAGGTTGATATGCCATAAAACCCTAACAAGCAAGCAACCCCTAATTACCACATTTTACTTGATACTACAATTTTTAAGTAATCGCTGGGGAAAAGAAATAAATTATGAAAGCTGAGTTGACCGCGCAAGCTAGACAAAGAGAGACAATATATCATGAGAAGAAAGACACTGATTTTCTTCCTGTTTTTTCTTTGTCGCAATTCGAGCGTGCTCGTTCATTGGTTTCGTCTTCATAGATTTGTGTCTGGCGTAAGACCCCTTTCAGGGCCCACCTCCGAAAATGGGGCTCGTAAATTTTTGTCTATTCTTACATCTTCGTGGCTAGTGTTCAACTCGCGTCTTCACCTCCTCGCTTCCGGCTGCTTATTCTCAAGCCCAAATCGTCCCCTTACTTCCGCCTGGTGTCAAAGAGAGAGAGAGAGAGAGGGGGGGTGGGTGGGGAGCGTATCCGTTTCCGGTGGTTCCACACCTGTGCAGAAGATTTGGGCTTTCCAGCTTTTGGCTAGTCATTTTTAATTACTATAGTTCTTCACCAGTGGTTGGCTGACCCACAACGAGACTCTATGTCTACTTTCCCTTCTTATTCTCTCTCTCTCTCTCTCTCTCTCTCTCTCTCCTTCCCTAGAAATTGCCCTCTCGGTCTCTTTATAATTTGGACCAACCATATCACGTTTCACTTGAAGATATAATGGTTTATAAGAAACTAGAAGTTATATGGAACCTAACAATTGCTTCAAAAAAACTAACATCAGCGTTAAATACGCCTGCAAAAGTTGACATGCCGTAAAACCAAACAATGAAACCATCTAGAGTTTAAAAAAATCTGTAGTGATTTTTCAATGAATAAGGTTTTTATTAGTGAAGTGTTGGTAAGAAAAAACCTCACTGGGATAACAAAGAAAAAATGTATTTTTATTAAATAACTTATGAGAGCAACATTCAGCAGTTTATTAATTGAGCAAATTGAAAATAGAATTTTGTTATTTTTAACCCGTAACATTCTCTGAAATATAAATGTCAGTGTAATTAGTGACGCGCAATTTCTTGCAATTATAATTTCTTTCACTGAGAGTTTTTCTTACCAGCGTGAGCTGATAGTTCTCCTCTGGAGGCTAAGTTAAATCAAGTCCTCTTAAGTCTCCAGGACTCTTAGTATTCCGACCGATCTCAATAATGCTGTAAATTAAGTGGTCTCCATTCGTCCTTTTTTTCCATGTGCCAATCCATTCGTGACTGTACCATGAGCGCCAATTATAATTGGTATCACCGTCACTGTCATGTTCCATTGTTTTTTTTTTTTTCAGATCTTTAGCAAGGTGCAGATACTTATTGCTCCTTTTGCTTTCCTTCAGTTTTACCCAGTGGTCAACCGGAACGTCAAAGTTCACTATTCGGCAGTTTTTTTCTTTTTTATTGACTATCACTAGGTCTGGTCGTCTGGTCTAGATTAGGTGATCCGTTCGTATCTTAAAATCCCAGAAAATTTTAAGCATCTCATTTTCTATGATGAATTCTTGGTTGTGCATAAAGCATTTGTTCGTATGGACAAATTTAAACTTTTTGCACAATTCCCAATGAATCACCTTGCCCGCCGAGTCATGTCTAGTCTTATCCTCGATTTGCGCTAATTTACCGGACTCACTTATGCGATTGATCATTTCGTCTCTGTCACTTCATAATCTGTAATCTGTTATTTTGTTGCATCTTGTCTATTCTTGCTTTGACATAGTTTGTCCTGATGGCGTTGTTTTGAGCTGTTATAAGAAGAGGTTCAGTCTTTCTTTTACAATTTCCTTTTCTTTTTTTTTATCCATGTCTAAGACTTCTTTCGTATGATTTTGTTGGTTTGTCGCTTGAAATGTCCATACAGTTGTTTTTTTTCACATTTTTGTTTTCTGGTCATTTTTCATCATTTAATGCTTGCGCTATATGTATTGTTTCTAGTGACCGTGATAAGTCTTCTTCCGCGCTTTTTATCGTCTTCTAGTTGTATCAATGGATCGAGGCTATCCTTAATGCTAGTAAATCCTCTTTCTCTTTCTTTCTTTGACACATACATCGCTGTGATGTAAGGCTCCATGCATCGTCATAAATTTTCTTGTTTTTTGGTTCATTTGTTGAAGTCCTTCTCTGGTTCACTTTAAGAATGGTCCCTACTCTCTTAAGAGGGGAACAACTCTGGTACTGATCCCTTTGACGTGATTTCTGCTACGTAGATTGGTTTCCTCGTTCTCCTCAGGTATCCTTTTTTTTATTTTGATGGTGTCCGCTTCAAATATTCCCAATTATTTGCAAGTTACCTTTTCTCCGAACGTTTTGACTTTTTCATGAATTGGTAGGTCTATTCCTTCAGTCATATGTGGTTTTCATGAATTGGTAGTCCTATTTTTTCCGTCATTTGTGGTTTTCCGCTTTTCCTTATTAGCATAGCCCATTTTTCCATGCAAAATTATATCCCTATCCCCTTCTACCCTTACTACTGTCGAAGGAATAGGGAAATAATATCAAGTGAATAATTTAATGAGGAAGTACCCCCATACCTTCACTGTATATCCTTATAGCTTGTACAATGGTTTCCCATTCTTTTCATTTTTGGCAAACAGTGTGATGTCCATTTTTTTTTAAATATTGTTTTTTTTCCGTCTTTTTAAACAGGTGTGGACATAAAAACTAGAAGAGACATCTCATTTTCAATACAGCATTAAAAACGGTTTGTGTTGTGGAGTTGAACTGTTTGTCAGTTGTTTTTTTTTTAATATTAATGTTTTACTAGTTTTATTTACCTCATCGTTTCTTCGTTTCCACTAAGTTTAAAATCGACAGACTATCCTAACGTGAAGTCAGAAAGGTACTTCTTGCATATGATAAGAAGATTGGTTAAAAAGATACAATTAATGAGTAAAATACTGATGTCATTTTGCTAAAATAAACCAAGCTTGGCATATAAGTACCCACGAATCAAGTTGAAGCAGCTTCTGATGAACTAACGTATCCCTGCTAGCTATAAGTTCAAACCCTATGATTGTTATTGCATAAAAGTTATTCTACCCTTACTACTGTGGAAGAAACAAGAAATAATATCAAACGAATAATTTAATGAGGAAGTATTATGTAATTTTATGGCTACTTCCAGCCACTAGAGTTAAGATAATCAACACATAAAGTCTATCACCATCACTTTCGTTGTGAGTGTGAGAGACGGTCAAACAGGAGATTTAAAAAAGGGTCAATCAGATACAAATTCTCTTTCGACCATTCTCTGAAACAGAAAGATTTGAAGATGTATTTTCAACTCGATCAACGAAAGATCTATTCTTTCATAGATTGTTAACCCCTTTCTAATGAGAGGAAATTTTGCTTAGCCCCAAAAGTCTTGTCACCCTTACGTTATCTACATAAATGTCCAGCTTAAACATCCACCAGTGTTGTGTTTGACTGTTTTTAGCACCCACAACAAGAGCTCCCTCTCTCGACTGACCTTCTTTTATCGGTCACAAAGGTGAGCAATAACATTAGAGATGGTGGTATGCTGTCATAACATTACACCAACAAAAAATATCTCTTCTTTGTCTTTCTGGTAGTTGTAACGGTTGGATATTGAACTCTAACCTGTCCTCTATCAATCATATCAGCATATTTTTGACGGATTACTGTGTGTGTTCTTATAGGTGGTGATTCTATTACATTGCATAGAAAATACGTCAGCCGAAAGCTTGTGACTGTAATATCATACAAAATAAGGACACAGCCCAAGTGCTTTAGTGTATGAGATCGTTTCTTCTTAAACTGTGATTTGCTTTCCAATCATTATTTTTCTTACGATGTCACAATGACAATCACGAAAGAGGCCGGCCTTTTCTTTAGTCTGTAGTGTTTCAGCCTTGGTAAGCAGTCCGGCATCCTTGTCAGATAATTATGCTATTGTTCAGTCTGCAAACGCCTCGATTACCGTTTATAGTTTTATTTGTGCCATTTGGGAAGAAATGCGAGCTCTGATACTCGCTTGGTAACTAACCTGCATTGTCCTCTTAGAAATGAAGGCAAGGCAAGCCAAGCTAACTTGGATAGTATTGACAATCGAACAAATAGATTTGAAACAGAATAGATGACCAATAGAGAAAGCATACACACATCGAAAGACACATTATAATACACTTATATGTAAATGTATACATACAAACCAATATCTATGCAGATACTCGCACAGTATAAGATTTATTATGTAAGCTAATGTGTCCATAACTAAATTGGTATCACCCAATCGATTTCCTCATATCAATACTTGCTCTATATTGTATTGGAGGAGTCTTCGTCGTGTAGTGGCCAACGCGCTGGACAGCAACATATTAGTAAGTTGGAACCAGTCATGTTATTTTGTCCACTTTCTAATACTCTTGGGGACTGTATTGGTTTCTTTTATTCCCCAGGCTATAGTTAGAATATTGTCACTATTGTTCTTCTACAAAGTAGCTGTGCCATTAAATAACCCACGAAGTATGATTTCCTATTAAATAAAGAAACTAATACTTAGAAAGCGTATCGGTTTTGGCATCCCAACTGAGCAATGGTTTGTAAATAAGGGCACCTAACGTGGTATAATAGTTAGAAAGCTATCTTTGCAGTTCGAGTCTTATTAATCGCCCAGTATTTCTGTCTTTGAGCCACATCTAAATTACGTTTAGTAAGTAACTATAACGTATCCTTTTTCATAAAAAAAATTGAGCAAACATTATTGAGCGGGGGGACATTTTTTGATGCAACTCGAGAGGTGTTCTACAAAAATACACATTTCCAATTTTTTTAAATTTTTTAGACGACATAAGATATTGAAATTTCAGTCGTTTGATCAATTATAATGACATGTCAACTGGTGTAGGCTTATACAAAGGCAAGCGGTTAGGAAATCGCTTTCATTGTCCTTTATATAATATCGATCATAAAAACAAATTGAGCAAACATTATTGAGGGGGGGGTTTGATGCAACACGAGAGGTGTTCTACAAAAATACACATTTCCAATTTTTTAAATTTTTTAGACAACATAAGATATTGAAATTTAAGTCATTTGATCAATTATAATGACATGTCGACTGGTGTAGGCTTATCCAAAGCCAAGCCATTAGGAAATCGCTTTCATTGTCCTTTATATTCATATTTTAGTGTTTTTGATTTTTAGGAGTTTTTCTTTTGCACACGGTCCGATCAAATAGGAATAATTTTCGAATAGACCTATTGATGCGAATCTAGTTTATACGACCCCTTCGTGTCAGAGTGGATCTTTAAGTTATAGCAAGGAAGGGCTACTCCACACCTCCCAGATCAAAAGATGTGGAGATTCGCTGACAGATGCAGTTACGTGCCTTCGGAAAGATACATTGTGAGGGGGATATTCTTCCGTAGAGTATATTCTTATCTTATTCCAAGCTTCACTGACCAGAAATTTGACATATTGAAAGGAGCATTCTTCGAAATTTTATTGGATATTGCAATATTATCAAAAACTGTGTTTTTATTACTTTTTCGATACAACAGGTTGCGAAATATATATATAATATTCTATTATGAATATAAACGACTCAATTATAAAAACAAGATTAACTTTAATTTTAAAAACTAAACAACAAAAGAAGACAGGCACAAAACCGTAAATTTACACAATATGGCCACCATTTTTTCAATGATTGTATCAAAACGTCTTCGAAAACGATTTGCATGCCTACAAAATAAATTCTCACATTTTATTCTATTCCTCCTAAGTAGCGGTCTTAAGCAAACCAATATGTGGATGGGAAATTACATTTATTTTATTTTCTAAAATGCCCCATATTGTATCATCAAGAGAGTTAACGTCTAGGCTTGATGGAGGCCATGAGGAAACACCGGCTATTTCTGAAAGTTTTTTTTGGCTTGGTTTCGGCGTTAAGCAAATCGTAAATTCTTTATTATTTCTTTTCTTGCACACTCATATTGAGCTGAACTTTATCCCCTTTTAAAATAGCAGGGTTAAGAATGGGTCGGAGTTGCTTACTGTTGTTGCTGAAGTACTCTTCATCAAAGAACTGGACAGTCAATCGATGATTAATATTATTCATCTAAAAGGAACTAGTTCGTTCAATGTGACTTGACAGAAAGGCGTACCAAAAGCATGTTGTTCAGACGCTGTCGACATACACTGTTATATAGCACTATCATCATTAAGTCGTGCTAATTCTTTCTCACCATCCGTCCCTATTGACTATCACTCCAGGCAGATCCTTTAGACTTTATACATTGTCCAGACATATATGTTGCATGTAAGACTTGGCTGGCCCACAATGCTGAGTCCATATAAGGTAGTATTTGGAGAACGTTGCTGATGAGTTCATCGTTAGCTTCCTAACGTTGCTCCGTATGTTTACGTCATCTTTGTGAGAATGGCGTTAAGTGGCCGTACAGTTGCTGTTTTGTAGAGAGTTGCTTCCAGTAGTTGTTCGAAACGGCACTTAGCATTCTTTGTTTAGTTCCTATCTAGCTTTGCTCTCCGTTCGTTTTATCGTGTTCATGCGGTGCATCCATACAGTGGTACTAGCACTGCCACAACAAGGTTTTATTGTATCAGAGAAATCAGATTTTTATAAAATCGATAACTTGTGCATGCCTTCGTAGTGAGTATGGTGACATCGCTTTCAGTAGATAAGATGTTCCCGCCAAGATATGTGAACTGGTCAACTTATTTCAGAAGCTTACCACTAAAAGTGGACATTAACTATCTATCTATTTGAATATTTATACACAATGCGTCATACATATACATCATCATCAAGTCGCGCCAGTAGCACGGATTTTTCCGACTCTCTCTGGCTCTCTCTCTCTCTCTCTCTCTTCATCTGTCCCGGTTATCCATCGCTCCTGGAAGGTCATTCAAACTACATACTATGTCCCCACTGTGCTCGTGTAAATACGTTTTGCTGGTTGACCAACACTGGCACGTCCATTTGATGGGATCCATTGAAGAACGTAACTTAAGAGTTCCTCCTTTCTACTCCAGCAATGTACTGCATGTCTTGTTTGGGTTATTTAGATGGTTTGTGAGATGGAAGATAAGTGGTTATACAGCGGTTGTTTCATGGGTTGCTGGCTCCAGGATTTGTTCAAAATAGTTCATTCTTATATTGTTCCTACCCAGCTTTTTCACTATGAATTCAGTTAGCATTTATGTGGTGCATCGATACAGTTGTATTGACATAGCCACAGCTTGGAAGAAATCCCGTTTTATCTTCTCGGATAGATCAGACTTCCATAAGCTCGATAACCTATAGTGGATCATGTACTATTTTCCATGAATAAGATTTATATAAGATTTTGACAATTTTAATAATATGAAGTTTTAACAATACTTATTCTTCTAAAATCTTGAAAGTCTTTTATTGGGCATGATCTCATCTTATTTCGGGGTAATAAGAAATTCCATTTCATTGGAACACATGACAATGTATCATTGTTTTTTCTAAATACAAAGACAATTACGTGATCCTCAATTTTTCATGTCGTAAATTATACACAAGAAACTTGTCCATGTGTCTACACCAACAAATTATATTTTCAGCAATATCATTTTAGATTATGAGTCATCATCATCATCATCATGTCGTGCTGGTAGCACGGATATCCCTGACCATCTCTTGCCATTTTTCCCTATCGTTCATCGCCTCAGGCAGGTCTTCCAGATAGCATCCCGTATCCTCACATAGTTGCTGAATGTATGTTAGTGCTGGTCGCCCGTCTTTTGCACGGCCATGTGTGGGGGTCCATAAGAGTACATCTCTTATGAGTTCGTCCCTGCGTCTCCAGCAGTGTCCCGCATGTCTGGTTCGTCTAACTTTAATAGTTTTCGTGATAGGAGGTAAGTGGCCGTACAGTTGGTGTCTTGTGGGGTGCTGTCGCCAGGACCTGTTCAAGATGGCTCGCAGAATTCTTGTGTAATTGCCGTCTAGCTTCTTCTCCAGCCGTTTTGTTAGAGTCCATGTAGTGCATCCATAGAGCAGTATCAATGCGACCGCTGCCTGGAAGAAACTGCGTTTCATTTTTATCGGTTAGGTCCGATTTCCATATAATCGATAGCCTATTGATAGCTGTTCATGCCTTCGTTAACCTCGAGTTGATGTCCTTTTCGGTTGATGCGACGCTGATTCCTAGGTAAGTGAATTTGTCTACTAGTTTAAGAGGGGTTCCGTCTAGAGTGGAGATGTTACCCGTTTGATTATAGCACATATATTCCGTTTTGTGTGCATTGACATAGAGGCCTATGCCTGCAGCTGCTCGTTCTAAACTATGCAGTAGTGTTTCGGCTTATTTGGGTGTATTTGCCAGTATCGCTATATCATCGGCGTAGTCGGCGTAGGTAATTGTTTTTGCGGGGTACCTTCTGCCTCTTTTCTTTGTCAGCTCGAAGCCGTTCACTCTGATTTTGTCAATCGATGTTCTAAGTACGAAAACTAGACAAATGATAAAGAGGTATGGGGCTAGCGTGTCCCCTTGTAGTACTCCTGCTACAATGTCGAAGTATTCTGTGTCTCCATCTGGTGATCGTACTTTTACTTTGGTGTTTTTATAGAGAATCGTTATTGCTGCTACGGTTTAATAAAGATTATGAGTCTTCAAGAATAATTACTTCATCCGAACGCACTCTAGAGTTATTATAAACGCCTCAAACTGTCTATGTGTATGTGTGTGTGTGTGTGTGTGTGTGTGTGTGTGTATGTGAGTGTGTGAGAGAGAGAGAGAGAGAGATAGAGAGAGAGATTTGCAGGCTCGTCATACTACATGATAAATCTTTTAGATTATAGTTGTTTAGTCACTTTTTCTTTTTAATAGATGATTGTATTTCTGAGTCTGAGAAGGAGTTAAACTAGAATATATTTTTTCTATCTAAAATTCTAAACCTACTCTTCTATACAGCCCAGTCAGTGTTGGATGTAGAATACACCGGTTGCATCTCTGCAGTGTGTGTGTGGGGGGGTAAGAACAAATGGCCAGGATATGACAAAAAGCAAATAATACTGGAGCTTTGGGGAATGCAGAGTACCGCTTCACTACTATTGATCCAAGGTCCACTCTGGCCCGGAGTGGTAACACCTGATAGGAGTCTATCTATGGGTGAAATAAAATGGTTTTCATTTAAACTGACTGCAAACAAATGAAATGCTAAATTGAATTGTTTGATCATTTAACTGTGTGTAAACAAATGACTGATGTCTAATTATATTGTCAGTGATACATAGCAATACTTGGGATCATTTAAGTGGGTGCAAAGAAATGATTAATATCGGATAGAATTATAAGTGTTAGATAGCAATAGTTGAAACTTTTTAACTGTGTAGAAACAAGGGCAATACTATTGAGTAAACAAATTAGTTACAATTCATTTAAGAATACAATTACTGACAAACTAAACTCTCACATGGATATCTATTCAAATGTGTGCAAACAAATGACTGATTTTAAGTTGTTACTGATACAAAGTAATACTTGAAAACAATTAACTATGTGCAAACAAATGATTAATTATAGATAGATTAATTCGTATGAAAAAGCAATACCTGAAACCATTCAACTCTGTGGAAAGAAATTGGCTTAATCTCGTTAAAAGATATAATCAACAAAATGTGTTTAAGATCATATATATTCAATATGTATATATATATAAAGAGGTGCCCGTGGTGTAATTGTTATCGTCGTAGGAAATGGACACGGCGACAGGAGTTCAAATCCTGGAAGAGACTAATTCCATTTCACACAGCACTAATACCTTTTGGGAAAGGTATGAATCTAATTATTCTCCCTTCAGCTATGGGTAACTAGTCTAGGAGAAGGAAAACTCTGAATTCAAACCTGTTAATCTCCGCTTAAAAATGGCCTTGTGTCATATCCTACCCCAGAGGAGGGGTTGATAAATATGTATGTAAAGAGGATTTGGCATCAAACACCCATCAAATGTTTGATATGCCATAAAACCAAACCAAACATCTCTGCTTTGGTATGACAATATGAGGTATTCGCTAGTGCTAAAAACTTATGGAGAGTAAACTGCATTTTTTTTATTAGGAAAATGTTAAGTTTCCTTTATAAATCTACAAAACAGACTTATTGACTTTGAAAGAAATTCAAAAGCCAATTCAAAAGGTCAGTGAGGACATATACTCAACGAATTTTCAAATTGTCGGAACAAAAAGGAAGCAGGCAAGTAACGTAGGGTTTGTCGGTGTATTTAAATCATAACATCCCAAACTAATTATCGCCCAGCAGTTGAGGTTAAAAAGTCAAATTTGGGCTTCGGATAGATAAATCAGACCTTTGTTTTTGTTTTGCTTATTGTGAACGATATTCATCCTACCATGGTGCGGTCAGAGAGCCTTAATTAACCAAGTCTTATATTGTGATTTGATTGAATGACCAATAAAATCGGGTACGTTGAAGGGATACTCTTCTCACAGACGTAGATCATCGGATTTGATTGGCTTATCAGTCAAAATGTAGTTGAAGAATACGAAATGATCTGTGATTGGTTAGTCAATCAGGAATACTACATAAATCAGAATACTACATAAAAATAAATGTTTTTGGGTTTAGAAGGGAAAGATATCCGATGTCCATACCGAAGACAGGAGAATTAGAAAAAGATTATCACCAAGCACAAAAGCCTTATAATAAAAGCTCCGTTCTCCAAAAAATTGAGTTCCATAAAAATCTGCACAAGCCAGATACCTCATTTGTCTGTCTCACAAATGCAACAAGAAGCAACATAATCTCGCTCTCTTTCTCTCTCTCTCTCTCTCTCTCTCTCTATATATATATATATATATATATATATATAGATGTTATTGCTGCACCATTGTATTTCAATAAACAGTTATTAATTGCTAACAGAGAGTTTTTTTTCTCGTCTTGCTATCACCCATGTCGCCGCGTACATCTCGTCTTCTGTTTCGAGTTCTGCATTGCGATGAAGACATTTTCCTTGTGCTTATACAATTTTACTTAATGATGACCACACAGGGAATTAGAAATCATAGGAGCAATTTTCAATCGCTCTAGTCAAACGATTCTCGCCAATGAATGATATCTTATTCCTCTAGTGTCGTCTGTTCACGTGACTTTTTAATTCAATCAAAGCCATAGACTCAATCAACGCCGTCTGTCACTCAAACCGTGTGTCAATTTAAGGATTCAATTTTACTTAAATTAATATGTCATCATCATCATCATCATCATCATCATCATCATCATCATCATGTCGTGCTGGTAGCACGGATATCCCTGACCTTCTCTCGCCACTTTTCCCTATCGTTCATCGCCTCAGGCAGGTCTTCTGGACAACATCCCGTATCCTCACATAGTTGCTGAATGTATGTTTGTGCTGGTCGTCCTGCTTTTGCACGGCCATGTGTGTGGGTCTATAAGAGTTAATCTCTTATGAGTTCGTCCCTGCTTCTCCAGCAGTGTCCTGCATGTCTGGTTCGTCTAACTTGGATAGTTTTCGTGATAGGAGGTAGGTGGCCGTACAGTTAGTGTCTTGTGGGTTGTTGCCACCAGGACTTGTTCAAGATTGCTCACAGCATTCTTGTGTAATTGCCGTCTAGCTTCTTCTCCAGCCGTTTTGTTAGAGTCCATGTAGTGCATCCATATAGCAGTATCAATGTAACCGCTGACTGGAAGAAACTGCGTTTCATTTTATCGGTTAGGTCTGATTTCCATATAATCGATAGCCTATCGTTAGCTTTCCATGCTTTCGTTAACCTCGTGTCGATGTCCTTTTCGGTTGATTCGACGCTGCTTCCTAGGTAAGTGAATTTGTCTACTAGTTTAAGAGGGGTTCCGTCAAGAGTGGAGATGTTACCCGTTTGATTATAGCACATATATTCCGTTTTGTGTGCATTGACATAGAAGCCTATGCCTGCAGTTGCTCGTTCCAAACTATGCAGTAGCGTTTCGGCTTGGTTGGGTGTATTTGCCAGTATCGCTATGTCAAAAAAAAAAAAAATTAATCTCTACTTTATGTTAATAATCAGTTTTGCTAATCTAGTTAGTAATATGTGTAGAATATAAAGTATGTTATAGTGTTTTACTTAATATGCCTATTCTTATGATCGGATAAATCTTTTACACACACACACACACACACACACACACACACATATGTATATATAAGTAAGTAAAACAGACGACCTTAGTTGAGGGTAACCAGAAGGTTCCCTTTTCAATAGCTACCACACCGAAGTGTAGGGGAGGGCACAAATCCATTCCCTGGATTGCTCCAATTTCCCCTTGATCGTTACCTTTTAATGCTGAGTGTTAGGCAAGGTAGCATCAAGTACCATTTTTTGAGTCTTTGGTATGACTCGACAAGAGATTGAACCTCAGTCTCCCGGACCATTGGCGAACACTCTACTCATTTGGCCAATGGCCCTGTTATATATATATATATATATATATAGAGAGAGAGATAAACATTGATATCATATATATATGTGTGTGTGTATACGAGAGTGCATGTATGTGTCTGTGTGAGTGCATATATGTGTAGGTATTTATTTTGTTGTCAATCATGAACAATGCATACAAAGAACTCATTTTTGCTCAGAAAGCATCCGAATTAAAGTTAAATAAAAACGTTTTGCTCAGAACTGATTGCTGTTACTTAGATTTTCATTCAACTATTGTAACAATAATTCTATAGCAATATTAGAAATAACAAACAGTTTAAGCTAAGCACTTTTATTTTGCCTAGATTTTAGTTTATATATATATATATATATATATATATATATATATTTATTTATTTATTTTTTGTTTTTTTTATTTTTGATATCAACACTATGACTCTGTGAAAACATCCAGATGATACGATTTGTAAAAAAAAAATTGTACAAAGAAATATCTGGGAAAAATCAATAAAAACAGAAGAGACTAAAAACATTCATACTGTTTTAAAAAAATCAATCAACACAGCAATGTCTAGCCAAAAAAGTAAAAAGAAAAGTAAATCACTGATGGAGCTACCTCAGCTAAAACGTCAAATTGCCTAATACACTAAGTGGAGCAAAATTAGAATGCCTAAAAAGCCAAATGTAATTTATATAAGATTCACCTACCAAATCATCGGAATAATTGTGAATTATCTTGATAATCCGGTAGGTGAACCCTTTCAAGGCAAAGAGATAATCCGTATCTCATGAAGATCTTTAAATATGACGAAAAAAATGGATCAACAAAAAAGGCAATGGATTGACAAGGATGAATCTCGGTAGCCAACTTCAAAAGCAGAGCTTCATGGAAGAAAACTTGTGCTGGATGTAGAGTGGGATCACCGTTGTGTAGAATATATCAAAATAGATGCAATCATTAATATGATAATGATTTATTACGGAGACAAGTGCACTGGCGGTCATTTGGAACACGTCCAGTAAAAGTGCACACTTTGAGTACGAGACATCAAATCAATTTTGTTTAATTGCTTTTATAATTTATAATTTTTTATAATTTTTATATCAGCTTCCAGGATATGCAATCATTTTTTGAGTTTTTTATCTTATGAATAAATCATTATTATATTAATAGTTTGCATCTATTTTTAGACTGTTTTGAATGATTTTGTCTCGAAATAGGTAGTGATAAACTGAATAACTTGAAATAGACATGTTTTTGATAATTAAACTGTTTACTCATGCTAAACTGAATTGTTTGAAATAGAACTATTTGCATAACAATGGATTTGACATTAAATAACCTGCAAAGGTTGATATGTCATAAACCTAACAAACCAGCTAGCCTGTATGGTAAAATCTTTTCAGATAATGCTCTACATTCGTGAATGTCAGAAACATTGTGCTTCTCTGATAAGGGAGAGTGTACTATAGGTAAATACGGCTTTTTGCGAAATGTACATGGGATGTTCATTACATATATACATAACGTAGGACACATAAAGAACATAGGAATCCCGAAATTCGAAAACACGTAACGACTTCTTGTTCAGGTACGAAACGTTTTTATTAACTTTAAGTTAAAGATTTCGACATAAGGAAGAGAGACACAATCTTGCTATGCTGTCTTATTCATTTAGCCCCCATTTCGTGCGGCCCCCATAGAGCGCAAGTTCGCCTCGCGTCTGTGAGCTCCAAAAGTCGATCCTCCTCGTTTGGCGTCTAGTATTCAACTCTTTCACTTTCTTCAAATCTCACACAAACCTCCGCGCGCTTCCGGTGCGTGACGTCACCCGCACCCTGTCACCCCATTACGTCATCTCGGGCTATTGTGACATCTCTGAGTGGCACGTCCACCCCGCACGCGCGTTACCACCTACATCAAGGTTTGCACCTAACTAACCCATGTGCTGAGCCGAAAGGTTCTTAACCAAAATAAACTCAAGGCATGAACCGAAATCCCTTGGCCATTACGTTACAAGAGTAACATTTGGCAATAATATCGCAGAAAAAATCGAAATGTATGTTCCTTTCTTCTATTCCATCCAACTTATTTACAAGAGCAAGTGATTTCCATCTTTTTCCTTCTCTATGTAATATTTGAATTTAAAAGAAAACCTCAAGTGATCAATTTAAAACCTTTGTGGAAGACATCTAGAGCTCGAGATATTGTGAATTTTGTTTGAGAGGATTCAACAAGTTACCTGATAAATGCTAAGAGATGATGCAACTTAAAAGAGAATATATTATTGATTGAGATTAATTAATGGAAATTAACTTCTTAAATTATTCATAACTAAATTATTTTACTGACACGGAAATGATTAATGAGTCAACCCTTTCTATCTATCAATCTAGTAATAAAACCTTCAGAGTCTGACCAATCCACCCAGACCACACCTACTGGATCTTCAGGAAGAATCACCATTGTTTTCAAAATTGCGAAAACGTAGATCTGAAGATCCAATAGGTGAAACCTGGATGGAATGATCTGTCTTTGTAGGCTTTTTTTTAAAATTTACTCTACCAAGTGTATTGAACACAACTCACGTTTAGCTTAGTTGATTCTGCCATTGTTTTTTTTTTCTTCCTGATTATTTTCAAATAGTACAGGTGTCTTTTGTCTTTTTTCGTTGAATTTTTCCCAGATATCCGTTTGCATAATTCTTATTTGCTAATTGTATTTTTTCACTCTATCAAAGTCTTATAGGTTAATAATAATAATAATAATAATAATAATAATAATAATAATAATAATGTATATATATATATATATATATAATTCAAGGAATACGGGGATCGTTAAAGGAGTCCTTTGCCTAACATGGAAGGAGTTGGAGATTTTAAGACATTTTTTCACTCTTTTTCTATACAGCCCACCTTGACATCAACCTCCTAGACCCAACGTTACTCGAGCATTGCAATCCCATCATAGAAAAAAATGATATCCTGGTCCTTTAAAGTCTCTTCCACATCACTAATCAATTTATCATTGTTTTTAAAATAGCAAATACGTAGATTTGATTTGAGTTTCGGAAACGGGAAGAAGTCAGGTCGACTTAAGTATGGTGAGATAGGTTGGGATGAGATGGCAAATAAAAGCCAATGTTGGATGCTTCAGCCTTCGAAATATGAAGAATGTGAGCGGGAACAGTATCCTGTAGCAAGCACCCGACTGCTTCCTTCAGTTGTCTTAATTCAGATGAAATATAATTTCAGTTAATAGCGTTCGGCTTGTCCAGGATTTCTATCATGTTTACATATTCAAATCCTAATAAAAAGACCCAGAAGCCATAGCCTTTCCAATAAACGCTGTCCATTTCAATTTCTTTGGGGCGGTAAAGAACAAGTTTCCATTTTAAGTTTTGAATCTTTGATTCAGTTTCAAAGTTGTGAACCCATGTTTCATTTCAAGCTACACATCTGCGGTGGTTACCCTTGCGGTTATCCCGGAAGCCTGTCAGAATTGTCCTGGAAATGACGACTTCTTTTTAGCCTGTGTTTTAGAGTCCCCATCCAAAACCAAACAGTGAGTGGCATCATATTGTTCAGTGGTTAAGGATTTTGGATGACTCGAGCGAGGTTTGTCTTCTGTGCTTTCCCTGTCGCATTTGAAAAAAGGGAGTCCTCAGCAAATATCTGGGTTTCTTTGCGTGTCATACCTTTCTTTTGAAGATATTTTATGACAGCTAGGGTCTGTGTTTTGTCAATTTTTAGATTTGTCTCACACCTCTCACATTTGCGTGGGCATCAACTACACAGAAATTAAGACAGGGTTCTGATTTAGTTTTTCTAGTTTTATCATATCATATTTACCAACCCCTCCGCTCACGCAGGATATGACACAAGGTCAATTTTTAAGAGGATTTTAACAGGTTTCAATTCAGAGTTTTCCTTCTCCTAGACTAGTTGCCTTATCAAGGCTGAAGTACACAGTCTGCCCTTCTATTTACTCATGGACGGAGAATAATTGGATTCATAACTTTCTCAAAAGTATTAGTGCTATGTGAAATGCAATCAGTCTCTTCCAGGTTTTGAACTCGTGTCGCCGTGTCCATTTCCTACGACGATAACCATTACACCACGGGCATCTCTATTTTTCTAGTTTTATAAAAAGAATTCGTGTTTTGTCACAGCAAAAATGTTTCAGTAAGGCCGGTCTTTCCGGAGGAAGCTTAGAGCTTTTTGAACGACCCTCTAAACTGCAATGAAAAATAGAAGAACCAATTTAAATGATATTCATTTCGTTTTGAACATGGTTGATTGACCGGTTGTTTTGTTTTACGGCATATCTACGCTTTTCCGGTCATTTAAGATCGAATTAAATTTAAAACAATTCAGTTTAGTATAAATATAGTTTTGGTTTACAAACAGTTAAATTTCAAAACAGTTTAGTTAAATGTCAAAGCAGTTCTATTTCAAACAATTCAATTTAGCATTAGTACGCAGTTTAAAATGTTAAGCAATTCAGTTTAGCATAAGTACGCGCTTTAGTTCTATTTGACCCATAGATAGGACCTTATCAAGTGCTACCACTCCAGGTAAGAGTTGAGCTGGGAGCAACAGCAATGAAAGGGTACACCACAATCTCCAAAACCCTTGCATTACTGGAAACTTACCATCAGATTCTTTTGTGTCCTAGCCAGGACACTCGATGGGGGAATCTTACACCTCTGCAGAAAAGCAATCGGTATATTCTACAGGCCCAACCGACAAGGCCACGTGACACTTAGAGGAATCTTACCTCTATGCAGAGAAACAGTCGGTATATTCTACAGACCCAGCGACCTGGGTCACAGGACACCCATTGGGGGAATCTTACCCCTTTTCAGAGAAGCAGTCGGTGTTTTCTTCAGACCCCACTAGCCGACTTGGTAAGTTTTGAACATGATGAGAACAAGTCTCTAAAAAATGTAAGAACAAATTAACTTTACTTCCTTAAAAACTCTCCAATGTAGTTATATCTCTAATAGTCTTGCAGTATATCTATCAACTGAATTTTTAAAAGTTACTACTGATTTCTAAATAAGAAATTACCAATAAAATAAAAATAGACAATCAAAATGCCAGATCCATAAAACTTTTGAAAATACGGTTTCTAGTTCGTAATAATTCAATTTCGATTTTAAGAGATAAGCAGAATGAAGAAAAAGACTTTAATTGAAAGTTGAAGACTATATCTTTAATTTTATCGTAAAATAAGACTACTAGTTTTGTATATTTATTAACAACCATCATTATATTTACAGCAGAGGATTTCCAGCAAGAGATATTCAGGCTTGGCTTCCTTGATTTCCATGAAGTGTTAACGTACAATAATTTCTCCTTTTTTTTATTTAAAGAATGAATGTTAAACATATTACGTGCTAATTAAACTAAACATACTATATTGATTGATTACCGTAGTGATAGATAACAAAAATATGGATTAATTGATTGATTGATTTTAACAGCATGTGAACTCATCTAAGTTTTTTTTTTAATTCTAGGAAGTTAGGGAATCACGTTCGTAGTACATTTATATATACAATTTTTGTAAAACGGATCTATTTGACGCATAGATGGGAACTTTACCCGAAGTACCTTTTCTGGTCAGAGATGTACTCCACACTCACCAGAACTGGAGCTACATCATCTTATGCAGTTTAATTTAATAATAATTTGTGTTATGGGGACATATCCTACCATACCCCAAAGATGGACTCGTCCAACCTAAACATATTCGCCGAGCTTAGCTCGCTTTGAAACGATAGCTTCTCGTGGAGTGACGGACCCGTCCGCATCCTCGGGGTGTGGTTCGGGCCCGACCTCCAACTGGAGCGAAATTGGTCGGAAGTACAAACCAAGGTGAATGCTCAGGTGGGAATCTGGCTTTCAAGGAGGTTGTCCTTAAAGGGCAGGGCGGAGGCGTGCGCCACGTACGTCTTCCCTCTGATCCTTTACCGATTGGCTGTACTTCCTCTGCCTAAGGCACGTCGGTTGGCACTGCAACAATCCCTCTCCAGATTGCTCTGGGGAGGTGCAAGGCCGATGGTCCGTAGGCAGGTCTGTATCCAACGTACACGCAACGGGGGTCTGGGTATGCCTGATCTGGAGAGCCATTGGCTTGCTGAAAGACTTGCATATCTGGGCCGGTCCTTGACGGGGGACGAAAGGCGAGTCGGACTTTTCCTCGCCTCCAGTCAGACCCAAAGGCTGAAGGTCGACGTAAGCCTTTGGGCGAAGCACTGTTTGTCCGCGAGTGCCGAAAGGCCCTTCGTAACCTTCTTGGGTCCAGTGACCTTTCACGGCCTCGGAAAGAGCTATATCGGGAATTAGTGGTGGGTTCCGCTTCTGATCCTCTTAGCGAGCGGCGAGGCTGGACGGCGGAGGAGAATTGGGCGCCAGGATCGAGCTTCTTGAACAACTCCGAGTTCTCGCTCACCTGGCGACTTGCACGGAATGCGTTACCCCTTCTCTGCTTGAACTACAAAGCGGGCCTGGCAGACATGCCTGATTGCCCTCGCTGCAGCAGTGGCTTAGAGGAAACGGCTGAGCACACCTTCTACTACTGCGAGCGAGTTCGCCCGTTTTGGGATCACGTCGGGGAGTGGACGGCTCGCATCGAACCCAAGCAGCTCGTGCTGCTCGACGTTGGTTACGTCGTGGACAACGTTCTTCCTCCGTTTCAGGGTGAGAAGCGTGTGGTGTTTCTCGCGATCCTGGCTGTAGCTCGAATGGTGATTTGGACTACGCGAAAGAAGGGATTGTATGACGATGCAAACTTTTCTCATCGTGATCTGGTTTTGTACTTTAGGCATTCGCTCAGGGTCAAAATCAGATGCGATAGAAAACGCTTGGATCGCATAACATTCAGCAGAAGGTGGGTGAATGCAGCGAGCCCGGTCGTAAGAAAGGGGGCAATGTTGGAGTCATCCTTCCCTCCTCTGCCGGCTCATGGCGTCTACGGTACGGGTCCTTCGGGACCCCACCCCCGGTAAGTAGGCAAAGCTTTTTCCCTTGTAACCTAGTTAGCAGTATGTTTTCAGTCATTGTCCCCGTCATCTAGTCATTAGTATTCAAGATCTTCCCCATCCCCATTATTTTTGTACCTTACCCCGTATCCCAGCCCGCCTTTACTGAAGATCTTGAACATTCATGTGTATAAAAATCATATTAACTGTTTGAATCAACCCATACCGCGCCCGACCCCTTATTTCCTTTTACCCCTGTAGATTAGGATCCCTGCCTCACCTAGGGTAGGTCCGGCTTGTTTTCGGTTCTTTTCGCCCCGGAAAACAGTCGGCCTCCAATTTATAGACGGGGGGATGGGAGGGCAACCAAACGGGGGATTTTTCCTTTGTTTCTGTATATATTTCGGGGTTTTTCCTCCCATCCCCATCATATGAAATCATTTGTAAAAATCTCAATTTGTAAATAAAATCATGCATCACTCTCGGGGTTTTAAGTAGGCCTTTCTTCATCGAGCAAATGTGGTATTTTGGTGGCAGCAGCGCGCATGGTGTCGGAAGAATGACTATATATTGTATTGTTGAATGGGTCGGCGAATGTGGCTAGCTAGGTCCCACTAGTTAAAACATAGTTATTGCAAGACCGCACGCTTCCCCTTCCCCAAAAAACTTAAGGCCTTGTGCCTTCCTGTAATTTACAGGAAATAAAGAAGATAGCTTCACGTTTCTTACGAGACATTTGACAAGCCGAGAACGGCTAGCACTTCCTTTGTATGACTTCCTTTTTCTGCTAATACAATAACGTTCACCTATCACCCGTTCTTTGAGTTGTTCTTCCACCGGTCTTATCCAAAGTCCACAACAATTTGTTTACACAGAACCGTATTATTTCTCTTATTTCTATCCAGTAATTATCATTTTTAAATATCTATTTTATTTACAAATAGACCCCTAATGGGTACGACCATTCAGGGTCAGTGTGGACCTGGGAGTGATAGCAATAAATGGTACTGTAGTCTCTCCAGAACTGGTGCTTCATCTGATGCTCTTTTGAATCACACCCCATTCTTGGAGTGGGGGCTTACCCTTTGGCGAAGCATAGTCACAGCATTCTAAACCTCACCGACAAAATAAAAGGGTTCATGTTGATAATTACACCGTGTAGGAGGTCATATCCTTAGTCCTCCAATCATTTTATCTGTGGGTCAAGGCATTGAGACAAACGTGCTGGACTGCGACATCATAGTTTTTCTTGTTTTTTTTTTGTTTAATTTTTAGCTAATCTTTGTATTGACAGATCACCAGCCGTGGAAGTCTCACGTGGTATTATGGTTAACAAGCTAAACTACCCAATATATTTAGTGAGTTCGATTCTCACAAGGTGCCCAGTGCTTTTTGACAATGCCAAACCAAACTAAGCGCCAAAAGTAGCAACAGATCAATCACTGTAGACTGGTGGCTTATAGATAGTGCAGAAGCAAAATATGGATTAATCTAAAAATAAATTTTTCTTTAGTCTGATTAGTCCAATTTTTTAATAAAAAGAAATGATTCTAAATTTTTATGATTAGTTCTATTATTCAAGTACTTTTTCATTAAAATTCAGCCCAATATAAGTGAGCAAGAAAATAAACGATAAAGAATCTATGATTCGCCGAAACCAAGCTAATGCTTATTTGTCTACTGTATATAAAGCAAGGCACCGGGACATTGGCCCAGCGGTTAGAGTGTTCGCCAATGGCCCGGGAGACCTAGGTTCAATCCCAGGTCGAGTCATACCAAAGACTTTGAAAATGGAACTTGATACCACCTTGCTTAACACTCAGCATTATAAGGTACGGCTCAAGGGTAAAGTGGAGCAATCCAGGGAATGGAGTAGCGCCCTCCCCTACACCTTGGTGTTGTAGCTATCGAAAAGGGAGCCTTCGGGTCACCCTCGACTATATAAAGCAAAGAAGATATTTTTACTGAAAAAAAGATTTTGAAGAAAAAGGGGCAGTGGATGATTGAACAAAAAAAAAAAAATGAAAAGAACTGCTTTCGCTACGGTGATTAAGAAGAAACCCACAACGTCAATAAAAAAGCACGCTAATGAATTGAAGGTCCACGAGAAAACTTTTAGGACAGCAATTAAACAAGATTTAAGACCAGAACTTAACCCCCTTGATTACGCTAAACGGGGTGTTTTAGAAAACAAAACAAATGTAACTTCCCATCGAATTATTAGTTTGCTTAAGACTGCTAGTGAGGAGGAATGGAATAAAATGTCTGAAGAATTTATTTTGAAAGCATGTAAGTCGTTTCGAAGGCGTGTTGATGCAATAACCAAAAAAAAAAAAAAAACAAACAAACAAAAACGACAGTCATATTGAGCGAACTTACTGTTTGGAGCCTATCTTCTTATGTTGTTGTTTATCTTTTAAAATAAAAATTAATATTATTTATAGCAGAACAACACCCCTCAAGACACCAACTATACGGCCACCTGCCTCCCATCACGAAAACTATCCAAATTAGACGAACCAGACATGCAGGACACTGCTGGAGAAGCAGGGACGAGCTCATAAGTGATATACTCCTATGAACCCCCTCATATGGCCGGACAAAAGCAAGACGACCAGCACGAACATACATTCAGCAGCTATGTTTGGATACGGGATGTAGCCCTGGTGACCTGCCAGAGGCGATGAACGATAGGGAAAAGTGGTGAGGGAGGGTCAGGGATATCCGTGCTAGTGGCACAACATGATGATGATGATGATAGCAGAGTCGTTTATCATTTTACTGAAATATTCCAAATTTTGCTTGCGCACCCTGTAAGTTAATCTTACCAAGTTTCCATGAGAAAGAGATGTTTACTTTTTGTTACTCATATCTGGGAACTTATAATACGCCGGCTGTATGTCCAAGGGACAGCAAAGACTTCCCACTCCGAAAAGTTTTGAATATTATAGAAAGATTAAAAAAATGAGTTGATAAACGATGTACTAAGTTTTTTTTCTTTAATAATAGAAGGAGTAATTATATATCAGCATATTGATGTGTTCTGGTCAGAACCATTAATAACCCACTATTTAATATTCCACTATTTAAGTGTCACCTCTATTCGGTGGTGTTTAGAATATGCACACTGTATCTTTGGCCGAGGAGTAAAGGTCATAGGAAAATGGGGATCAGGGTTATAAATCTAATCAGGATCTAGTGGTCAGGCTTTGGTTTTGAAGAAGTGGAATATACATCTACGTCCACTTTGAACCGGAATGAGAGTCCCTGTTGGGGTCCTTTTTATTGATCAAATACTTCAATTGGAAAATGTTGTATCGTGGTAAGGAAACAATACACAGTGAAACAGTTAATCATTCATCAACTCAAGTGGTCCAGTCTGACCAATATTATAGGTCTCTCGTTGTAGGTGTTACGTCCGAAGTTGGTCTTCTACAGACCGAGGTCTTTCAGATCTCTCTCTGCCTCTGCTTCTATCTACTGTCCTTCTCTCTAGAGACGCGACGTCTTTTATAGTTCTACGATACCGGAAGTAACGTGGTACGAGCCACTATACAACCGAAAATTACTTTTATTAGAATACTTCATATCATATATATGAAGGCATGTTATTCGTATTAAAACAGTGACGTGAAAAAATATTTGTTTAAGAATGATTATTATTATTAGTTACAGTGTTCAGACTAGTTATAATTACTAAATATAAATAGTTACTTAATACTATATAACTGTGTATGAATTGTTAGTATTAGATAGGAATACTTGACATCACATCACCGTGCAAATAAATCATAACAGACAAAAATGTTACGGCACATAAATAACCAAATTTCGGCATTAAATAACCCTTTCCCGGTTGATATGCCGTTAAGATGATAAACCATAACTACGTGTTGTAGTAGCTAACATATTGAACGGTGACATCGTAGTAAGGAAGTTCGAATCCCAGTCGGGCTATCACGTTCTCTTTCGGATTAAATATCCTTGAGAAAGGCATAAACCCACTTATACCTTCCCAAGCTATGGGTTAAATAGTACCACTACTTTCCTTTAAAGGTAGATTCGGAATTAAATAACCCACGTGAACTAATCTAAGTTGTTTTTTTTTCCATGATGTTAGGGAATTACGTTCGTAGTACATTTATATTTACACTTTTTGTAAAAATGATCTATTGGACGCATCGATGCGAACTTTACCCGGAGTCTCGCTTCGGGTCAGAGTTGTACTCCAGACTCATCAGAACTAGAGCCAGAGCATCTGATGCCGTTTAATTTACAATAATTCAATAATGATATGTTAATAATTTTATAATTATTTCCTTCAAAGGTGAATTCGGAATCAGATAACCCACGAATGCTGATGTGCTGTTAAACAAAGACAGCGAAACCATGCACCCCCCGAAAACACTCACACACACACACACACACACACACACACACACACACACACACACACACACACATATATATATACATATATATATATATATATATATATATATCAGCATTTTCATATTTGTCAACCAATTCGATGTATTATTGTCTTCATCGGTCTATTTTCATTTCTAATCACTGTATTTCTCCATCAATCTAATAAGTATTTACGTTGCTTCATATCTATCTATCTATCTATTCTAAAGGCACTCTAGTAGCCCAGGGTTCTCTTGATTCTCTCTCTCTCTCTCTCTCTCTCCATTCATCTCTATACTCTCTCACTCCTGTCAGGTCATATTTGCCACATTTGGTGTCCGCTTAGTGCTGATATTAGGAAATCTTTACGAGTCGGACAACGCTGGTACGTCCATGTGCAGATGTCCATAACATCGCTTATATATATATATATATATATATATATATATATATATATATAATATATATATATATATGTCAACCTGAGTGTCTTTTGTGTCTAAATATCATTCCGTATCATTTATGATGATATTTATGTATATCCCTATCCCATCGATACACGAGCATAAGTGTAAACATCTCTTTTTGATTTTTTCATTTTTATCTAGATACATGATTTCCTTACTCATCGGTCGACCTATAACTTTATTAGTGTATGTGTGTATGTGTGTGTATGTGTGTTCAAGTTCAAGTTTTATCGGGAAACCATTCAAATCAATATCTAATCGACAGATGTGTCAATGACCACTGCAAAAATTGCACTGAACGCCTGAGTGCCTCTCAAACTTAAAAAGAGTGTTCATGCGATTGAACTATTTAACAGTTTCTTTCAGTCACGAACAATATTTCTTGGCGTTTAGGTCGTTCGTAAGGGCAGGTCATCACGTTATATAATCTACTATCGTATACTATTGCTGGTATTGTAAATTCGATTCTTATTGACTGAACGACTTTTTTTTTTTATTTTCCCTTACGAAACGATCTCTTTTTGATATGCAACGTAACAATATATTATACTATATTAGATTTAATTATAAAAGTCGATCTTTTTTACAGTAAATATGTAATATGTGTTTCTGTGTATATACTAGTTCTGTATTGAAAATCAAGATAATATACTCAGATTGGCCCGTGGTCAGATGCAACAAAAAATAAAACGCTTTCAGTAAAAAATTGCCTGTAAAGTTATTTATAAAGTGGCTGAGATATATCTTTTAAATACAAATATCAATATCTCTGGCGTTTTTCCTTGGCTATGGTTAACTACGTAAGTCAGTGACTTCAGTCGAGGGCGACCTATGACTTCCCTTTTCAATAGCTACTTCACAAAGCTGACGGGGAGAGTGCTACTTCATTCCCTTGACTGCCCAGCTTTACCCTTGATCCTTAACTTATAATGCTGAGTGTCAAACAAGGTGGCACCAAGTATCATTTTTGAATCTTTGGTATGACTTGACCTGGGATTGAACCCCAGTCTTCCAGACCATTGGTGAAAAATCAACTCACCAATGGCCCGGTTTAAACCGGGCCATAGTTAACTAAACACGTAGATATACTCGTGATATGGGGGCTTTATCATTGCAAGTGGATTCTCTTTTTAGCCTCATCTGTTTGGGAAATGTCATTTATTCCATCGACGTTTAATACCCTTCGTTTTGCTCCGAGAAAGCCACAGGAATTGAACATTACAAAAGAAGAAAAAGACAAAAAAAATGGAAAAACCAGTCCTTCCGCTGTCAATTATTGGCAAATCCTCAATCTTTGTTACTCATGTTATGGGGTCTCACTATGCCACTGTTGACATCTCCTTAACGTAATTTTCATCTCCCTCTTTTCTGTATATTCATGAAATTTTCTGAGCATAAAAGTTACTATATAAGCCACTCAGCAAATTTATGCTTTCAATAAAACAATTAAAATACAAAAACAGATAAAAAACACTGTTCGCTGAACTGCAAGCAAAATAAGAAGAAAAAGCTTGAGATGGAGCTTAACGTGGATAGATAGAGACATAGTAAGATAGATAGAGAGACACACAGAGAGACACTCAGAGAGACAAAGACAGAGAGAGGGGGACAGAGTAAGAGAGAAATATAAATATATAGATAAATATTTGTGGGAATTGAGAGAGAGGAAGGACAAAGAGAGGTAGACACAGGGATAGATGGAAAAACATGTACACACACACACACACACACACACACACACACACACACACACACACACATATATATATATATATATATATATATATATATATATATATATATATATAGGGAAAGAGACATATATATATATATATATATATATATATATAGTGGGAGGGAGAGTTGGGAATAGGTAGAGAAAGGGCGGGATCCTTGATGGATTTGGTATCAGAAAAAATATGTCAAAGCGACAGGAAGTCGCTAATGAATATTGAAGAGAAAGAACATCAGCTATCAGTTTTTGTACAGACACACACATATGAACACGAACACACAGAGAAACACACACACAGACACACACACATATATATACGTGCGAACTCTCACATTACATCCATTTACAAAACTGTCGATATTAAATGTAAGAAAACATTAAAGAAAGCAAAGTGCCAAAACAGGGTTTCTCAAAGTGGTCCGTATAGACCCCCTGGAGTGAATAAAATTTTACCTGGGTAAAGAAAGCATGGGGGGCCCACACTCGGGGATTTACTGCTTTGTATGTATAACTTCTTTTATAACTGGAGATCAAAAATCGTTATATCAGGTAGACTAATATTCAGTTATAGTATGCCTAGCCGAATGCCTGATTCGGTAATGAGTATCACATTTAATGTGTCGTTTACATACGACACGTTCAAAACACACGAGTGAATAAAATTTTACCTGGGTAAAAGAAAGCATGGGGGGCCCACACTCGGGGATTTACTGCTTTGTATGTATAACTTCTTTTATAACTGGAGATCAAAAATCGTTATATCAGGTAGACTAATATTCAGTTATAGTATGCCTAGCCGAATGCCTGATTCGGTAATGAGTATCACATTTAATGTGTCGTTTACATACGACACGTTCAAAACACACGAGTGAATAAAATTTTACCTGGGTAAAAGAAAGCATGGGGGGCCCACACTCGGGGATTTACTGCTTTGTATGTATAACTTCTTTTATAACTGGAGATCAAAAATCGTTATATCAGGTAGACTAATATTCAGTTATAGTATGCCTAGCCGAATGCCTGATTCGGTAATGAGTATCACATTTAATGTGTCGTTTACATACGACACGTTCAAAACACACGAGTGAATAAAATTTTACCTGGGTAAAAGAAAGCATGGGGGGCCCACACTCGGGGATTTACTGCTTTGTATGTATAACTTCTTTTATAACTGGAGATCAAAAATCGTTATATCAGGTAGACTAATATTCAGTTATAGTATGCCTAGCCGAATGCCTGATTCGGTAATGAGTATCACATTTAATGTGTCGTTTACATACGACACGTTCAAAACACACGAGTGAATAAAATTTTACCTGGGTAAAAGAAAGCATGGGGGGCCCACACTCGGGGATTTACTGCTTTGTATGTATAACTTCTTTTATAACTGGAGATCAAAAATCGTTATATCAGGTAGACTAATATTCAGTTATAGTATGCCTAGCCGAATGCCTGATTCGGTAATGAGTATCACATTTAATGTGTCGTTTACATACGACACGTTCAAAACACACGAGTGAATAAAATTTTACCTGGGTAAAAGAAAGCATGGGGGGCCCACACTCGGGGATTTACTGCTTTGTATGTATAACTTCTTTTATAACTGGAGATCAAAAATCGTTATATCAGGTAGACTAATATTCAGTTATAGTATGCCTAGCCGAATGCCTGATTCGGTAATGAGTATCACATTTAATGTGTCGTTTACATACGACACGTTCAAAACACACGAGTGAATAAAATTTTACCTGGGTAAAAGAAAGCATGGGGGGCCCACACTCGGGGATTTACTGCTTTGTATGTATAACTTCTTTTATAACTGGAGATCAAAAATCGTTATATCAGGTAGACTAATATTCAGTTATAGTATGCCTAGCCGAATGCCTGATTCGGTAATGAGTATCACATTTAATGTGTCGTTTACATACGACACGTTCAAAACACACGAGTGAATAAAATTTTACCTGGGTAAAAGAAAGCATGGGGGGCCCACACTCGGGGATTTACTGCTTTGTATGTATAACTTCTTTTATAACTGGAGATCAAAAATCGTTATATCAGGTAGACTAATATTCAGTTATAGTATGCCTAGCCGAATGCCTGATTCGGTAATGAGTATCACATTTAATGTGTCGTTTACATACGACACGTTCAAAACACACGAGTGAATAAAATTTTACCTGGGTAAAAGAAAGCATGGGGGGCCCACACTCGGGGATTTACTGCTTTGTATGTATAACTTCTTTTATAACTGGAGATCAAAAATCGTTATATCAGGTAGACTAATATTCAGTTATAGTATGCCTAGCCGAATGCCTGATTCGGTAATGAGTATCACATTTAATGTGTCGTTTACATACGACACGTTCAAAACACACGAGTGAATAAAATTTTACCTGGGTAAAAGAAAGCATGGGGGGCCCACACTCGGGGATTTACTGCTTTGTATGTATAACTTCTTTTATAACTGGAGATCAAAAATCGTTATATCAGGTAGACTAATATTCAGTTATAGTATGCCTAGCCGAATGCCTGATTCGGTAATGAGTATCACATTTAATGTGTCGTTTACATACGACACGTTCAAAACACACGAGTGAATAAAATTTTACCTGGGTAAAAGAAAGCATGGGGGGCCCACACTCGGGGATTTACTGCTTTGTATGTATAACTTCTTTTATAACTGGAGATCAAAAATCGTTATATCAGGTAGACTAATATTCAGTTATAGTATGCCTAGCCGAATGCCTGATTCGGTAATGAGTATCACATTTAATGTGTCGTTTACATACGACACGTTCAAAACACACGAGTGAATAAAATTTTACCTGGGTAAAAGAAAGCATGGGGGGCCCACACTCGGGGATTTACTGCTTTGTATGTATAACTTCTTTTATAACTGGAGATCAAAAATCGTTATATCAGGTAGACTAATATTCAGTTATAGTATGCCTAGCCGAATGCCTGATTCGGTAATGAGTATCACATTTAATGTGTCGTTTACATACGACACGTTCAAAACACACGAGTGAATAAAATTTTACCTGGGTAAAAGAAAGCATGGGGGGCCCACACTCGGGGATTTACTGCTTTGTATGTATAACTTCTTTTATAACTGGAGATCAAAAATCGTTATATCAGGTAGACTAATATTCAGTTATAGTATGCCTAGCCGAATGCCTGATTCGGTAATGAGTATCACATTTAATGTGTCGTTTACATACGACACGTTCAAAACACACGAGTGAATAAAATTTTACCTGGGTAAAAGAAAGCATGGGGGGCCCACACTCGGGGATTTACTGCTTTGTATGTATAACTTCTTTTATAACTGGAGATCAAAAATCGTTATATCAGGTAGACTAATATTCAGTTATAGTATGCCTAGCCGAATGCCTGATTCGGTAATGAGTATCACATTTAATGTGTCGTTTACATACGACACGTTCAAAACACACGAGTTAATAAAATTTTACCTGGGTAAAAGAAAGCATGGGGGGCCCACACTCGGGGATTTACTGCTTTGTATGTATAACTTCTTTTATAACTGGAGATCAAAAATCGTTATATCAGGTAGACTAATATTCAGTTATAGTATGCCTAGCCGAATGCCTGATTCGGTAATGAGTATCACATTTAATGTGTCGTTTACATACGACACGTTCAAAACACACGAGTGAATAAAATTTTACCTGGGTAAAAGAAAGCATGGGGGGCCCACACTCGGGGATTTACTGCTTTGTATGTATAACTTCTTTTATAACTGGAGATCAAAAATCGTTATATCAGGTAGACTAATATTCAGTTATAGTATGCCTAGCCGAATGCCTGATTCGGTAATGAGTATCACATTTAATGTGTCGTTTACATACGACACGTTCAAAACACACGAGTGAATAAAATTTTACCTGGGTAAAAGAAAGCATGGGGGGCCCACACTCGGGGATTTACTGCTTTGTATGTATAACTTCTTTTATAACTGGAGATCAAAAATCGTTATATCAGGTAGACTAATATTCAGTTATAGTATGCCTAGCCGAATGCCTGATTCGGTAATGAGTATCACATTTAATGTGTCGTTTACATACGACACGTTCAAAACACACGAGTGAATAAAATTTTACCTGGGTAAAAGAAAGCATGGGGGGCCCACACTCGGGGATTTACTGCTTTGTATGTATAACTTCTTTTATAACTGGAGATCAAAAATCGTTATATCAGGTAGACTAATATTCAGTTATAGTATGCCTAGCCGAATGCCTGATTCGGTAATGAGTATCACATTTAATGTGTCGTTTACATACGACACGTTCAAAACACACGAGTGAATAAAATTTTACCTGGGTAAAAGAAAGCATGGGGGGCCCACACTCGGGGATTTACTGCTTTGTATGTATAACTTCTTTTATAACTGGAGATCAAAAATCGTTATATCAGGTAGACTAATATTCAGTTATAGTATGCCTAGCCGAATGCCTGATTCGGTAATGAGTATCACATTTAATGTGTCGTTTACATACGACACGTTCAAAACACACGAGTGAATAAAATTTTACCTGGGTAAAAGAAAGCATGGGGGGCCCACACTCGGGGATTTACTGCTTTGTATGTATAACTTCTTTTATAACTGGAGATCAAAAATCGTTATATCAGGTAGACTAATATTCAGTTATAGTATGCCTAGCCGAATGCCTGATTCGGTAATGAGTATCACATTTAATGTGTCGTTTACATACGACACGTTCAAAACACACGAGTTAATAAAATTTTACCTGGGTAAAAGAAAGCATGGGGGGCCCACACTCGGGGATTTACTGCTTTGTATGTATAACTTCTTTTATAACTGGAGATCAAAAATCGTTATATCAGGTAGACTAATATTCAGTTATAGTATGCCTAGCCGAATGCCTGATTCGGTAATGAGTATCACATTTAATGTGTCGTTTACATACGACACGTTCAAAACACACGAGTTAATTAATTAAACTCCGGATTGTTAATGAAACAAAGCGTAGTGAAAAACGAAAAAAAAAAAAAAAACGCTGGAAAAGAAGCTAGACGGCAATTACACAAGAATGTTGCGAGCAACATTGAACAAGTCCTGGCGGCAACACCCCACAAGGTACCAACTATACGGCCACCTGCCTTCCATCACGAAAACTATTCAAGTTAGACGAAGCAGACATGCAGGTCACTGCTGGAGAAGTAGGGACGAGCTCATACGTGATGTACTCCTATGGACCCCGTACATATGGCCGGGCAAAAACAGGACGACCAGCACGAACATACATTCAGCAGCTATGTGAGGATACGGGATGTAGCCCTGAAGACCTACCAGAGGCGATGAACGATGGGGAAAAGTGGCGAGAGAGGGTCAGGGATATCCGTTCTAGCGGCACGGCATGGTTGATGATGATGATTCTATAAAAATATTGGATTCGAAAATGTCACCTTTTATAAAAGGTTATGAGATGTTTTATTAAAAAAAAGAAGATTATTTAATTGTAAGAATTAAAATATAGATTAAAAAAAGAACGGAAAATGAGGAAAAAGAAAATTAAACTATCATTTCAGGAATTTTAATTGCTTAGGTTTATATCAACTTACCACATAATTCAAACTGAAATTAAGAAAATTCTTACCAAAAATCAAAACGGTTTTTTTTTTTTATTATTGAGACAACACTTGTTTGTAAATGTCTCCAACACATCTGATTCTATACAGAGAGGAAATAATGATGATCTACAAAAACATAAAAGCAATGGTTTTGTTTACCTGATTGGGATACTAACACAGGAGTCTTTCAAGGAGATAAATTAGCACCATTTCTGTTAATAAGTAAGTAAAGTTGACAACCATCGTCGAGCGTGACCCGAAGGCACCCTTTTTGATAGCTACTACACCAAGTACATTGGCATAATGGTTCGCCAATAGCCCAGGAGACCTGGGTTCAATCTCCAGGTCGAGTCATATCAAAGACTCAAAAAATAATACTTGATGCTATCTTGCTTAACACTCAACATTATAAGGTAAGAATCAAGGGTAAAGTGGAGTAACTCAGGGAAAGGAGTAGCGCCCTCCCCTACACCTTGGTGTTGTAGTTATCGAAAAGGGAGCCTTCGGGTCACCGTCGACAACGGTCACCAACTTTACTTTACTTACTTACACCAAGGTGTAGAGAAGGGTGCCACTCCTTTCCCTTGCTCCACTTTACTCTGGATGCGTACCTTATAATGCTGAGTATTAGACAAGGAGGCATCAAGTACCATTTTTTAAGTCTTTAGTATGGCTCGACCAGGGATTGAACCCTGGTCTCCCGGGCCATTGGTGAACACTAACCATTATGCCAATCTGTCTTCATTATGTACTAAGAACGTCTCTAGATCTAATTAAAAAAAATGGTCTCATTAAAAAAAAAGGCAAGGAGCAGAAGCAGAAGGAGAAGATATCCTACAGAAAAATTGCGGATGTAGACTTCTGTAGTATTACCAGTTCCATTTTGAAAGTTGAAACACAACACAATTAAAAAACCAGTCTGTTATTCTCTGGATGAGAAAGTTTATTTCGGACTGCAACGTTTACAACAGACAGCGAAAAGAAAGAAAGAGTGGTACAGTAATAGGTCCACTGATTAAGATGGAGACTATATATGGACCCCCACATATGGCCAAGCAAAAGTAGGACGACTAGCTCGAACTTACATACAGCAGCTATGTGAAGACACAGGATGTAACCCTGAAGACCTGCCGGAGGCGATGAATGATAGGGAGAAGTGGCGAGAGATGGTCAGGGATATCCGTGCTGGCGGCACGACATGATGATGATGATGATATACCGTGCGAGGCTAAACGGACAACCACAGACATAGAGATTTCTTCTTTATCGACCCGACCGCTACCTGTGCACGTGCAACCTCACCGTCAGCCGACCTCCACCCATCGGGGCCTCTCTGCTCCGTGTCCTCCAACTGCTTCTGGTTCTTTGACTGCTGATTTATTCTCTCTTCCAAAATCTTCTTATATATTTCTTAAAATAATTCCCGAACTAATATTTTAATCACACGTAATCACTAAAACCTTTTAGTGACACGTCATTGCTAAATATCAGTGGATATCAACCGAATTCTTTATGTTTACTATTTTGCTTTCCGCTGATTGTAAAACAAATCTGTCTATTTTGACATCGGTTGACATGTTGGCACAAACAAGGTTACGCAGGCGTTGACCTTTCCAAATCGAAAATCTGAAATTACGAACTCAAAGTTCAGCCAGAAAACAATTCTTTACTAAAATAATTAATTACTATCCCTAATTATTTTACAATTAATATATGATCTACCGAGCCCCTCAAACCGAACCTCTAGTGCACTACCTGAAGCAGGCAGAAAGATGCATTGGCATCTATCTGAAATCGGCAATAACGGAATTCATGTGTTTTAAACATGATGAAGCCATCACGTCATTAAATGGAGGGATTCACAAATTCATAAACCATTTCACATACCGCGTTAGCAATATCCCATCTACTGAAAGCAATGTCAACCAATGCTAAGAAAATGCCTGAACTGCTACTGCCGGGTTCTCCATCATACCAATATCTTATCGCTCTGATAAAATAAGACGGAGTTTCTTCTATACTATAGACGTATCCGTACTACCGTATGGTTGCACCACCTCAACCCTCACAATACTTTTGGAAAAACCTAGAGTGGATCTACAGACGAATAATGCGTGCTGTTTTAAACAAATTCTAAAAGCAGCACCTCCGGAAACAGTAGCTGTACGGCATCTTACTTCCTATCACATAACTAACCTAGTAAGACGAACAAGACTCCCCCTAACAAGTGCCCAGGATATGACACCAAACAATCTGATAGTGAGATTCTAGTGATGCTGGAGCTTCAGGTAATGCGGAGTACCCCTTTAATACCAATGCTCCAGTTAGCTCTTTCCCGGTGTGGTAGCACCTGATAGGGTCATATCTATTGGTCAAATAGAACTAAACTATTATTACGCTAAACTGAATTATTTAAAATTAACTGTTTTACATTGAACTGTGTGTAAAAATAATAATTGTGTACTTATGTTGTTTGAAAAAGAACTGTTTCTGACATTTAAACTGTACTTATCATAAACAGAATTATTTGAAATATGGTTTTATATGTATAAAAATGGATTTGGCATTAGATAACCTACAATAGTTTATATGCCACAAAACCAAACCAAACCAAACCAAATCTATTGACATATGGTGACACCAGTTTTGGCCGACAAGTGATATCAGGCCTGAGCAGACACTGGATGCAGTCCTGAGAATCTCCCAAGGGAGATGATTGACAGAGACGGATGTGGAGAAATGATCAAGGGAATCCGTACTATCAACAAAACTTCATGATAATGCACTGAAACAGAGTAATCAAAAGATGAACTTATAGAAATCCTATAATAAGCGCCTTCTTTGTGACTCTACATCCATCACTAAAAGTGCCTTTGTATATTATTTTCATGAATATCCTTGTGTTTCCTTTTGTAAGGTTTACTTAAAAGCGAAAACTTGTTCTAATTTCTTTAGGCAATGTTCTTCTTATTCTGCATCTTTTCTTTCCGTTCATGGCGTCTCCATCAAATATTTTCTTTCTTTCAATCAAACCTTCTCGCTTTTTACCCTTTTCGTTATTCTCAGACATCATTTTCTAGTCTTCTTAAAATCAGTTTTTCTTCTTCTTTTTCTTTCTTTTTTTTTTTTATAATTTTGTTTTACTGTTCTTTAATCTCCGTTTAACTTTTAGGCAATTTTAAAAGTTGCATTCCTGGCACCTCATAACTTTATATTCTTTTGTTCTTCTGTTGACGTAATATATTTTCTTACAAGTCATGGCAATACGTTTGAAATTAAGAATTAGATATAAATAACAATAAGATTATATAAATTTATTGTGAATTTGCCGAATAACACCAGATAAAACTATGAACTCCCTTATCCTCCAAGCTATGGGTTAAATAGTACTACTGTTCTTCTCGGAGAATGATTTTGGCATTAAAAAACCTACGAAAGTTGATATGCCATTAAAACAAAGAAACCAAATCAAACCAAACCAAACAAGATAAAACATCAAACTAATAAATATGTGGTTCATTTGAAGAGTTCATTGGCTGACCAAGATACTCTCATGGAATATGAGGTATGTTTTCCACGTAGTCCAGTTCGCACGATTCTCTCGTCGTTTTTGCAGTGCTTGGACTCTACTGAAAAAAAAAGCAGCAACTGTACATATGTCACTATCTCGAGAATTTCGTGTTGTAAAGTCACAACCATACATATACATAATACAAGCAGAAACATAGTCAACAATAATGACGAACTTCAATGAACGAAGGAACACACTTCTTTATATAAATATACCTCTCACACTTTATTCGAAAGGGCTGATGTTGGTTGTGTTGGAGACGGGGACAGACGGCTACATGTTGACACAAAGTTCTTCTGAACATAGCAGCACTTCTTTCGCGTCCTGGCTGGGCTGCTCAAACATGGGTCACTGACGGCCGCAAGCCCTCAGTCTGCAAGCTGATTCTCACGCTGGCATCTTGTCCCCAACTGACTGCAACAGCAACTGGAACTGCAACTCGAACTGACTGACTCAAGCTGTCTGTGGCACCTGGTTATATAATTGTTTGACATCCACGTGCTTCCTGTGAGCGTACGCATCTGCACCGAATTCAACCACGTCCATAGGTCAAGGTGATATTCCGATATCTTCGACCGGATGCACCTTTTTCGCTGTTTTTCTGCTTATTTACACAGGTGCATCTTTTGATTGATGGCTCAGTTTAGAGTCAATTTGTTAAATTCGATTTTGTATTTATTTTGTTTAATGGCATACCAACCTTCCTGAGTTATTTAATACCAAAGGCATCCGAGTAGAATATCTCTAGTTGGGCTATTTAACCTATAGCTGGCGGGTTCACACCTTTCCCGAGGGCATTAGTCCAAAAGTGAACGTAATAGCGTGAGTGGAGTTCCAACTTGCTTGTTACGTTGTCGTTATCCAGTATTTTAGCAACTCATCCACATATAAACTTCTCAACTTATGAACGTTTAAGCCCACCCAAACAAGTTTGTAGTTTCCGATAAAATTTTAAATTGACTTGTACACGTATTTTGTAGATAACAGTCTGCAGACCCGCCACCTGAAAAACAAAGTAATCCAAAGTGTAGAATTTAATATGAAGGAAAGCCGACGTTATGATGTTTCTTTTTCTCCCCCCGGCTATAGTTTTCTAATTTTTAATGTAATGATATATCAATTTACATACGTTTTTTTTTTATGATTTAGCCATTTTTAGTTATTTACGTTACGCCGATGGCAAAGCACTTCTAGTAAATACACCCGCCGAAGCCGAATCCCGGCAACAGAGTCCGGAACGAGCAGCAAGTGGTATAGGCCTCCATGTCAACACAGACAAAACAGAATAGATGAGATTTAATCTAAGAGGAGGCATCTCCACAATAAATGGTAGTTCTCTGAAACTAGTGGACAAGTTCAGCTACCTTTGACGCAGCGTCTCATCAACAGAGAAAAACCTCAACGAACGACTAGCAAAGTCATGGGCAGCTATCGATAGACTATCAGTCTTATGGAAGTCAGACCTGACCAATAAAAGGAAACGCAGTTTTTTCCAAGCAGAAGTCGTGTCAATACTGCTATATGGATGTACTACCTGGACACTATCTAAACGTATGGGAAAAAAAACCTTGGCAGCAATTATGCTGCGAACTGTATTGAATAAGTCCTGGAAGCAACACCCCAAAAAACAGCAGCTGCATGACCACCGACCACCCATCACGAAAATTATCACAGTTAGACGAACTAGGCATGCAGGACTCTGCTGGTGATGTTGGGACGAACTCATAAGTGATGTACTCCGGTGGATAATCATTTAAGCAAGTTTTGTTAAAGACGATTGAACACTGTTTATTATTTCTAATTTCATTTTTTAAAGACTCCTAGTTATTTTTCTAGTGTCGGAATCTACATGGTAAAGGAATTGTCCCATATTTTCTGACTAAACGCCTCCGACCATTCTTTTTGTTGTCATCATTGACTGTTTAGATAACTAAAAATCACTAACCTTTTTCCAACCAAAGGTTTTAAAACAAAACGTTGAAAATGTTCCAACCGACAACTTCAAAACAAAACGCTACAAATTATTAAAACAGGAAAAACTAAAAAAAAATAGTGAACTACACAACACTACCCCTGATGACGATCAAAAGTATGGTCGAAAGCGCTTAGGCAGAACAGGTGGGATAATTCCTTTAGCGTCTAGATCCAGACACTAAAAAAATAAGGAGTCTTGAAAAAAAGTTAAATATTTAACAGAGTTCTATCGTCTTTAACAAAACTTGTTTGAATCTATCTATCTATCTATCTATCACTTCCTTCCTATCTATCTATCTATCTATCTATCTTAACCAATATTTGAGAATATAAGGCGGCATTATATTCAGGCTTCCGAGTTTTAAGTTTTCAATCGTCAGATAAGCTGGTAATGTACACCTCTCTCTTCATGTCAGTCTTTTTCTCTTTTCTCTCTCTCTCTCTCTATATATATATATATATACATTATTATCTATCTATTCTATAATTCTGTTGGCGTAAAAAACCCAGATTAAACAATTTGCAAATTCTACAAAATGATTTTTATGAAAAAAAAAGACCTCAGTAAAAAAGAGAAGTCGAAAAGCACACGTGCTACTTGAAAATAATCAAAAAGCACATATGTCTAGTCAAAAGAAAAAAAAAACACAGACAGAATTACCTTAGCTAAAACGTAATAAAGTGCTCAATACATAACATAGAGCGATCATTATGAAAATAATTCCTACATGGTCAATATATATATATATAGTGCAAAATACCCCAGCATTTTTCTGGATAGATATATCATAAACCACATATGTTTAAACAAGTATTAAATCTGTTGAAGCTTTGAATGATTTTCTATTAATAATACAGATTAATCATCATCATCATCATCATGTCGTGCTGGAAGCACGGATATCCCTGACCCTCTCTCGCCACTTTTCCCTATCGTTCATCGGCTCAGGCAGGTCATCTGGACAACATCCCGTATCCTCACATAGTTGCTAAATGTATGTTCGTGCTGGTCGTCCTGTTTTGTACGGCTGTGTGTGGGGGTCCACAGATTAATAGTGAATTATATTCAATCAACGTAGTGTAAACGCTCTCCTAAGAAAAGATATATGAAGTTCAAACATAAATAATACAACAAAATCGAATTCATCAAGTACTGTTCGTTTAGACAGAATTTTTTAATGCAAGTTTGTGTAAAGATATAGATAACAAAAAAAAAACAGTATGGTTTTTCTTCTTATTAAGAATAATGGCTCTATTCCACTTGTTAAAAATATACAATTGATGCTTTTTATCCGTCTGTCTGTATATTTATAAATCTATTTTGGATCTATCTATCTAACTAGCTAGCTAGCTAGCTAACTCAGCTCATATCTATCTATCTATCTATCTATGTCTCTTTGTTCATAGCTATCTCACTTCTTTCATATCTATCTCTCTCCCACCGATCTATCTATCTATCTATCTATCTATCTATCTATCTGTTAAAAGGCTATTGAAAAATATTCTCCGTGTCAATAGAATCTATGGCCTGAGTGACGGTTTTATTTGGTTTCAATATAGCCGATAGCCATTAATTAAGACGATAGCCGATAGCCATTAATTAAGACGATAGCCATTAATTTACAGTAAGAAAATGACGAGGCATTTTTCCGACGAGGAGTCTTCACATTCATTCCAACAAATGCTAATTTTATTTGCTTTTTGGGCGAGCCCGAGCAACCCGATCACTTAAAAAATAAAATAATCCGAAAACCTTTTGAAGTGGTCGGGTGTTTACACGTCAAGATCCATAGTGACATGTAAAGTCAATCAAACTTTGATGGTTTGGTTTGGTTTCTTTTGTTTGATGGCATATCAACCTTTGTAGGTTATTTAATGCCAAATCTATTCTCCTAGAAGAACAGTAGTGGTACTATTTAACCCATAGCTGGGAGGATAAGGGGGTTCATACCTTTCCCAAGGGTATTTGCCCGAAAGTTAACGTAATAGCATTACTGGAGTACGAACTCGTGTACTACGATTCCACAGTCCATCGTTTTAACCATTACACCACGAGGACACCCCCAATTAACCTTTGAGTTAATACAACAAGCATATAAACTCATAAGCAAATGGAGAATATTATATACACATAAGATTAATAATTTGCTTCATCAGCTCTCTTGGTACATATGAGCTCCTAAGTTTCAGTGCAAATCTTGACGAAAGTCCACAAGTGAATTCCTTTTACCTCATAGGGTGTTCCAATAATTATTCAAGAGCTCTTTCAAACTGTAATCTTCAAGTGCTCCTAAATGAAAAACATTCAAATAATTATAGCTTCTTATTTTAACTCGCGCACACTTTCTATAACTTTCCATTAACCTTCTTTCTTTTATTTTTCCTTCTTTAAAATTTCTTTCACATTTTATTATTCCTTTTATATGTTAATTAGAATATCTTGTTGTTAGAATATACACAACTGTTTACATTCATTATTTTCTCGTTCTTTTTATTTTATTAACAAATGATTTAATCATTGATATAATTTTTTACACAGTACATGACAAATCTATAATGAACTGAAAATATTTTACTTTTGAGAGAATATATATATATATATATATATATATATATATATATATATATATATATATATATATATATACTAGTGTTAGCCAAAGGTTTTCTAATATTTTGGTAATATACGGAACAACTTGACAGATCCTGATACTTTTGCTGAGGTTGTGAAGGCGGTGAACAACACTGGACAGTCAGATGCCGATCTCGCCGGATACACTACTTTTTAAGTTCTACTTGCTGGATTTCCAACTATGTCTTGGAGTACGGCCTTGGAATCGATAGTTATAGGCCTACCTGACCTTGCTAATCGTCAAGATACTTGCAAGCCAACCCAAATTTCATGGACCATCTAGAAATCGTACCATGATCAACTGCGCCTTCACCATTCACATAACAAATATTTATGGCCTAGTTTGAACTCATGAAGAGTAAGTTCCTGAATTAGATTACATTACATGATCATCTGTGAGGAATAAAAATGATCACAGAATTTTCTGAGGGTTTACCGAATATTTTATTATCCAGGAAAGTCTAATTTGACAAGAAATCAAATAAAAAATGACTTTTGAAAACAAGCCCTTCCCTCTACCTTCAACATCATGGGGTTACCGAATCTTAGAGAATGAAATTTATTCCGAAAGAAAACATTCTACCTCCAGGCTTGTTGGCTAGAGGACAACTTTTTGATGAAATTTTGTATGTGGACTCACTTGACCTCTAGAAGAGTTTTAAAAAAGGGAGAATAGAAAATGTAAAAATTCGATTTTAAGGAGCCCAACACTCACTTGCTTTGAGTGACTTTGTTTAATTTTCAAGAGGATTAATTAATCGAAACTTATTCATACAGAAACAAATAAGTGGAATTTTGTTTAATAGAATACTATTCATTTCTTCTTCTTATATATATATATATATATAGCATTGGATAAAAAGAAAAACTTGCAAAGTACAAAAGGTATTGGAAAGTTGTTAAACTTGGAATAGTGAAATTACTATGTAAAAATGGAGAGAAAATTCATGGACCCATGACTGTGCTAAGTGTCTGTATATTCACACCTTCCAAAAAAAAAAAACCCCAAAAAAACCAACCCCACCAAAAAAAAAAAACAACAAAAAAACAAAAAAGCAATAGTAGCAAAACTGTGGGCAAAAGAGGTAGATAGAAAGATGGATAGAAGGGTCGATATTACGGGAGATGAGAGAAGGAGACAAAGAGGAAGAGGCAAATATATAGAGAGATACTCAGGAAGATGAGAGAAAGAAAGAGAGAAGACCGCATATATATATATATATATATAGAGAGAGAGAGAGAGAGAGAGAGAGAAAGAGATCTGTGTTCGGTTCGGTTCGGTATTAGAAATGTTGCGTTCCGGACGATAGCCACCATATTTCTTACGTCATTCTCACGTGTCCGGACGATATTCTCAATATTTTTATATTCCATGTCTCGAATACTTCTGCGAAAGCGTAGTAAGTAAACTAATAAAAATTCATTACTCGTCCTATTTCCTAAGTTGGCTCGTTGGGATATTTCACGGGTGCTATTAATGCACAACCAAGCACCTGTCCCAGAAAATGACACACATAAACTCCTATATGACTTTAACACACAAATGGATCACCTAATCCCGGCCAGAAGACCAGACCTTATTATAATCAACAACAAAAAAAAAAGACAATATACAAAATTGTCGACTTTGCTGTCCTGGCGAACCGTAGAATAAATATAAAAGAATGTGAAAAGAAGGATAAGTACCTCGACCTTGTTAGAGAATTGAAAAAGTTGTGGAACATGAAAGTGACGATTGTGCCAATTGTGATTGGTGCTTTTGGCACAATAACTAAAAGATTATTAAAAGGCCTGGAGGACTAGGAAGTTGGCGGACGGGTAGTGACTATCCAAATGACCTCGGAGCGATGGCAATGAAGGAGTGCTCCACATTCCGTAAATCTCCTGCATTACTGGAACCTCACCATCTGATTGTTTAGTGTCATATCCAGGACACTGCAGAGAAGCAGTCGGTGTATTCTACAGTCCCAGCCTACTGGGCAAGTATTGACAACAGGTTAATGAATTATTGCACTTAAACAACGCATCATTATGACTAGCTAAATAGAATTAAACACTGCGGCTATTTCAACAACATATAACATTCATTTATTCCGTTTGTATTCAACAAACAAATTAAGAGAATCATGTAATACAGTTCAAGAGATATACGAATAGAACTTATCTGATGTATGGTTTATAATGCGAATACTCCACATGTAGGCATGATCGAAAATAATATTCTATCAGGCTTTCTCTTTGTTGCCCATTTTTTTTCGCACGTTGTCGTGCCTTTTCTTTCCAACTGTTGACGCTGCATGTCTCTTTTCAACTCTTTTCAATCCTTTGTGTAACATTTCTGTTTACGCTTTACGCTTCGGTCTCTGCTCCGACTGTGTTGTTTCAATCCAAACGGTCCAGCCTTCCATTTCGTGCCGGTGGGCAAAAAGGGTCTAATTATTATAAACTCCAAGAGTTTCCGGTTGGCAACCTCCTACTACTCCTCTCCCTGTGTCCATTACCTGCTGCTATGTGAAACGTCGCAAGTATACGTAAGAGAAAAAAATAATAAAATAGTAATAATATAATGTGAAAGCCGGTAGCGTATCAGTTATTGTCGTGTGAAATTAGCAGCGTGAGTTCAAATCCTATAGCGGATGTCCTCCTGGTGTAATGGTAAAAGCGATGGACTGCAGGATCATAGTAAGCGAGTTCTTACTCCAATCGTGCTATTACGTTCACTTTCGGGCTAATACCCTTGGGAAAGTCATGAGCCTCCTTATCCACCCAGCTACGGGTTAAATAGTACTACTACTATTCTTCATGGAGAATGGCTTTGGAATTAAATAACCTACAAAGGTTGATATGCCATTAAACAAAGAAACCAAACCATCAAATCATGTACCAGGCTATTTACTTTTCAGCTGAATAATAGAAAAGTAGACCGGGTTGTTTAGGTTTTTCAAGGTGACAAATCTGTGTATTCATCCTTCTCCTTTTTTAAGGTGTGACATAAGGTCAACTTTGAAGCGTTTTCCTTCTGCTTTTGTGCTATATAAATAAGGTAATGATTTTTGTATATTAATCATTTTGCATTAATTATATTATTTCACTGTTAAGGCTTTTAATGACTCGGTGTCTCTTAGTTCAGGTGCAACAGTCAGATGGTGCGGTCTTACGCCCGCGTGGGAAAAGATATGACAATCATTATCTGTCATAATAAACCTCTAGACAGGAAATGAGGCTGGACGACCGTTGGATTGAATTGAATGGGTAGATGACGTCATGCCCGGAAGAGATGGTCCTGAGAGTTTTGAAAAACAGTTTAGTTGAGCTTCTACTGTTAAAACGCGCAGGTGGGTTATTCGGTTTTGATCAAACAGATTAGTTTGGGCCTCGACTGGCGGAGGTGGTTTGAGAACTTGGAAACCACAAGATGGACCGTGCGTTGAGAGGGAGGGGTCAACATAGTATGGTTAGTATATGGTTTTATGATTTGTGTGTCTCTCTCCTCGTGTCGCGAAGGATGGAAGCCAGAAATTAATCAACCTCTTCGTATCCAAAATGAGAGAATCACACATGTACATTCAGATCAGCACTCTTGCCTGGGGCTGTATCATGCACCATCTGCACATCAGCGTAGAGGTAAAACCCTACGACCGAGGCCACCTGTTGGCTGTGGATGCCGAACTTTAATGCCTAAAATCGGAATCCTTGTAGCAGAGTAGTCCCTGACTCGACAACTAAGTCGTCACGTGACTTGCAACATTTCTCTTTGGTCTTAATTGATCTAGACAGGAAGTCAGAAAGGCCGTATACGATCAATAGATTGATTGCCTAAAGCTCTAGCACGTATATAATTTCCCCAGCCGTGTCCTTCAAATTTCTTTTGAAGCAAACAAGCACTCAACCCTATTTTATCTTAAATGTGTTAGAAGGCGGTGACTGAGGGTCAACTGCACAGAGAGAACAATATTTGAAACTTTGTAAACTTAATTCTTAATGTTGGATAACAATATTTGAAATTATTTAACCGTGTTCAATTGTTGTATACTACTGATATCAATCACAACAGTAATACAATACTTATACAAATGCATATACAAATACAGGCGGACTCAGTTGTTTCAGATACGAACGGCTTATTAATTTCTGGCTTCGGTCCGTGACAACACGAAGAGAGAGACACAATACCTAAAAGCCTATGCTAACCATACTATGCTGACCCCACCGCAACGCGCGGCGCATCTTGTGATGTTTAAGATCTCAATTCATCTCTGCCGGTCGACATTCGAAAAACTCAACCGCATGCCTCAACGATAGAAAACCGAATTCTATGCCTCAGCGGTCGGATATCCAAGTATCGTATTTTCAAAATCCTAAAATTCTCAGGACCATCTCTTCTGGGCATGACGTCATCCACACTCCAGCCCCATATCCTGTCTGGTGGTTTATTATGACAAATGGTGATTGTCATATCCTTTCCGCTCGAGCGTCAAACTGCACCAAATGACTCAAAGCCTTACCAAACTGATTGATAAAATACAATTAACAAAAAAATGATTAATATAAAAAAAATCATTCCTTAATTATATAACCCAATCAAGTGAGATCTGGCTAGTTTAAAAATAAAGTTACCTACTAACTATCACTTATAAATTATATATATATATATATATATATATATATATATAGGGTGGAACGATAAAATTGTCGCCCTAGAAAAGACATGATTCCATTTCCGTTTAATGAAAACCGGTTTTCCTTTTTTGTTCCAAACCATATACTAGTTGACTACTTGTGTACAAATCTCTAGAGTGATAGGAGCTTTCTATCATGTCTGAAAGTGACACAATGTTCAACGAGCGAGATCGGAGATGCGCCGCTGTACAACACATGCTCTCTACCGATCTAAGTGATGACAACAGGACCATTGCCAACACCCTCAAAATGCAAATTTGGATTGCCACGAATGACAGGGACGTGTCCAGGGTGATGAAAACTAAGTTTCCGGCTAAGGTTATGGTCTTTGGTATGGTTTCAAGTGAGGGCCACATCATGCCACCTCATATCTTCGAAGTCGGCTTGAAAGTCAACACTAAAGTGTACCTGGATGTGCTGAAGAATGTAGTGATCCACTGGTGCAATCAGGTGGCCGGTGGCAGACCCTGGGTGTGGCAACAGAACTCGGCACCGGCCCACAAGTCCAAAGAGACCCAGGCTTGGCTTCAGAAGTAGTGCTACGACTTTGTACCCTTCTCTCACTGGCCACCCCCTCCTCCCCCGACCTGAACCCACTGGACTACTTCGTTTGGTCATACGTCGAGAACATCACCAACATGACCTCCCACAACACCAAAGCCAGCCTGATCGCCGCCATCCGCCGGCGCTTGTTGAAAAGGCATGATTTAGTTCCGGACCCGTATCGAGGCGGTGACTGAGGCTGAAGGCGGCTACATTGAATAGATGTCAGCTCTACAACATAATAGGGTTACCTGAATTGATTTTTTTCAATAAAAGTTTTAAAATAAAGCTGTAGTGTTGTTTTCTTTAGGATGACAATTTTATAGTTCCACCCTATATATATATATGTGTGTGTGTGTGTGTGCGCGCGTGTGCGTGTGTGTTATAACCCACAAGGGTTAATATGCCATAAAATACAACCAAATAAAACAGATACATAGACGTACATGTGCTTGTACTTTAACAGACATGCTTACCACCAGACAGAATTCACTAATTTTCAAAAGAGGATACGTGAAACGTAAAAAAAAATAATAGAAACGTCATTAAAGTGTCTTGCACTTCCCCATATAAAGAAATAGACTCTTCTTGATGTTTTTTTTTTGACGTAGTACGTAACACATTAATATCATTATCGTTAATTCAGTTAAAATTACATCCTTAATATGATCATAATGTATCGAGACAGTTTATACTTTAAGGACACTTTTCTGCTGCCTTCGAGTAGGATGGTTTCAATTGTCCTTTGAATACTCGGACTCAAGGGTGGTGCTCTCTTACCTGACTCTACCTACGTTGCAGGGTTGAGTAAATTGCTCGGCGTCTGAGGCACCCTATTAGGAAAATGCCGACGATGTCAAGTAATTTTTGCACCTGCAGTGAACGAGCTTCGATTTGTGCGCGGTATACACTATAAAATAGCCTAGTGCCACATTCTGGCTTTGTAGTTGGTCAGATACGTACCGACCGAATCTATAATTTTTCTGCTAGTTTTAAACTTAAAATTTAAATGAAGACGTGTGTAATGGTTTTCACAACTTATATCATAAAGTGATGATGTCTTGTCTAGATTATGTCAAGACGGATCGGATTCAATTTGCAAATTTTTATCACCACCTCTTAGTGAAACACAGGCTTAGGCAAGTGCAGTTCCTCTCATTGGAGACATAACACAGTCCAACTTATCCTTATCTCTGATAATTCCGAGATAAAGATTTAAAGATGTCGATGATATTAAAAGAAATCATCTCCATGACGATGTTGATCATCAAGTCGACTGACAGCATATATTCCCAAGTCTCTCTCTTGCCATGAGTCCCTATCGTCCACATTCTCTTGGCATGTCATCTTGACGTTATCTTGTGTACGCATAGATTAGAAGTCCTAGCTGGTCAGCCAGCACTGTGTCACTGCGCTAGGGCCGATAAAAGGAACTCACTTATAAATCCGTCTCTGCTTCCCCAGCCGTACCCATCATGTCTTGCTCGTTTCTCTTGGATGGTTTGCAAGAGAGGAGGTGAGTTGCAGTACTATTGTTTCGTCGGGCGCTGCTTGTTCTAAAAAGCATGCTGCATCCATACGTAGTTTTCATCGTGCTTTTTCTTCGACCGCTTTTAAGTATCCAAGTAGTTAGGCCATACAGTAGTACTTACATTACAATTTGGAAGAATTCTTCATTTATCTAATTAGAAAAAATAGTTTTCCAAATGGAGGATAACAAGTCAATAGCAGTCTTTGACTTTCCTATGAGTAAATTGACATTCCTTTCAGAAGATGAGATATTGCTACTGACCTATGAGAAATGTTCTGAGAAATATCCTATGTAAAATAGTATTTAAAAATTTGAAATATGCATAATGGCAAAGGAATTATTTCAAAGAAAATTAATGTTTCCTTCAATGTTTATTTCTATTTTGGCAAATACAGGTTCAGTCTTAACAGTATTCGAACATATCTCATACACTTGGAAAGCACATCCAGCAATTTAACCGCCGTTATTCAGGCTTAGAAAGGAGCTACAAGATCTAAGGAATCTATATCTAATTGTTTGGTTCTTCGGTTAATGTAAAATTATATTCTGAAATAAATAAATTTGTTCACGTTTACTGAAGAACATCAATATGAGCTTAAACATTTAGAGAAAATACCGTCGCCTATTTATAAAGTATAATTAAACTCAGACCTCTCGGTTTGCCGCCTTCGGTGATTTCATGACTTCTCGAGGGCTTCGGGCGTTCACTCATTTATGACCTTTACTTTGCCCAATCGAAGTCATTCGTATTCAATCGATTTTTTCTAGATATAGAAGCCTCAACTTTAAGATTGGTAATCATCATCATCATCAAGTCTTGCTAATAGAACAGAGTCATGTAACTCTCTCTCTCTCTCTCTCTCTCTCTCTCTAACTCTCTCTTTCTCTCTCTCTCTCTCTTTCTCTCACCATTCGTCCCAATTGTTCCTTGCTTCTGGCATGTTCTCTAGACTGCGTCCAGTGTCCACGCAGAGCTGATTTATGTAAGTCTTTTGATGGTCGACTAAAAATAGTGTCATTATGTACGACTCCATAAAAGATCATTGCTTTTACATTCGTGCTTTTTTCACCAGCGGTGCCCAGCATGTCGTGTTCATCCCACTCGGAGAGTTTTTGAGATGGGAGATAAGTGTCCGTACAGCTGCTCTTTCCTTGCGTTCTGCTTCCAGAATTTCTTCAAAACAGCCCTCAGAATTCTTGTACATTTACTGTTTTGCTTTTTCTACTTGCGTTTTCTGGGAGCACAAGAGGTGCATCCATACAATAGTATGACTCGTCCAGATTAGATTTAATTTTTTCAGAGATCAGATTTCCATATGTTCGATAACCTATCAATAGCCGGCCATTACTGAATAACCGGTTCATTTTCCTAGTGGGTAGAGTGTTTGCCAATGGTCCGGAAGACCTGGGTTCAATACTACGTCGCGTCATACCAAAGACTTTAAAAATGGTACTTGATACTGCCTTGCTTAACACTAAGCAATATAAGGTGCGTATCAAGGGTAAAGTGGAGCAATTCAGGGAAAGGAGTTGCGCCCTCTCCTACACCTCCGTGTTGTAACTATTGAAAAGGGAGCCTTCTGGTCACCCTCGACTACGGTCGCCAACTTTACAACTTTTTTTACTTACTGATATATTAGAACGGGTACCGTAATGACATAAGCAGTCTCTTCATTTCATACCCACGCTTTTGAACAGCTGGAGTTGAGTATGGGTATTTTCTCTTTTTTGCTGCTTTCGGCCTCTGGTTCTACGGAAGATTCCAAACAATATACCAACATCTTTCGGGTGATTGGGAGACGGTACAATCTCATTTAGTCAGTAAAAATCATGAATGCAAGAAGTTTGAATAAATTTCGGTACGGCTATTTATTTCATTGGCAAAGTAGGAATAGGACACTCACCCAGACACACATACAGAGATAGGTTTCGAGCTTTGGTTAAAATCTTGTCGGCAGCAACAGATTTGACTCTATTGGAGGATTTCCTGCTAACCCAGATATTCTCTGACAACTTAGTTTGCCTACCGCTAATCTCTCTCTCTAACTCAGTCAACAATGGTTTTCTTATTATCATGCTGACACTGAACTCGTTTTCCGTAAGAGACTTCGATTTTATTTATGAGAAACCTCAGATTACGAAAAGTAATTTTAATGTCTTTGAGTCACTTTAAAAAAGATGGATTAAACAGCTGGCCACATATACCACCTCATATCTCATTAGTAGTCAAAATGAGCTGCCACGTGTACCACCTCATATATACTTTTTAGTCTGAATTAGCTGGCCACATATACCACCTCATGCCTGCTTAAGAGACTTCGATTTTATTTATGAGAAACCTAAGATTACGAAAAGAAATTTTAATGTCTTTGAGTCACTTTAAAAAAGATGGATTAAACAGCTGGCCACATATACCACCTCATATCTCATTAGTAGTCAAAATGAGCTGCCACGTGTACCACCTCATATATACTTTTTAGTCTGAATTAGCTGGCCACATATACCACCTCATGCCTGCTTAAGAGACTTCGATTTTATTTATGAGAAACCTAAGATTACGAAAAGTAATTTTAATGTCTTTGAGTCACTTTGAAAAAGATGGATTAAACAGCTGGCCACATATACCACCTCATATCTCATTAGTAGTCAAAATGAGCTGCCACGTGTACCACCTCATATATACTCTTTAGTCTGAATTAGCTGGCCACATATACCACCTCATGCCTGCTTAGTAGACTAAATTCAAAAGGTAACAATTACCAATGCCTTCTCCCAAATGGTCAAATAAACAATTCATAATTAATTACTATCACTTAAAGCAACCATTCATCAATTTAACTTAATTTTACAGCGGCTGAGCCAACTGTTTAATTTATTTGAAGCAGGTGCTTTTACTTTTTTTTCAAGTGAAGAACATGAAGAATGACAATTTTTGTCTATAGTATAGAAAACACTGGATGTGAGATTAAGTTTTGAATTGACCATTTTCACTCCGTGTAGGAGTTGCTGCACAGATATATCTATCCAGGTGAATTCCATACATTTTTATAACTAAAATGTGTGGCTAAGTAGTGTTTAAGAGACAAAAAAAAATGAAGAGATGAACACATGGTCACATAAAAAACATACTCACACTATTGCCGATTTATTAACTACCATTTAGGAATGTTGGAACTAAAATTAAAAAAAAATGTTATCCCCAAGGAGATCCTTTATTTGCCACTCGAGAAAAATTTCCGCCCCAAAATGAAATGACCTTGTTTTGCATTATGCCTTTGGGGTGGGGTTGGGTAAATAATACATCTGAAAGAATTACGACTCCCATAAACCTCTTGGGGCAAATAAGGATCACTTCTATTTTTTTTTTTTTGTCGTCGTAAATGAATTACATATTTTTCCTTAGTATTAGGTTATGGTATAATGTTTTATTCCGTACATTTTTTTTACCATTAATCAAAATAATTTGATATAATTTGTTAAAGGAATATTCTAAGAAGCCAGAATGTTCAGCCATTAAAGAAAAAACGTTTTGTCCTATCTGTTATTAGTTTATTCATTGCGAAATAAAAAGTCCCCGTGAACATTCTCTAAATGTGCTAAATTCATTATTTTTGCCAGGTGTAGTACCACGTAGCCCAATCTAAGTCGTTCTGATTCGATCGATTTTTTTTTTTCAGCCTAAAAACTTACGACTTTAAAATCGGTAGATGAAATACTAGGGTTGTTGAAAAAAATCAATTACAAGTCAAACGTCGTTTTTCGCACAAGTACAGCTTTGCTATTAATATGAAATCTTTTTTTTTCTTTTCAGAACTAGTAAAAGAACCATATATGACGTCGAGTCGAATCATAAATGCGCAAAGACTCTGATGAAATGAAAGTCGTCTGATTCGTTGCGGTTTTGTGGCAATTTCTCCAGTCGAGGATTCAGACGAAGAAGCTAAGTTATTAAAAGTTAAATCAAAGTCCGAATTTCCAACAGAAGTTATTATTAAACAGACTTTAGACGATATAAAGTAAATGTATATCATTTAGATTAAACAAGACAACGTAATTGTCTATTATATCTATGATAGACAATGCAAATGCATATTATACGTGAAATATACAATATGAATGTATATTCTACCTACAACAGGCAAGACATTATAAAAGTTGATATTTAAAATAGACAATACCGCCTAAATGTATATTATATTTAAAATAGACAACTTTTAACTAATATTTAATGACATTAACGTAACAAAAAAAATACATCGATCAGAATTTTGTAAACGTAAAATCTTTGAAAATGACACGAAATTGGAAGGAGAATCGAAAAAATCCGGACGAAAATTTGCGTAAATTAGACAAGAACACTGAGGAGAGTTCTGGTGGTGTAACATACTTACTGTCGATTGATTTCTAAAAAGAACTAACATTATGGTGAAATGTTAATGCATGCAAACGGTCATGAGGATAAAAAGTGACCCAGCAAATAAATTGTTATGAACTGAATCAAGGATTTATGGAAAATAGGATGATAATTTAGAATATTGAAATTTGGAAGGATTACTGACCATTCTTAATCAGAAGACCAGACCTAATGATCGTAAACAATGAAAAAAATCAATCATCTGGAAGAATTAAGTGCCCGGTTTTGTCCAAATATAGGAAGGTAACTAAAGTCGAATGTTAAAAGGAAAAAAAAAATGAAGATATATCTTGACGTTGCTTTCCCCTTTCTCTAGCTTCCTATATATATATATATATATATATATATATATATATATATATATATATATATATAGTGACACGCATAAGTATTGGATACATGTTATTTTCTGTAATAACTCTAGTTTATGTTCTCCATTTTGCCTGATATTTGGTAAGTAGTATCTCGTAAAGTTGTTTTAGTTGTATGTGGAAGGAAAATTAAAAAAATCACGGTTGAATCCTTTTTTTTTTCTGTACTAAATTGCCACCATATATTCGATTGTAGATTCTTTTTATTTACTTTTATTAAATCGTCAATGTATAAGGAAGACTGACATTATCGGAAAACACCAACCGTTGCAAAAAGAATAAAAACATCCCACAGCAAACTGACTAAAGGAAAACTGCATCTTTCTTCCTCCGTAATAATCACAAAACTAGTAGAACTCAACAAGACAATTGATGACTGAAACTAGTGCCAAGTTCGACATTCAAACAACCTGAAGAACGTCGGAGCGTACAACGGCCGAAACGTTGTGATTAATATGGTGACATAGTTGAGGACAATAGTCGGAAAAATATAAATAATGTAAACTGAAATGTTTGAAATAGAACTGTTTATATATATGAAAATGAATTTGACATTAAATAACCAACAATGGTTGCTATATCACTAAAATCTTTTGAGACAGTTTTGAAAGATTTTGTCTCCAAATAAGTTGTGACATAAAATATGTTTTCCAAGGTATTGTCATCAAAGATTAACAGTTGTTTTATTATAATATTTTCAAATTTGAAACCAAAACAACACAACATTATTTTTCGAAGAGTCATAAACAGTCACATGGTTCCCATGAATATTCAAATACCCTATGTATATAAATATAGTGAGGGATCAGAAATAATACGGTAGTCACATGGGTCACGTGTATATTGGGACACCCTGTACATTCCCAGGAATTGAATGACGAGAAAATAGCTGAAAGTTACTCTGATTTTGTTTGGTTTCTTTGTTTAACGGCATATCAATCTTTGTGGATTATTTAATGTCAAAGCCATTCTTCTAGAAGACCAGTAGTGGAACAATTTAATCCATAGCTGCGATGAAATTGACTTAAGAGAAAATTTAATATGAAATTGACTAACAATTAAGGTGTATTTTTTGCATTCTGAAATGAAGCGTATTCTATCGCTTTGTTCATAAGACCTACATCGATCTAAATTAGGAGACCAAAAATGAAATAATCTATGATTCCAATTGTTTAAAAAATGTTTTTTGATAATCATGAAGGTTTATGGTTTCTTTGTATATCAACTCTTCGAAAGTTATTTAATGCCAAAGCCATTCTCCTAGAAGAACATTAGTGGTACTATTTAACCCATAACTGGGAGGATAAGGGGGTTCATACCTTTCCCAAGAGTATTTGCCCGAAAGTGAACGTAATAGTGGAACTGGAGTACGAAATCGCTTACTACGATTCCGTAGTCCATCGCTTAACCATTATACCATGAGGACACCCCGATAACCGTGAAGGGAAAATATTTCTAAAATTAATTAGGTTTGTTTTCTAACAGGAATTGTGTGTCGAATCAAATATTATCATTTGTAACTCGAAGAAAGGCCTGCGCCCGAAATGAAGAAGCTGATTGCAAATATACAGATTAAAATCTTGATGAGTCAGCGAACTATTTTGCACAAAATCAACGAATATAAAATCAAAGAATATAATGTGAAAGAAAGTGAACGTTAGAACATTTCGGTTCTTATCAACCATCGGTTATTTACCATCACTAGGTATTATCCTTCCTAGGTCCTGATGAAGGGGTCATTAGAACCAAAACCTTATAACGATGATTTTCTTTTACATTAAATTCTTTTCCTTGGATTACATTGTTTTTCAATTCACACGCACACACACACACACACACACACACACACACACACACACACACACACACATATATATATATATATATATATATATATATATATATATATAGCCTTGCCAAAAATTATGGAGCACCGAAGAAAAATCGAAATTATGATTCAAACTTATATATTTAAAGGTTGAAAATAGTGGAGTAAACATTAATAACAACAATCAATATTTGGTATGTCCTACTTTTGCCTTAATAACAGCTTTTATTCGTTTTTGCATATTATTGACTAAGTTGTTGCAGATGGTAGGATCTATTTTCTGCCACTCTTCATGAAGTTTGGCCTTTAATTTTTTTTTTTGATGAACATTTGTGCATTCTCACTCTTTTCCCTAAATGGGACCACAAAGTTTCAATGGGATTTTAGGTCTGGGGATTGAGGGGGCCACTTCATCACTGTAATCCCTTTTTTCTCAAACCAACCTAAAGACATTTTTGACGTATGGCATGGAGCATTGTCTTGTTGGAAGATTACATCACTCGGAATGTTATTATTGAATATTCTAGTCAAAGTAAACCTGGTCCAGCATGTTAGTATAAATTGTGGAGTTCATTCTGCCCTCACATGTGAACAATATTCCAGTGCCTGAAGAAGCCATGCAGCCCCCAAACCATTACGCCTCCTCCTCCAAATTTTACAGTTGGAACCACACAATCAGGATAAAATGCTTCTCCTTCCCTACGGCGAATATAAAGCGCTCCAGGGGTGCCAAAATTCTGATGAAAAAAAAAAGAATTTGTTACAACTTTTGAATAAATGGTATGGATGTGTATTCACATAAACATTTCAATTCTTACATCCAAAGTTTAGGAAATAGAAGCTGTTAACTTAGCTCAAAGTTATTTTCGTCAGACCAAACAATTTTGCCCCAATCATCAGGTGTCCAATTTTCATGGTTTTTTGCGAATTCGTTTTTTCTTGTTGGCCTCAGACAAGTATGGCTTCTTCCTGGCTTTGCATCCTTTTAATCCCACTTCTAATAACCTTCTTCTCACTGTTCGAGCGGATATATTTTTGTTTGCACCCTCCCTAAGTTCGGCAGCAAGCTTGAAGAATTTTTCCTCCTATCTGCAAGGGATGCTCTTTTCAAAGATCTGTCTTCCCTGGCGATTTTAGACTTTATACGGCTTTGTCCTTTTCTGTTTGTTTCCTTGTACCTTTTAATCGTTGTTTGAACCCCCTTCCTTGAACATTCTATCTTCCAGGCAATTTCTACCTGAGAATATCCTTCACAAGATAAAGCAACAATTCGTGCCGTTTTAACCTCTGAAAGCTGCTTCTTTGGTGGCATTTTCAATTAAATTTACTATTATAGCACTGGTATGAATCAAATATTACACGAAAATTACGAAACAACCTTTAGTATGACAATAAGTCATTTTGAATATTGGAATGAATTTAGTACGAAACTCAATTGTTCACTGTACGATACTTAACCTTTAAATACGTAGGTTTAAACTATTATCTCTTTTTTTTATAGGTGCTCAATAATTTTGGCCATGGCTATATATATATATATATATATATATATATATATATATATAATAACATTATTGGTTGTCACTAAATCACTTTGTGGGTATGTGTCGAACCAAGTGCAATATAATATGGAGAGTGCTCAATATCTTGGATAGAGCTATTATATAATAAAAATAGATATATATTAGATATATACATTTAATTCATTGAATTTAGACTGTCCCCCTGGGTTTCCATGTAGTTTTTTGCAAAACAACAATCATCAGGCAGTTAAGAAAATGATTATTTCATTACCTTAACTGCCTGATGATTGTTTTTTTGCAACCCAGGGTCGCAGTCTAAATTCCATGAATTAAGTATATATATCTAATATATATTTATATATATCTAATATATATTTATGTATTATATGTATATATATATATATATATATATATATATGTGTGTGTGTGTGTGTGTGTGTGTGTGTGCGTTGAATAGACCATAAACTAGAGCAACATCACTCTTTCTTATCGATTATAAAAATGTAGGCTGGAGTATAAACCCACGACTCGGAGTTTTACTTGATGATCGTAAACGCAAAACACACTTTTTGTAATTAATATTACCTTACACACACACACACACACACACACACACACACACACACACACACACACATATATATATATATATAGATAGATAGATAGAGACAGACAGACAGACCGAGATAGAGGCATGCATATATAGTTTTTTAAAATGAATTTGGACAAAGAACTTGTTTCAGTTATTTCCTAGTTCCATGATTTACAAAAGAAATGTTCGCCAAGAAACAAATTTTATAGCAATCAGCATCACAGCGCATGAATTTATTCATGTTTCGTGATTCGGAATACTAAATTACAGGGAAATCTTTTTTAATACTATTAAATGAAAAAAAACCCACCAAAAAACGTTTTTATTTCTTTCTATCTATTTAAATTCTTGTTCAGAATCGATCAGGCAGTTATTTTGAAGAAATGCCAAAGTAAGTGGATTTAGATCGGCCTAGCTCAAAATCCTTAATTGGTTCTTGCTCTCTTTGGCAATGAAAAAGGGATTTTTTATTTGGTAAAATACTGATGGGCTATACATTCTCTATGTTACTGTTCATACTTAAAGAGTGACCTATGCGTATTTCTTTTACAACCACTTTTCTTTTTTCACGGCACACGATAAATGAACATTAAATACAAAGCATTTAAATCTGATTTTTCAACTGCAGATGAATTTACAAGACAAAAAAAAAGGGTGCCCTTTAACAATTAAGCGAAGCAAACACATACCAAATAAATTTCAATTCTTTTTAAGTTCACTTCATCCTTAAATCGACGAGGGCTGTGGTATATTTACCCTGGAAGACTTGCCTAACATCCACTTAACCAACACGAAGTATGCCGGAGACATCCAAAATCCCTGATCGAAGAAAAAACAACAACAACGTAATGCATATATATATATATATTTTTTTTTTTTTTCTATATTAATGAATTAGGAGTGCTTAAAATCGGTGATAGAATATTTGTATTTAAGTTAAGATAGTGTCGATAAATAATCCATAGATTAAATCTAATGATCACTTAAGCGAGAAACTGACAGTTTCCAAGTGGCTTTGACTTTGTGTCTACGGTATCCTTATATATATATATATATATATATATACGCACAGAGTCACTGAAAGGTATACACATATGTTAATATTACCTATAAAGGAACTCAGGATATATATATATATATATATATATATATATATATATATATAAGTTGTATTGGATGCGAATAATCGTGAGCATTGAGAACATGAATATTCCACTTTTTCTTACTAATTTCTTATTCAAAATATAGCAATATTGCTCGGTATTTTGCTACTTCGTTGTAATTTTGTACATTAAAAACAGGGTTAGTTGGGTTATGTTTTACGGCAGATCAAATTTTGTGGGTCATCTAATGCCAAATCCTATTTACCTACACACATATACACAGTGTTACTCACATACACACAATAAATATATATGTATATGATATGTTATTATTGGGTTTGTTAGCATTACTCCTCAAAGAGACTGAAATCACTTGATAGCACAGTGTTCAAAGTTTCAAGTATTGTTATCAAACACTAATAATTATTTTACCACATTGTTAAATAGTTTCGTATATCTCAACGCAAGTGACCCTAAGCCACCGCCTTCCTGCAACTTTAAGATAAAAGAGAATTATGTACTTGGCTACCACAAACAATATTTGAAGAATAATTTCAGTACAACTTTATAGGTGCCCAGTCTTGACATAAGAAACAGATTGATCTAATGAGGCCTCTCCAGTCGCCCGTTTAGCCCAATCAGTTCCCTTTTGGAAGGTGGCAATTCATATGGCCTCTTGGATTTGTTCATCAACTGCTCAGCTACCTGTGTGGCCTTCCCTCAAACATCATAAGGCGCCACACACAACACAGGTAAGGGGTTTTATCGTTCTGCAGAGATGCAGTCAGCGTATTCTACGGCCCCAGCCAATAAATCAGTTCAAACAATTTAACGTTAATTCCACACACACACACACACACACACACACACACACACACACACACACACACATATATATATATATATATATATATACAGAAACATTGACACAAGCACACACACACACATACACACACACATATATATATATATATAGAATACACCGACTACATCTCTGAAAGACTCCCCCAACGAGTATTTCGGATATGACACTAAATAATCTGATGGTGAGGTTTCAGAAATCCAGGAGATTTGGGGGCTGCTGAGTACCCCTTTACTGCCATTACTCTCAGGTCCACTCTGGCCCGGAGTGGTTGCACCTAATAGGGTATTATCTGTGGGTCAAAGAGAACTAAACTGTGTATTTTTGCTAAACTGAATGGTTTGAAATAGAAGTGTTTATATGCATAAAAATGGATTTGGCATTAAATAACCAACAATGGTTGATGTGCCATTAGACCAAACTAAGCCAAACTGTTTTTAATCTGTAGAGTCGTTACCAAGTAGCTAACGCCAGAGTTATATCCCCATATTTTCAATTATAAAATAAATAATAAAACAGGGTAAAATTCATGTCAGTGCTCACATTGCAGAGCAAATAAAAACAAAATACAAAGAAAACTATAATTATGAACACAGTAAGTCCATTATTTAAATTTTTATGCGATATATATTATCAGCAGACGGAAATACACACACACACCCACACACACACACAAACACACACACACACAAACACACACATATATATATATATATACGAAGATCATTAAATAAGTTTCCAGACTTTTTTTCGAATGGGCACTTTTATTAATAGTCATCATCATCATCATATCGTGCTGGCAGCACGGATATCCCTGACCCTCTCTCGCCACTCCTCCCTATCGTTCATCGCCCTAGGCAGGTCTTCAGGACAACAACCTGTATCCTCACATAGCTGCTGAATGTACGTTCGTGCTGGTCGTCCTGCTTTTGCGCGGCCATGTGTGGGGATCCATAAGAGTACATCTCTTATGAGTTCATCTCTGCTTCTCCAGCAATGTCCTGCATGTCTGGTTTGCCTAATTTGAATAGTTTTCGTGATAGGGGCAGGTGGCCGTACAGTTGGTGTCTTGTGGGGTTTTGCTGCCAGGACTTGTTGAGGATTGCACGCAGCATTCTTGTGTAATTGCCATCTAGTTTCTTCTCCAGCCGTTTTGTTAGCGTCCATGTAGTGCATCCATATAGCAGTATCGATGTGACCGCTGCCTGGAAGAAACTGCGTTTCATTTTATCGGTTAGGTCTGATTTCCATATAGTCGATAGCCTATTGATAGCTGTCCATGCTTTCGTTAACCTCGTTTCGATGTCCTTTTCGGTTGATTCGACGCTGCTTCCTAGGTACGTGAATTTGTCTACTAGTTTAAGAGGGGTTCCGTCTAGAGTGGAGATGTCCCCCGTTTGGTTATAGCACATATATTCCGTTTTGTGTGCATTAACATGGAGGCCTATGCTTGCTGCTGCTCGTTCCAAACTATGCAGAAGTGTTTCGGCTTGGTCAGGTTTATTTGCCAGTATCGCTATGTCATCGGCGTAGTCGGCGTCGGTAATTGTTGTTGCGGGGTATCTTCTGCTTCTTTTCTTCGTCAGTTCGAAGCCATTCTCTTTGATTTTGTCAATCGATGTTCTAAGTACGTAGTCTAGATAAATGATAAAGAGGTACGGAGCCAGCGTGTCCCCTTGTAGTACTCCTGCTACAATGTCGAAGTATTCTGTGTCTCCATCTGGTGATCTTACTTTTACTTTAGTGTTTCTATAGAGAATCGTTATTGCCGCTACGGTTTCTTTAGGTATGCCGTACGCTAGTAGGATTTGTTCCATCTTTCCTCTGTGGAGGGAGTCGAAAGCCTTGGTAAAGTCGACAAATATTAATGTCGCTTGTAGGTTCTTTGCCCGTACACCTTCAAGGATTCTGCGGATGGTTAATATTTGTGAGGTCGTGGATCTATTTCTTCGGAAGCCATTTTGGTTTTTTCTAAGTATGTTGTCGATTTTGGGTTCTATTCGGTTTCGTAGTAGGGCATTGTAGATTTTGGCAGCTATGGATGTAAGTGTTATGCCTCGGTAGTTTTTGGCTAATCCGAGGTCCCCCTTTTTAGGGAAGGGGAGTATGCATCCCTTCATCCATCTATCTATCGGATTTTGATTGTATACTGCTTTGCAGTGTCGGAGCAGTATGTCGTCGAATTGTCTGGTCTTCCATACTTCCGGTGGAATTTCGTCCAGCCCTGCAGCTTTCCTATTTTTAATTTTTCTGAGAACCGAGTCGAGTTCACCTTGTGTGAACGGTCCAAGTTTAATGTCTAATTGTTTGCTAATTATTCTGGTGATTGGTTCATGCGTTATTTTTTGTGGGTTTCCAAGTAAGTTTTCGAAGTGCTGTTTCCACAGTTTTATTCTTTCTTGTTGGTTTGCTGCTTTAAGTTTTGCTTTGGCTGTGTTCTTTCTTCTGCTCACTTCGTTTATTGTTTGCCAGGCAATTCTAGATTGTCTATCTTCCACCGAGTCTCTAATGTTATCTATCTGATTTTGAATGTATTCTGTCTGTTCCTTTATATATATGCCTGCTAATTGATATTGTGCCGTTTTTAGTTTTAAGGCATTTGTGTTTGTTGGGTTTTTTCGATAGTTTTTGGAGGCTGTTTTCACTAGTGCACGTTTTTCTCTCACCGCTAAAGTTTCCCATGGGACTCTATATTTAGTTTTAATTTTTGTTTGAATGTATTTTGCTGCTGCCTCGAGATGTGCATTGACGAAATTTTCGTATTCGTCGTTGGGTGTACTTTTTTTCGTCTTTTCTTGTAGTGTTTCGAATCTGTTTCTTAATTCTAATACGTATTTATCTCTTACATCTTTGTTGTTTAATAGGGCCCAGTCATAGTGTTTGGTGGTCGCTGTTCGTTTGTCGTTTTTTCGTAGGCTTAACCGTATTTTCGCTGTGACTATTCGGTGATCGGTGGACACACCCTCAAAAGAGGAGTATGCCTCGCAATTCAATGCACTATTCTTCCATTTCTTGTTTATAAGGACGTAGTCTATCTGTGCTTTAGTATTGTTTGCGTACGTGTATGTCCATAGTTTACCCTCTCTTTTTTGGTAGTTTGTATTGAGGCATGCTAATCTATTTTCTATCATGAAATCTGTTAGATGTTGCCCATTTCTATTTGACGTGTTGTGGAGGCTGTATTTGTTGTTTCCGTTTTTCCCGATTTGTGCATTCATGTCTCCGCCAATGACTAACATGTTGTGTTTCGGGATGCTACGCACTAATGAGGATAACTCATCGTAGAAGGTGACTATTTCATTTTCTTCACTAACATTGGTGGGGCTGTAGCATGAGATGATTGTTGCTCTGGGGTTTTCGTTAAATGTAGCTGCCATCATTCTAGGTTGTATTTTCTCAACGCTATTAAGCGTTTTTAGTGCTCTAGGTCCTATAAGCAATCCTACCCCTCCTACTGCGGCGTTGACAGAGTTTTTCCATGCGGATACAGTGGCGAGCGACCAGCCATTGCCAGTTTCGTGATATTTGATATCTTCTGTGTGCGTGTATCTGTGTTCTTGTATGCATATTATGTCTATTTTATGTTCTTCGGCCGATGCGATTAGCTCTGGGAGTTGTCCTATTCTATTTAAGGTTCTTACGTTAAATGTGGCTATTTGTAGTGTTTGCTTGCATTTTAGTAGTTTTGATTGTTTGAGCTCTGTAGCTGATTTTTCGAACACCGAGGCCAGGGCTCCAACCTCAGCAGGACGCGCCCCTTTTTTACCCGCGCGAGGAGCGATGCGGTTTGTGTAAGAGGTTAGAGTGTGGGTCATGGTTATCTTTCGATGGCTGCTTTATTCTCTTCTATAGAAGCCACTCTTATAGAGGAGCAGCAGTAGTTCCCCGATCGAACTGGCGATCCTGAGTGAAAAGTCGTCAAACTCACGTCCAGGACCCATTTGGGTATTGAGTTTGGTCGTCCATGGGTTTATTCAAATACCTTTACGTACATCATGCTGCTTCCCATGTGTACATGATAAAAAAAAAAAAAAGAAAATTAAAATAAAAAAAAAGAAAAAAAAAGAAAAAAAGGGGGGGGGTCAATTTGTTTCAAGTTTTAACTTAGTTAAAGTCCAACATTAAGGTACTTTCGTATGACTTTCACTAGTACTGACTTATACTTTTTTTGCTGTATTGGGACTTTTCCTGGGTTTTTCATTTTTTTTTTCTCTTGGGGGGGGGCTGTGGTAGCATTAGGCGTTCTAGGCTTTTTCTTTTAAACTACTGTTAGGGCTTTTTTTACGAATTTTTAAATTATTCGATAGAAGATATTCAAAAACATTCTGCCTTGTTCGCTGACATGTGGATAGGCTAATATCAAATTGGCTTACACACATGAAACTCTAGTCCCCTTCCAAGTAATCTCCTCCTGCTGCAATACACTTATTGTACCGTTCCAACAACTCCTGGAAGGTCCCATCGAAGTCCTCTTGTGTGAGCGTGTCAATGATCTTCGTCTGCCACTTTCATCTCCTCAATTCTCTCATAACGACAGCGTCTGAGCTTAGGGAATAACCAAAAGTCACTGGGAGCAAGGTTTCGTCTATAGGGAGGGTGTGGAACTGTTTTGATGCCAATCTTGGTCAAATACTCTGTGACAAGGATGGAGTTGTGGACTGGTGCATTGTCCTGGTGGAAATGCCACTGACACGATTTGAAGAGTGCTTGCCTCTTCCCTAGGAATCTCTTCCTGAACTCCCTTAAAACCTCAACATGGTAATCCTAACTCTAACCCTTTGGCCAATTAACTCTGGTGTATTGACTTCCTTATTCCTTCCACACCTCTCATCATCCCTCATAGATTCCTTGTCTTCCTTGAATCTCTTATGCCACTCAAAAACTGCTGCTCGATTCATGCAAGATTCTCCAAAACCAATCTGAAGCATTCCATACGTTTCTGCGGCATTTTTTCCAAGTTTAAAACAGAATTTTATTGCATATCTTTCTTCTTAAGTGTCCTCACGTCCAGATTGCATTTTTGAAATTCACCAGCAGTGACAATCAGAGTTTAGTAGGGAGTATTCCAATTGCTGCTGTAGCTGTTCATTTGAAGCTGCAATCATAAAAATTGGTCAGTCATCTCATAAGATGTATAGCAATAACATACTTAATTTTCAAGAGTCTACATCAATTTTAATGACTGTACAAAAAAAGGTGGGAAAATTATTGAATGTACCACGTATAATCACTCGTGTTGGGCGTCTAATTTTTCTAACTTTATTTTCGGCAAAATATTCTCCCATGTATAAATAAATAAAATTAAGATATTGAAATTTAATCTTAATGAGAATTGTTAGTTATAACATTCATTTTCAAATATTAAATCCATAAAAGAATGATTTCAAGGTCCTTTATGCAGAGACGACCGATACCCGAGATCCATATGATATGTTTTTCTTTATTTCTAATGGCATGTCAAACTTCTAGTGTTATTCAAGGCCCAAGCTGTCTTTGCTGAAGAACAGTAGTGGTAGACCCTGGGTAGGTAGGATACACGGGATTAACAAGCGTTTTTAATATCCAGTTACTGAATCTTATACATAATCGTAAATTTAAAAGGACTTTTTTTTTGTTTCTTTGTTTAAAGACATATAAACTTCGTCGGTTATTAAATGCCAAAGCAACGCTTGTCAAAGAACAATTATTTATTATTTAATCTACTGCTGGGAAGATAAATGGGTTCATATCTTTTTCAAAGGAATTAGTTCAAAAGTGAAAGTAATTGCATGATAAGAACTCGCTTATTACATTAGCTGTCCAATACGTCAGCTACCACGCCACTGAGACTTCCCCAGAATTTAAACCGAGTCCTCCCCTTATAAGAGTTTTTGATTGTTTTATTTTTTCGTTTTTCGTTTAATACAGCCGGTAATTTGAAAATTGTAGTTGCTCCAACATTGATTTCGTGACGGTAAGAAAATATAAGATTATTTTTCCGTGTAGCTTTGAAATGAACTAAACATTCACTCCATCATGAAGTGATAAAAAAATATGCATTTTGATTAGTTCTTTCCCTATCACATGACGGTCAAGAAAAGAGGTGTGTTCTGAAAATCGTGTGTCTTGTCCCCACCATGATGAAAGATCGGCAGTGAATGTGCTTATTTACGCGCTCACGACATGAATAAAATATAAGGAATGGTTAATTGCGCCCAAATGTTTTGTCTGACGATTAAGGAATTCTATTTGGGGGTTCTGTAATCTCTTTGTCCTTCCGTCAGTCAAACTATCCATATGCGCATGCGCAAGTAAAATTCAATGACTGCTTCGAAATGCCGGTAGAGAGGGAGTCAATCTTCACGTTACTATATAACTCTCTCTCTCTCTCCCACCTCTCTCCTCTCTCTCTCTCTTTCTCCCCCCCCTCTCTGTTATCTACGAAATCGAAAGCGTTTTGTATGACTGTGATTAGGTTCAAAGCCCATCACTTATCAAAAGCTGATCGAAATGATTTAGAAATTTCCCAACAGCCAGGTCGTAAATGAAGGACCTGCTTTTCGTCATTGATAATCCTTTGCACTGAAGCCGAGAAAATATTCGACAAATAAACTTCTTCCAATAAATATATTCATTTATTTGTTACATTTACATCCATGCAAGTTTATATATTAAGAATGGGAGACGTGAATTGAATCTGACAGAATATATGTAAGTAAAGTAAAGTAAAGTTGGCGACCGTAGTCGAGGGCGACCAAAAGGCTCCCTTTTCAATAGCTACTACACCGAGGTTTAGGAGAGGACGCTACTCTTTTTCTCTGGGTTGCTCCACTTTACCCTTGATACGTACCTTATATTGCTGAGTGTTAAGCAAGAAGGTATCAAGTACCACTGTTAAAGTCTTTGGTAAGACTCGACAAGTTAATAAAAAGGTTTCGGAGGTGCCCGTGGTGTAATGGTTAACGTCGCAGGAATTGGACACGGCGACACGAGTTCAAATCCTGGACTGATTGCATTTCACATAGCACTAATACCCTTGGGAAAGGTATGAATCCAATTATTCTCCCTCCAGCAATGGGTAAATAGTAGGGCAGACTAGGTTCTTCAGCCTTGGTGAGGCAACTAGTCTAGGAGAAGGAAAACTCTGAATTCAAACCTGTTAAACCCTGCTTAAAAATTGACCCAGTGTCATATCCTGCCCGAGCGGAGGGGTTGGGTAAATATGATAAAAAGGTTTCGTACCTGAACAAGAAGTCGTTACGTGTTTTCGAATTTCGAGATTCCTATGTTCTATCATAATGAACATTATATGTCCATTTCGCACATAGCGTTAATTACGAATATGGTACAATAGAAGATTGTGTCTCTCCTCCTTACGTCGAAACCTTTATCTCAAAGTTAATTAAAAGGTTCCGTAGCTGAAGAAGAAGTCGTTACGTGTTTTGGAATTCCGAGATTCCTATGTTCTATCGTTATGAACATTATACGTCCATTTCGCACATAGCGTTAATTACGAATATGGTACAATAGAAGATTGTGTCTCTCCTCCTTACGTCGAAACATTTAACTCAAAGTTAATAAAAAGGTTTCGTACCTGAACAAGAAGTCGTTACGTGTTTTCGAATTTCGAGATTCCTACGTTCTATCATAATGAACATTATATGTCCATTTCACACATAGCGTTAATTGTGAGTATAGTACATAATTATAATAGATCAATTTATTTTTGATTCAGTTGGAAGTCATCATCAGAGCTTGTAGATAACAACACCTACTGAATCAAAAGCTGAATGAAAAAAATGATGTTATAATTATTTCTCACAACAAGAAACGTAATATTTGATAAATTATTTTTGTATTCAGACAAAACCTTGAAGTCGAAATGCGTCAGAACAATAATCGAATCCCCAAATCCGATTTTGCCTTTTTCTACACATAATATAAATATATATTATTTTTTTCTATACAGGCGTTTTTTATTCCCATGATTACAGAAACTATTTCAGTGTTTATAATGAAAAATTGGTATGATCGAAAGTTTGTTGCCAAAAAATCTGATTATAAAAAGTAAACTTTTACTGTAATAGTAGTAAAATTAAATAAAGTCCCCCCAAAATCGGAAGATTTATTGAAACCAGAGAGGTATTTTGTCATAGATACCCCCACACTTGAGCTTAAGATAAAACAAATAATAAAACAAAAAATAATTACCTAGCCTATCATTTCTTCTATTCCCCCGATGTGGATGGTCTGGTGGGAGGCAGCGACAAATAGTCCCCCGATGTGGATGGTCTGGTGGGAGGCAGCGACAAATAGTCCCCCGATGTGGATGGTCTGGTGGGAGGCAGCGACAAATAGTCCCCCGATGTGGATGGTCTGGTGGGAGGCAGCGACAAATAGTCCCCCGATGTGGATGGTCTGGTGGGAGGCAGCGACAAATAGTCCCCCGATGTGGATGGTCTTACGTTATTTCGACGATATTGGTACCTTTCTCTATCAGCTCTTTAAGGTTTTTATATGTTTTATGATATTCTCTTCTCGACTACACAGATTGCATTTGTCCGTTTTTTTTCTCTTGTCTTTTGCTCATAATTATCTATTTGGTTAAATCGAAAACTAACATATTGGAGCATATATACGTGCATTACTTGTTTGTTATTTGTACATGAAATTTATCTCTCTTTATAATTTATGATCAAAGCATTGATGGGCAATAAAGTAAAGAAGCAATAAGGAGGAAAAAGTCAGAAGATACAGGTATATATTGACATAAAACAGAGAAAAACCTGTAGCCAAATTCACATAGGTTAATTGTTATGGTAGCACAAAATATCATATTAAGGACTTTTCTGGTGAGGTCGACATATAAATCTATATGGATTCTTCTAGTGAAATATACATATAATTTTATAATGTTAAATTTCATTAAATGTTCCATAATTATTCAGTGTTGAATAGAATATTTATCAATTAAAAAAAAAATTATGTGACAAGCCGAAAAACGTGTATACGTGCATATTCAAGATAGATTGTTTAAAAAATTGGAATTGGCTATGAAAATAAAGAAATTTGGTTGGTTTTATTGTGATGTCAACATATACCGTGTTATTAAAGGTTAAAGACGGTCTTTTTTCTTCGTAAGTGGTAAGTATATAGTTTCAATGATGTAAGGATATTGCCCAGTCGGTTGGAGCCGTAGAATACACCGACAAGTGGGTTAACCCCTCCAACGAGTATCCTAAAATGACTTTTAAAAATCTGATGGTGAGTCTTCCTTAATAATGGAGATTTGGGGATTGCAGAGTACCCCTTTATTGCCATCGCTCCCAGGTCCACGCTACTCCGGAGTGGTAGCACCTGAAAGGGTCCTATCCATAGGTCAACTAGAACTGTTTGAAATTTAATCTGAGTGCAAACACACGGGTGATGCAAAATTGAGTTGTCTGAAATAAAATTATTGGATCATTTGACTGTGCTCTGCATTCTCCAAAGCTCCAGCATTACTGGAACCTCACCATCAGATTGTTTAGTGTCATATCAAGAAAACTCATTAAGAGGTTCTTACCCTTCTGTAGAAATGGAATTGGTGTATTCTACAGTCCAAGCCAACTGGTCAGAAACCTCTTTAAATCGCATAAAAAAACAAATCTATAAGAACCAATACTATCAAAGCGAAAATTGATCATATTTACCAACCCCTCCGCTCGGGCAGGATATGACACAAGGTCAAATTTAAGCGGAGTTTAACAGGTTAACAGCGAAAATTGATAATACGCAAAAGAATATAATGTTTTGCTTATGAGGTGACAAAGATGAAACAGTTAATCACCTTATAAATTAATGCCACAGACTTGAAGAGAATTGCTGAAGACCTGAAGTGACTTGCTCTCACTTATACGTGCTTAAAAAAACGTCCAGCTAAAGTTGGTGTGGAAATTTTTAGTAAAATAAAAATAATAAAAAGATGAAAGAACGAGGAGTAAAAAATGAGGAGTAAAAAAATTCTCTGAGACTTACATATACAAACTGATCACCCAGTTCAGACCAGAAGACATATCTTAATTTTAATTAGCAAGAAGCTAATCCTTTGTTATCCACAGATTGAAACTCAAGGAAGGGGAAAGGCTGGATGAATACCTGGACCTCGCCAATGTTGGAGAACAGAAAGGTGGCAGTGATAATAATCATATTTACCAACCCCTCATCTCGGGTAGGATATGACACAAGGTCAATCTTTAAGCGGAGTTTAACAGGTTTGAATTCAGACTTTTCCTTCTTCTAGACTAGTTGCCTCATCAAGGCTGAAGAACCCAGTCTACCCTACTATTTACCCATAGCTGGAGGGAGAATAATTGGATTCATATCTTTTCCAAGGGTATTAGTGCTATGTGAAATGCAATCAGTATCGTCCAGGATTTGAACTCGTGTCGTCGTGTTCATTTCCTACGACGATAACCATTACACCAGTATTTGGAACGCTTAAACAGTTCCCACAAACCTAGAAAAGTTGGCTGAACGGGTGATAAGAGGAATAATTGAAATCAACTAGACCACAGAACAAGGAAAACCGGCTAGGATACACAGACGCGTCCTGGAGACCTGAGCAACTTGCTGTCACTCTGAATTCCGTGAAAAGTCATCATTTAGAGCTAGTGTAAAGAAAGGAGAAAACGTAAAGTGATTTCTTAGATCTTGTTAGAAAATTGAAAAAGCTATGCAACATGAGGGTAACGGTGGTACCAATCACAGGAATAGCCTCCAAGGACAGTAAAAGAGACTAGAGGAATTGGAGATCGGAGGATGAATCAAGAAAACCACCCAGACCACAGCACTGTTGAAATTAGCTTGAATAGTTAGAAGTGACCTGGTGCCCTGGCGAGACTTGCTGTCCCTCAGATTTCAAGCAACAGCCATCAGTTAAAACTTGTGTTAAAAACTCGCCAGGGGAATAATAATAATAATAGTCAACAAAAAAGAGAACTTGCCAAATTGTGGACTTTGCACTCCAAGCTGACCTCAAGGTAAAATTGAAATCAAACGAAAAGAAGGATAAGTACCAGGACCTTGCTAGGGAATTGAAAACAACAACAACATGGAATGTGAAAGCGACAGTGATACCAATTGTAATTGGTGCTCGTGCTACAGTCGCCAAAGGATTGTTAAAAGGACTTTGGGATATGGAAATACGAAGACGAATGGAGACCATCCAAACTACAGCTTTACTGAGATCGGCCAGAATACTAAGAAGAGTCCTGGAGACCTAGGGAGACTTGTTTTCACAAAAACTCATGTGAGAAACAATCGGCTAACGCTGGTGTAAAAATTCTCAAAATAATAATAATAATCATAATAATACAACCGTCTCCAGACATAACCCACTTGGTAAAAGTTTGATAAGCGCCATTTCAGACTTTCGTGAAATGAATCAGAATTAAATTCAACAACAATAAAACCTGGAATGGTCTGACGAATTTCTTGACAGGCATCGGCCCTGACCGTCCGTATTGTCACCGTCTGGTCAAATACAAAAGCCGACCATTAAGTGGAAAAGTAAAGTCTACCAGCACCAATGCCCACAACCTTTCCTCTTGATTCTTTGACGGATATAGTAAAAACATTATCGGATGTCAGAAGGAGGCAGGTTTGGGCATAGAAATAGTTGGAAGCATTTCAGACTTTTACTTTAAGAAACTCATATATTTACAAGAATCGTTAGGAGATTTTTTCTGTTGGTAGTCGAGTGAAAGCAGGTACCAACTATTCTTCTAGTTACACATTGCAATATATATATATATATATATATATGGAAGAAAATAATGGATTGTAATCCGACAATTTGTAAAGAAAGATTGATAATAAGGTAATCGAAATAGAAGGAGAGATTTATTGAGAAACAAAGTCGATATCATACCTCCCAGTATGTCCAACGTTCTTTGTCCATCCCAACATTTTCCTGGATTGCATACGACTCTGCCTTGAAGCTTCTATTCATGGTTTAAAATTTTCCGAGGTTTATACATTTGAAAAATCCTGACTTATAGGATTTAAACTTCGTCAGAAACAAGGAATGATTTGAAATTATTCTCGATAAACAAACGGAACATAAATTCTACACAATATTTCTCATAAGTCAAATGACGTAATTTAAAACAACAAACGCTGATTCATAAATCAAACGGCCAACTTTTTCTTATCATAAACGGCCAACTTTTTTCTTGTTATACAAATTTTCCTTAGGTTTTTATATTTTACACTTTTTACACATCCATCGTTGATTTAACATCACTAATATAATCCCTTATAGCCCTGATGACGGTTCATTTGAACCGAAACGCTATAATGTCGACTTTGTCAATAAATCTCTTCTTTTACTTTGATTACCTTGTTATATATATATATATATATATATATAAAATGTCCTCATCAAGTACTGTTAACGGTGCGATGTTCTCTTATTCTATCGTACCGTCCGTTCCTGTCGTCCATCACTCCTGGCTGGTTCTCCCGACTAAATCCAGTGTCCGCACAGAACTTATGTTGGTAAATCTTTAAAGTTCGGCCTACATTGGTGCGTCCATGCGCATGATTTCATAGGGGGATGTATCAAATGAGTTCAGCTTTGATTTCTTGCAGTGATAATTATGTCTTATTCATCTGACTTGGATGATGTGTGAGATGGGCGGTAAGTGGCCGTACAGCTGCGATTTTATGAGGTGTTGCTTCAAGGATTGGTTCATAACAGCATGTAGCATCTGGGAATAGTTTCCATCAAGTTTTTTTTCATGTTTTTCGGTAGAATCCTTGCTGGGCATCAATAGAGTAGTATTAACACAACAGCGTTGAAGAAATACCATTGTATTTCGCGGAGTGATCATATTTTTATGGCAACATCGACATCCTCGACATTATCGCTAGATTCATGCAAGGAGATACATTAGCGACATATATGTTTCTAATCTGCCTAGTCTCAGCATTTCAAAATTCGATAAAGAGAATTGATTGCACTAAAAAACGCAAGAAAAACTCGAGATCCCGCAAACAATATGATAGACTGGATTACGAAGATGATCTTAGGGTTCTCATAAATACACCTGCTCGACTTGAATCTCAGCTCCATAGTCCAGAACAAGCCTCAGGATTCATTGGCCTCTACGTAAACGCAAATAAGACAGAGTTTATGTTTTTAAACAAGGAGCTATCTCCACTAATAGCTGGCCTCTAAAATATCTAATATACTAAAATTGATGTCAACAAACACCTACGGTGGCCCAAAATACACCGACAGCATCTCTGCCGAGGGGTAAGACTCCACCATCTGATCGTGAAGCTTTAGGGAATACGGAATACCTCTTCATTGCTATCCCTCCCAGTTCAACTCTGGCCCTGAGTGGTTGCACTTGATATAGTGTTATCTATTGGTGATATAGAACTAAACAGTGTTTTAATGCTAAACTTAATCGTTTGAAATAGAACTGTTTTTGATAACTATACTGTGTACTTATATTGAACTGAATTGTGTGAAATAAGGCTGTTTATAGACATAAAAATGAATAACTTACGATGGTTGATAATCCATGAAGCCAAAACAAATTAAACCAAACCAAATTAAACGAAATCGTGGAATGAAACACACACACACATACATACACACACACAGAAACACACACACACACACACATACACACACACACATATATATATATATATATATATATATATATATATAGTTTTTGAGGTGGTGGCTATTGAATGGGGAGGTGTTTGGGGGTGTCTGTTGGTTTGTGTTAGATATTTTTGATAATTTGACCATTTTCGCTTTTTATGAGGATGTCTAAATATGGTATTTTTTTTTAAACTGTGTTCCATAGTCAATTCTATTTTGGGGTGTAGGTAATGTAATTCGTTAATGTCTCCCCATAGCATTTCCAGAATATGAAGCAATTATCAAAATATCTTTTCCATGACTTAGTAAATGTTCTTTTATGTTGGTACCATTTTTTCACCCATTATTTCGTATAGATTTTCTACATAAAACCAATCCCTTATACTCTAGCACGTAGGATATACACCGTAATAATGAATAAAAACGTTAGAAAAATTCGCCTTCAAGAAATTGACATAACCCTACACCAAATAGGGTACCCAACAACTAATAAATAAGGGGTTCGAATTAGAAAAAAAGATATCACAAAAAGAACTACGAAACCCCCAAAAGCACAACAGCCAGAAACCCCAGCATACGTCACAGCTTACATCAAAAACAACGAAAAACTATTCGCAGAAATGATAACCAATCAAGAAGAACATAAAAACAATGACAAAATCAAAGAAATACTAGACATAGCAAAAGTCATTAAAAGCCGGACACAACCTAAAAATCTTTAAAAAATAATCATCTCTTCTACATTCGGGGAAAACACAATACAAGTGTTACTAAATGCAATAATAAAAGATATTGAGTATGTGATATAATTAAAGAAAGAAAATCCTTCACCTTTGAAAACCCATTTAAAAACAAAATCCCTAAAAACAATAAAATATATTTTGAAAATAGCGACAATGTTTAGAAATACCGTTATTTTTTTTTAATATTTCATATTTCATGATAATATTCTATTTCCATTGATCGCGTTCGGTTTTTAAAATTCATCAGCATCTCAGTTTTATCCAACGCTGCGTTTACATGCAAGCAACCTCAGATGATGGCCTATGAAAGGTCCGAAAGCGCTCGGGAAAATTTTGGTAAGTTCATCTACCAATTCCAACCTGAAATTAAGACACTTATCAGGAAATTTGAAAGGATCTTAATAAAATCATATAGACAAAATGTGTCTATATAATTTTATCAAACATGCTTACAAGAAAGACTGCTGCTTAACAACACACACACACACACACACACACACACACACACACACACACACAAACACACATATATATATATATATATATATATGCACACACAAGCACGCACACACACACACACATATATATATATGGGTGTGTTTGGGTGTGAGTGCCTTCCTATATATATATACACACATGTATATATATATACACACACACACACACACATTCATATATATATATATATATATAGCTGTTGAGGTATGTGAATTTGTCTACTGATTTCAGAGGCTTGCCATTTAACGAAGAGATGGCTCCTTCTTGTTTAAAACAGATGAGCTCATTTTTATCTGCGTTCCCGTAGAGTCCATTGCTTCTTGTTGTTCGGTAGTAAAATCTCATCAACTGAAAGTAATGTGAACATACTGTGAGGAAATGTGTAGATTTCAATTGATAGGTTGTCAAAATGGACATCTGATCTTTATCATAAAATGAAACTATTTTTAAGGTGTGGCCGTGTCGGTATTCCAATGTAGATGTACGACATACACTCTAACGAAGCGCATAAAAACGCTGGAAGTGAATTAAAGAAGAATGTTACGTGATGTTTTGAATAAATTGTGGAAGCAGTAACTCAAACAAGAGCAGCTGAATGGCCTCTTATCCCCCATCTCACAAAGCACCCAACCAAAGACGAATATGACTTGCTGGGCACTACTGGAGAAGTAAAGACAAACTTGTAAATGATGTTCTTTAATGGACTCCTACACATGGACACACCAGTGTTGGCTGACCAGAAAAAAACTAACCGATATCCGAACTAGTCAAGAGTCTGCTTGGAGCGTTGGATTACTGGGACATAGATAGATAGATAGATAGATAGAGAGAGAGAGAGAGAGAGAGAGAGAGCGAGAGATTGTGTCAAGGGCCTTCTTCTCTCTGCACGAATTGATAATGACTTATATATATATATATATATATGTATATATTAACCCTCAAATACGAGCTGGATGTGACACTATGTCACTTTTTAACAAATTTGAATTCTGTTTTCCTTCTCCTGGACTAGTTGCCATACCAAAGTTAAAGAACCCAGTTTGCCCAACTGATTACGCATTACAGTCGAGAGAATAATTGGATTCATGCCTTTCACTTAACTATTAGTGCTATATTAAATACAAATAGCAAAGTTCACGATTTTAACTCGGCTCACCGTACCCATTTTCTACGACAATAACTCTCCATTGTATATATAATGGCAATAACATTTTCTCTCAGTAGAGATGTGGCTAAAGATATATAATGAAGCATGTATAAATTTTCGTGGAAATTATATCTCACAGTCTTAATACTCATAGTGGCAATTTCTGTGATCATTCTCACGGAACTTAGTTGTTAAACACATAATGAATTTTCTCGCCGTTTCTTGAAATATCAGGACGTCCTCAACGCTTGTAATTTGGATATCGCACCCACGAGTAGTGCTTTCCGTTTAACTTCGCGCTAATATATTTGGGAAAGTCTTGCTTACATATGCATCCCTAGCTATGGGTAAATAACAGGGCATATATGGTTCTTTAAGAGAATAAAACTTCGATTCTATCCCCTTTGACGATAGCAATTATCCTAAACAAATCTCGGTTTCTGGACCTTAGATGCTATTCTGATGAGACTTTCAAAGTCATCATCTATCTTTTAATTTCAGGGTGCCGTCTACTCAACTCTAGAAGAGTAAGTAGATTGGCTGATGTCCAACGGGGATATAGAGCATTCATTTACCAACCCTTCGGCACAAGCGTGATGAGTGACATGGTCAATTATTTATGCAGAGTTCAACAGGGTTGACTTGAGAGTTTTCTTTCGCCAAGGCCAGTTTTGATACCAAGATACAAGAGCACAGTCTACCCCTACTATTACTCCATAGCTGGAAGGAGGATTATGGCATTTATACTTTTGCCGAAGCTATTAGTACTACGTGAAATGCAAACAGCATTATCCAGGATTTGAAGAACTGCAGTGTCTATTTCCAACGACGATAACCATTATTATTCAAGCAAGTCTACAGAAAGATATATCGTATGTTAATATACAGTCTGAGTACTTCTGGTGCATCTTTTATTTTGGAACCTATTCTCGCATTGATTTATATATGAGATCATTTAATGTAATGTTGGCGGCCTTAGTCAATGGTGACCTGAAGGCTCTTTTTTCCATAGCTTCAACACCAATTTATAGGGTTGGGCGCGAATCCATTCCCAGGATTTATCCACTTTACCCTTGATCCGTACCTTATAATGCTGAGTGTTAAGCAAAGCGGCATCAACTACCATTTTTGAGTTTTTGGTATGACTCGACCTGGGATTGAACCCAAGTATCCCTTGCCATTGGCGAACACTCTAACCATTATGCCAATACCAGCTATGATATCTGAATTGGTGATACATCCCTTATTTTGCAACTTGTGCACGTATTGATGTGTGTATATGATCATCTATTGTAAAATAAAGTTGGCGGCCTTTGTCGAGGGTTACTCGAAGGCTCCCTTTTTAAAAGCTACTACATCAAGATGTTTGGGAGGGCGCTACTCCATTCCGTGGATTATTCCACTTTACCTTTGATCCTTACCTTATAACGCTTAGTGTGAAGCAAAGTGGAATAAATTACCATTTTTTGAGTCTCTGGTATGAGATGATCTGGGAATAAACTCCGGTTCTCTGTTCAATTGGCGAACACTCAATTCATTTGGCCAATATCTGTATTGCTGATACACCCCTTATTTTGCAACCCGTGCGCGTATTGGTCTGTTTTTTTTTTTTTTTTTTTTTTTTGTGATCATTTATTGTAACCCAGCTATGTGACTTTCATTCACCTCTTATTTTGGAAACGGTGCACATAATGATCTTTTTTATGCGATTATTCACTGCAAACCAACTTTATATTACTTACATTGTTGATACCCCATATATTTTGGAACCTGTGATCGTATTGATCAGTATATATTGACACATTGCTATATTTGTTTTACTGTTCTGTTTATTTTTTACTTAATTTTGATTTGTCATTATTCGTCTTTTTGCGTTTTTTAAAGTTTCGTTTGCGTTTTTCTTTTCAGTGTCCTCTGCGTAATTACTTGTATTGACTAGGCGAAAATTTCTCTGTACCTTTAAAATCATACAAGGATTTTATTATCCTCCCGCCTTTTTCTTCCTTTCTCCGGTCTTCATTGTCTGTTGTCCATTTATCACTTCCGTTAGCGTCTTGTCCCGATTCTTTCTTTGCTCTGCTGGACATATGTTCGAATTTACATCAACGTTGAATGAACACAGACTTTGATGCAAGTACGTTCTCTTTCTCTTTGTTTTACTCTTACTTACTTTTACATATCTTTTTCGGTATCTTGGTCTACTGTTATTTATTTCTCTGGTCGTCTATTCATTGATTGGTCTTCCTGGTCAGCTATTTATTTAAACAAAAAACAAGTCCGATGTTTCTCGCTGGGGATCTTTTTTTATTCTACCGCCAAATCTCCAACCCTCCACTCAAATAGCGATATCGTGAGAACAGCCTGAGGCATATTCTTTGTCAAGCTTTACTGAGCAAGTCAGCGGTTTTACAATAAAGTTGGTATTAACTAAATAACTTTGCTAACTTTTTTAGGGAATACTTGCATTTCTGTGATCATTATATTGTGTGATGTTCAGCTTATAATATCTGAATCTATTGCAAATATTTGTAATAATTTTTTTGGTAATGATAGATTTTATTATTGGTGGGATTTTAAGTTACTTTTGGGGTGGTCTGCTTTAGTGATTATTATACCTTGGCGAAGAAATAATCTCTGACCAAGGATCATTTGATGTAGTTTTTATTGGCTGCATGCGAATAACAGAAAGCAATGGGGTTGAGAAAATGTGTAAGTTATATGTTTATTTGTTGAGTAGGTCTTTAGGTTCTTTGGGGATGATTTTGAGTGTTTAAATCTGATTCCTTTTTTCTTCATATCCCATTACATTATTGTTTTCTTGGTCACTGGAAGGCTGCAAGATAATTTAAGGAAGGAGGAAGAAAAGAGACAAAGATACCTTTAACTCCAAAATTTATTTTGGGGTACACGATTATTTTTTGGCTTGCCCAATCAGCTGGGGCTGTAGAATACGCCGAGCCTCTCTGCAGGGGGGGGTAAGACCACCCAAACAAATATCGTAGATATGACACTAAACACTCCGATGGTGAGGTTCCAGTTATAATGGAGCTTTGTGGAATGCGGAGTATCCTTTCATTGTCATCATTCCCAGGTCCACATTCATCGGGAGTGGTAGCACATGAAAAGGCCCTATCCATGAGTCAAATATTATTAAACTGTATTGTTTGAGAGAGAACGGTTTTGACATTAACTGTTTGTAAACAAAGACTATTCTTATACTAAACTGAATTCTTTAAAATTTAATTCGACGTTAAATGACCTGAAAAGGGTTGATACGCCGTAAAAAAGCAACAACCAAGCAAGCAAGCAACCAACCAACCAACTATTCTGTGGCGTAGGAGCATTTTCCTGAGCCAATAGATGTAGTCGCATTTCCCAGACAAAGTTTTGAAGTATATTAGTCATTTTCTGCGGTAAAAGTTTGAAGTTTGTCCAGTGGGTACTTTCAGAGAGGTATTCTTTGCAGAAACCGCTGCTAAAAGGACACTGAACCTGCCGCTAAGTCCAGGAATTATCACGCACGTTCTTTTCATCTCAGTGGTAACGGTTTAAGTCAGAGGGAATTTTTCTTTGGTAACAGAAAGTCTATCTATCAGGCATGCGCGTATTTTTCTTCCTGTTAGGCGGTTTCTGGGAACTACAATATTTCTATATTTTTTTACATTATCTGTTTTATTTTTTCATTAATCTACACACATCTAATCAAAGGAATAATTGCCTATACTTCGGTTTTGTAATATCTTCTGAAATCTTCTTAAAATGGACAACCGAGGAATTAAGGGATGAGTCATAGTACAAGGAAATTCAGAGTTATTCTGTTTCCTGATTGTTTGTCTGAACAAAGTTAAAGAGCTTAGACTGCTCTACTAGTAATCCATAACAAGGATTACATATCTTGGCAATCTATCTATTAAGAAACGCGCGTAGAGGAAAAGTGTCAGTATTAAATAAATCACAGTTCTACAAATTTAGAAGTTTTTATTTCTTTAACTTGAGGGAAATGTTTGTAGAAAAACAAACGTTATAAAGCTCATATTCTTAATAAGAAAAAAAAATAACTGTTTATATGTAAATATGCTTTCGTATTTGAATTAAATAAAAAAAAGTATCACACATTTAAACAGCTGTTTGTTTTGTTTAAAATTGAAAATATTCTTCTTTTTTTTCTGTAAAAGGACTTCCGATGTACATGAAAAGGAAAAGGAATGTTTATAAGACTAAGGTGTATGTGTATACTATTCAATCATAATCAGCAGTTAGGAATGTTATATTAGTACAAATATTCCTATCACAGATTGTCTACAAAAGGAAAGCGATAATATCATTATTGTCAAATTATTTGTGCAAGGTTGAATCTAAATATATTCGGAGGATTGAATGTTGGAAAGTAAATCAAATTCACTCAAAGAAATAAAGACAAACGTGAGCAATCAATAAGGATATAATCCTTATCGAAAATTGAAGACCAGGGTAATTTAACGCTAATTTATAGAATTTAGATAGGCTAGAAAATAGATTGAAAGTAGATTAAACTATCTATGATTTTAATTGGCTATAAAATCTATTTTCTGTAATCTTTCAGGGGAAAATATTCTTAAATTATAAAGTGTTTGGATTCTACAAGATATACGAAGCAAAGCCAGTTTATCGTCTGAAATATCAAAGATAAAACCGACGATCGTTTCGAAGGCGCAAATTGATAGAAAATACGAAAATGCAGATTCCAAATGTATTGCGACGCTTTAAAGAATAATTAATATTTTTATTTATGATAGAAATGTATTTTACGTATTCTGGATCCTTCTTAAAATGGACGAGGGAACCACTAGGAAATATGGATAATAAAACAAGGAAATCGGTGATTATGCACAAGGCCTTACATGAAAGAGATTTTGCCGATAGACCAACTGTGACAAGAAAAGACTGAAGGATAGAACTCCCTAGCATTAAAGATTACTTCAACAGAGCAACATAAAGACACGAAGAATATATAAACAAGAGATTGATTACAGCTGTCGGTGAGAGCAATAACAGGAAAAAAGAAAGCAAAAACAGGGAAGAAAAACAAATGTATGGATATTTTAAGCGACTGACTGAAGACTTTGTATATAGAATGACCCGGTCATGGTTAGGAAGGGGGAACATTAAAGGAAAAATTGTATCTCTATTTATTGCTCCTCAAAATAATGACTAATTATATTAAAGCGAAAATTGATTACACACAGGAAAATAAAAAGTCTATGCTATGGGGTGATATAGATGAAATAATAATAAGAAGAACAAAATGATTACAAAAACAGGCAAGATTCGGTATGAAAAATGATTTGCTATGAATTGTGTAAGTAACTGGAGTATCATTACTGTTTTTCAACTAGAATAACTTTGGCATTTAATAACCCACAAAGGTTCATATGTCAGTAAAGAAACCAAACCAAGCTTCCAAGAGAAATTTAGTCTCTTTTAATGGCAGCACAAAATACTGACACACTAACCAGTTATCATCATCATCATCATCATGTCGTGCCACCAGCACGGATATCCTTGACACTCTCTCTGCCACTTCTCCCTATCGTTCATCGCCTCAGGAAAGTCTTCAGGGCTACATCCCGTATCCTCACAGACCTGCTGTATGTATGTTCTAGCAGGTCGTCCTGCTTTTGCTCGGCCATATGTGGGGGTCCATAAGAGTACATCACTTATGAGCTCGTCTCTGCTTCTCCAGCAGTGTCCTGCGTGGCTGGTTAGTCTAACTAGGATAGTTTTCGTGATGGGAGGCAGGTGGCTGTATAGTTGTTGCTTTGTGGGGTGTTGCCGCCAGGACTTATTCAATATTGCTCTCAACAATCTCGTGTAATTGCCGTCTAGCTTCTTCTCCAGCTGTTTTGTTATCGTCCAAGTGGTGCATCCATACAGCAGTATCGACACAGAGAGAATTCGCAAGAGAATTGCAAGTATACAATTCCCTTAGTTTGTCGCTTGAAGTATCCGTACAATTGTTGTTTTTTTTTCTAATTTTTTCTTCTGGATTTATTGATTTTACTATGATATATTCACAAACTAGAAACAGTCCTATAAAATTCAGAAAAGGGTTTTGAGATTTAATAGATCACCTAATACCGGCCCGAATAGCAGACCTAGTGATAATGAATGGGAAAAAATGTCTTCTAATGGATTTTGCCGTTTCAGTGCCCACCCAGAGAAAATCTTTTAAAAAGTGAAATGATAGACAAAGATTTGGACCTTGCTAGAGAGCTGAAGAAAGTGACGGTATTACCAATTGTGATTAGTTCACTTGGAATGCTTCTTAAAGATTTGTAAAAGAGATGATACAAATTGAAGATTTGAGAAAGAACCGGGATTTTCAAGACCATTAAAAGAAAAGAATATTTAGAAAAGTTCTGCAGACAATTGGCGGCTTGCAGTCACCCAGACTTGAGTCGAATACCACCCGTTAAAACTGTTGGAAAACTACAAAGGGGTATAATAATAATAATAATAATAATAATAATAATAATAATAATAATAATAATAATTGCTAGCGAAAGAAGGAAGATTAAAGAGATATAGACAAAGGGTGAAAAAAAATACAGACAACACAGGACTTTCCAAAAATAACGAAAGAAAATTCTATCAACAATTGGTTGGGAGTGACACGAAAACATACCAACAGCCAGATGCCAAAGAAACCGAACGATTTTGGACGAAAATATGGCAACCAAAACAACATAACGAAAATGCTGAACGGATAAACAATATCATAATAGAACAAGAAGGACTTGAAGAAGGTCCCAAAACGGAAATATAGATCGACTTACTCAAAACAACACTAAAAAGAATATCAAACTGGAAAATGCCAGGCCATGTTGGAATTCATGGTTTCTGATTCAAGAAATTCACCTCCATTCATTTCAGACTAGCATTAGAAATGAACAGATACCTACAAGGCGTACAGGTATCTGACAGGATGATCGAAAGAAAGATTACATTAATCCAAGAGGAACCTAGCAAAGTCTGAAAGTAAACGTAATGGCACAACTGGAGTTCACATTTACGGACCTTGCGACCGCAGTCCATTACTTTAGCGATTATGTTCTGGGATTCACCTTCTCTATTGCAGTTTCCCCTATTTATTCGTGTCCTGGTCATCTCAAGTGTTATTTTCTTAGTATCAATACTTTCTTGGAGTATCAATACTAACTCTCATCTCATTTGTATTTTAGGAGTTATATTAAAGCTGAGTGAGCAAGTGTCGTCTCCGTTTCTTTTTTTAATTTTTTTTTCCTATTTTCTTTCTCTGGTGTAAACCTTTGTCTAACCTTTTTTCTTTTTTTTACTGATTGTCTTTTTATTGACTGACTTTTCTGGTCAGCAATTGGTTTAAACTCCACTTACAAAAAAGTCCCGTTTTTTTTTTCTTTTTTTCATCGCTGGTGATCAGGTTATGCTGCAACCAAATCTCCAACTCTATAATCAAATGGCATTATGGCGAGAGAGAAAAAGAAAACAGCAATATCTTATGTCCAATTTTATGAAGCAAGTGCAAGTCACGTGGTTTTTCATAATACCTGTATTGACCATTCAGTAAATTCTTCAAGATATACACCCACTAATGAATACAATATACTCTGTGGATTTTTTCTTATCAAATATTTTTTTAAGAAATATTCATGATAATTCATTTATTGGTAAGATGTTTTCATATTCAGATTTCATTGTGCGGATAGATAGAGAGATAGACAGATATTGCACATATCAGAAATAAATATAAATCAGACGCGAATTATTGATGTTAATTTTTTAAATAACGCACACATACAAAAAACGTGGAGGAGTCACCGTTGGGTAGTGGCAAACGTACTAGACTGCGACATTATAGTAAGCAGTTTCAAACTCCAATCACGTCACTGTGCTTACTTTCGGACAAATGCCCTTGAGAAATGTGTGAACCCTTTTATCTCCCAAGCGATGGGTTAAATAGTGTCACTGCTGTTCTTCTCACGAAGTTTGATATGGCTTTAAACTAAGAAAACGAAATCCAGCTGAAACCCGTCATAGAGATTTTAAAAATCGCTTCATGAATATCTAAATGAGATATCAAAAACCAAAAAAAAACAAAAAAAGAAAAAAAAAACAATTAGCAAAAAGAAGACATTTGATTTCCCTCTGAAACCGATTACATAGGGTTAAGTTGATGCGAATTTTTAATATTGATTATGCAACTGCATTTTTTATCATCTTTACTAATCACAGATATTTTACACGGCGTCAATTTGATTTTGAAAATCATTCTTTTCAAAATACTGATTAAATACTGACCAACGGATGTTGGTGAACCTGTCTGGTTGTATCTCTAGAAACAATATATCGTATCCTGGCTACGACGCTAAACGGTTTTCCATGCTGAGTAATCAGTTCTAACAGTGGACTCGACCCTTCATTCTATTAATGACAGATCGACTCTAATTGGGAGTATTAGTACCTGATATTTCTGAGCGAGACGAAGTTAGAAGCGAGACTGTGGGTACAAAGAATAAAGAGAGTTCGGTTAAAAGACAGTTTTGTTGTCAAAAACAAGGTCGACTTCAATGACGCGAAGTATAGATATTCGTCAGAAAATAATTCGTTTATGAACTAAAGATTATATAATATTTGATTGGAATATTGATACCATATAACTTTGCGCTACGAATTGATTATTATTACATAGGAATAGTTACTTTAAATTATATAATTTGTATAAATTATCAGATAGCAAAGTGGTGAGAGTGTTTGCTAATGGTCCTGGAGACCGGGTTTCAATTCCAGGTCGAGTCATACCAAAGATACAAAAAGTGGTAATTAATGCCTCCTGGCTAAACTAGGGTAAGGATCAAGGGCAAGTGGACCCATCCATAGAAAGGAGTATCACCGACCTCGTCACCTCGGTGTTGTCACTACTGAAAAGGGAGTTTTTGCGCCGCCCTTTATTACGGTCGACTAACATACTTATTAGATAAGAATACTTGAAAGGTTATAACTGTATGCAAAATAATGAATACTATTATAGAGAAATACAAAAAGTTAGAAAAATGATGCAGACGAAATGTTCAAAATATTGATAATCATCCTTTTAATCCATCAATTCGAAATGAATCAAATTCCGGCTAGAAATAATCAATAAGGCTTCGATATTCTGTCGTTTCACGGAATTAGATGAGTTTCCTTCTCTAGGAAAGGTTCTGGTTTCTGTTCTGGTTTCCGAATGTATGGTAAAAATTCAGGCGCTTGAGCCACTCTTAGTGGACCATCTGTATCCATATTTATCAAACCCCTCCGCTCGGGCTGGATATGACACAAGGTCAATTTTTAAGCGAAGTTTAACAGGTTTGAATTCAGACTTTTCCTTCTCCTAGATAGTCTGCCCTACTATTTACCCATAGCTGAAGGGAGAATAATTGGATGCATACCTTTCCCAAGGGTATTAATGCTCTGTGAAATGCAATCAGCCTCGTCCGGGATTTGAACTCGTGGCGCCGTGTCCATTTCCTACGATGATAACCATTACACCACGGCCACCTCCATCTTTATCAGCGTTTCATACCTGATTTTGTTGTTTTGAATTCACTTACTATGTGATCAACTGTTTTATTCTTTTCCGCGCATTTGGTTAGCTTTTCCATGGATTATATCTTTATTATCTTCTCTACACAATTACTTTCTCTGGTCTCTATCAGATATATTTCATTTGTTTTTTTTTTGCTTTAGTTTTGGTTCTTGTCCGTGCGCCTAAAACTAGAGCAGCTCACATTACTTATATGACGACGGGGACCTTCATATTGGTAATTAAGGGAGCACTTGCCAACCATGACACTCAGATCTGACCGTTTAAGTGTCACGTTTACTGTAAGTATGATTTTATTCTACGCAGGTTTTTCAACAGCAGTTGTATCTGTTGATTTTATACTGAAATCCGAGTGATAAAAAGTCTCCTTAGCTCTCAGGCAATGTCTAGGTATATGTCACTCTGTGGTCTACTGTTATATCTCTATCACTACATAGCCTAGACTTGTAATTTTCCTGCGTATTATTATTATTATTATTATTATTATTACTTATAAGAGTTTTTCACATCAGCGTAAGCTGATGGTCTTTCACTGGAAATTGAGTGCTTGCAAGTCTCCTGAGGTTTTCAGGACTCTTCTCAGTATTCTGGCCGTTTTCAATAATGCTGTTGTTTGGATAGTCTCCCCTCGGCCGCCAACTTCCAAATTCTTCAGGCCCTTTAATAATTCTTTAGTTACTGTGCCAAAAGCACCAATCACAATTGGTATAATTATCATCTTCATGTTCCATAGTTTTTACAATTCTCTAGCAAGGTCGATATACTTATCTCTCTTTTCACATTCTTTCAGTTTTATTCTGTGATCAGCTGAGACAGCAAAATTATCATTATTATTATTATTATTATTATTATTATTATTATTATTATTATTATTATTATTATTCACTCATTAGAGCTTTTCACATCAGAGTTAGCCGATGGTTTTTCACTGGAATCTGAGTGACAGCAAGTCTCCTCAAGTCTCCATGACTCTTCTCAGTATCCTGGCCGTTCTCAATAATGCTGTCGTTTGGATGGTCTCCACTCGTCCGCCAAATTCCAAGTCCTCCAGTCCCTTTAGTAATCCTTTAGTTACTGTTCCAAACGCACCAATTACAATTGGTATAATTGTCACCTTCATGTTCCACGGTTATTTTAATTCCCTAGCAAGGTCGAGGTACTTATCATTCTTTATTATTATTATTATTGTTATTCGATTTCCAGATTTACTTTCTGTTTTTTATTTGATTGTTTGGGTTTTATGACATATCAACCGTTGTTGGTTATTTAATGCCGAATCCATTTTTATACAAAGAAACAATTCTATTTCAAACAATTTAGTTTAGCATAAGTATACAGTTTAATCGTCAAAGACATTTCTATTTAAAGCTATTCACATTTGTCAAACAGTTATAATTCAATCAATTCAGTTGAATGTAAGTCTAGTTTTTGTCCACACTCAGTTAAATATCAAAACAGTCTATTTCAAACAATTCAGTTTAGCGTAAGTACTGTTTCAATGTCAAAAAATCATTATTTTTCAAACAATTCAGTTTAGCATAAGTACGCCGTTTAAATGTCAAATCAGTTCAATTTCAAGCAATTCAGTTTTGCATAAGTACGCAGTTTAGTTCTATTCGACCGATAGATAGGATCTTATCATGTTCTACCACTCCGGACGAGAGTGGACCTGGACGTAATGCCAATGAAGGAGTACTTCGCATTCCCCAAAGCTCCAGGACAAAAGAACCTCACCATCAGATTGTTTAGTTTCATATCCAGACGACTTGTAGTCGGGTGGGGGTGTTACCCCTCTGCAGAGATTCTGTCGATGTATTTTGCTGCCCCAGCAAACTGACCATTCTGTTTTTTACTATTCTTCATTGGGTCTTAACCTAACCTAGACTGAAGGAAGGGTTGTGATTGTAGGGTTCTTTCTTTCTATCTTTTTTTTGCTGCCCTTTTTTAATGATATTTTTTGTTAGCTTAGTTAGTACTCTACGAAGGAGATGGGCACTTCTGCAAAGTGCGATTTTTTGTATTTCATATAGGCTAGGCCTGTCAGGTATTTTGCTTGTTCATACCCTACCCAGGAACATTAATAGGTAAGTCTCATTCCTCAAAAAGACGTTGGACACTATTATGAGAGGTTGAATGCCTTTGCCGATGGTGTTTTACACGGTCAAGTCTGCCTGACGTGGGTGTTGAGGTAGCCCAGAATTCACATCATGCGGGCGACTGGTCTTGAGCCTCAGGGATCCATCCCCCAGGCGTCATCCCTTCTCCACAGGAATAATTTTATTGCCTGGTGCCTGAGGCACCTCTTTTTAGGGGAATGCCGATGGAACACGAGGCATTTTTTGAGCCGCAGGACGTGAATTGGCTAAGGTACCTTTAAAAATTCTTGCAATCAACTTGTTGTGATGGTGGGACGTACGAGAAATGAGCTTTAATATACTAGGTAGTCACCACTAGCAGCAGCTACCTTCTTTACACCGCTGGCAAGTATTTTATTTTGTAAATGTTTTAAAGATTTCCCTTTTCATTTCCAACCTCTGTTTTGGTTATTTCTCATTCAGTAATCTTTTGCTGGGATACAATCTATACCTAGGGTCCCCAGTATCAGTGGGGCAGTGATTGTTTAAGGCTCTTTATTTTCTCAATTTCTATTTCCAGGTCTTTATAAATACTTATTTTAATATGTTCTTTGACTGATATGTAACCATCTGTTAGCAATAACATATCAATTAGATAGCATGTTTAACCATATAACTGATTGAAAAAAATGAATAACTTCTTGATTATTTAATCTGGCAAGAGTGGGCTTGCCTCAAGACCTACCATATGTTATTTAAACCAACCAACCAACCAACTAACAAGCCCGTAAACTTATAAGCTAGATAGCAAGAGGGATTCAGTTTATATCTATTCTAATAAAAATATCGGTATCTTATTTTAAGACCGTCTGGTTTTTATATATAAACAACTATTTTTTTTTTTTTGCTGGCCATTCTCTTTTGATTATTTATCTACGCTGTAATCTGGCTTAATACGTATTTTCTATCATTCTTAGTGACATTTTATTTTCTTCTTTCCTTGCCAATATTTTTTTTTTAAATTTCTCTTTCGATTTTGTGATAGCTGTTCATCCTTTTATAACGATTTTCAACGTCGCATTTGTATCACTCAATAACCTTACATTATCTTTTGTCTGTTTTGAAGTAATATTTTCTTGTGACCGCTGGCACTATTGATATACTTGGAAGTAATAATAAATATCAATATATATATATATATATATATATGCACTCAAATAATGATAAACACAATTCTAGTTCCATAATAAAATTTCCGACCACTAAATAAGTTAATATAATTCAGACTTGTCCATTGTATCGAAATAATTAATCACATATCAGAAGTAACTCTCATGGTATATTTGACATAAAAATCGAAATAGATATCCTGAAAATCTACCGACATCGTTTGGTTAATAACAATTTAGGGGAAAGTGGCTGACTTGCAGACTAACGTGGTGGCTTATGTTTTGGACTGTAACATTGGTGTAGGTGAGTTCGAGCTTCAGTCACGTAACTGAGTTCACTTTCCGAACTAATACCCCTGAGAAAGATATAAACAACTAATCCCTTTAAATGTTATGAGTTAAATGCGACGACTGATTTCCTTCTACAAGGGTTGCTTTGGCATTTAATCATAATTACCAACCCCTCCGCTCGGGCAGGAAATGACACAAGGTCAATTTTTAAGCAGAATTTAACAGGTTTGAATTCAGACTTTTCCTTCTCCTAGACTAGTTGCCTCACCAAGGCTGAAGAACCTAGTCTGCCCTACTATTTACCCATAGCTGGAGAGAGAAATAATTGGATTTATACCTTTCCCAAGGGTATTAGTGCTATGTGATATGCAATCAGCCTCGTCCAGGATTTTGAACTTGTGTCGCCGTGTCCATTTCCTACAACAATAACCATTACACCACGGGCACCTTTACCATTTAATTACACACGAAACATTGCCATTAAACAAAAAACGAAACAAACTCAATCCAATTAAACCAAACCTACTTTCAATTTAATTGTGAAACGATTATTTTACATAATAATAGCTGATATGGTGTAGTTAAATGTGAAAAGAACAAAAACGACCTCTTATCTTTTAAAGAGAGAACAATTTAATCTTTTGATTGGTTGGTCGTTTGTTTTGTTTTACGCCATATCAACCATTTTTGGTTCATTTAACGCCAAATTGAATTTCAAACTATTCACGTTAGTATAAGTATAGTTTTTGTTTACAAACAGCTAAATGTTAAAAAAAATTCTATTTCAAACAAGTCAGTTAATTCTATTTCAAAAACAGTTATATTTCAAAAAGTTCAGTTTAGCATAAGTACGCAATTTAAATATCAAAACCGTCCTATTTCGAACAATTCAATTTAACAAAAGTTCACTGTTTAGTTTTATTTGATCTATAGATCGGACCCTATCAGGTGCTACCAGTCCGGGTCAGAATGGACCTGGAAGCAATGGCAATGAAAATGTACCCCGCATTCCCCAAAGCTCCAGCATTACTGGAACCTTACAATCAGAATGTTTAGTCTCATATACAGGAAACTCGTTAGAGGAGTCTTACCCTTCGGCAGAGATGCAGTCGTGGTATTCTATGACCCCAGTCGAATTGGGCCAACTTTAAAAACAGGTTTGGTTAGGTTGTATTTTATGGCATTTCAACCCTTATCTACTTCTAATTCTATTTACACGCACACATATATATATGTGAGTGTGTATATTAATGTCTATGTTTCTAAATATATATATATATATATATATATAATTGGGAAACTTGTTGGGGGGGAGTGTTACCCCTGGGCAGAGATTCAGTCGATGTATTGTACAGTCTCCCTAACCGACTGGGGATTTAGTCTTCTGATGCGTAAAATCTATGGAAGATTAGGTTTCTTTGTTTAATCGTTTATAACTTCTGTGGGTTATTTTATGCCAAAGCCATCCTTGTGGAAAACAGTAGGGATGTTATTCATTCAGTGATATTATTATGCTTTTCATAAGGGTAATAATTCAATAGTGAACTTAACAGTCTAAGGGAGTTCGATCATGCTTTCTTTCTGGTTTCAGTCAAGTATGTTAACCACTACGCCACGGAGACTCCCCGCTTAAAGAAACAGAAAATAAGAGAAAAACAACTTTAATTTAGATAGCAACCGAGAGAAATGAATGAAAGAAAAGCGAATAGGAACCCAAAATGAATTTGCTAAAAGCAATAGGAAAATAAAACGACGTGAAGTAAGCAAGGAAAAATGAAAATAAAAGTTTGAAATATTACCTAAAATGGAGAATTCGTAGACATATTTAATAGGTGTATGTGGGGGGTAATCGGATGTTTTATTTGCAGTTTTCTTTTTCGTATTTTCAGTAACCCTCAGAACTAAATGATATGCATGGTTTACTTAATAATAACCCCTACAGCGCTTGACTAACCTATTGGCTGGGACTCTAGAATACACTAAGTGCATCGCTGCAAAAGACTAAGACACTCTCCAGCGAGTGTACTGGGTATGCATTAGGTGCATCTGATATTGAGATTCTAATCCTTGAGCTTTGCCAAATGTGGAGTATCATTTCATTGCTATTATTTCCAGGTCCACTCTGTGTCGGAGTGGTAGTACTGGTCGAGGTCTTATCTGTGAGTCAAATAGAACTGTTCAATCTTTTATTTAGGATTATTATTATTTATTATTTGATATATATATATATATATATATATATATATATATATATATATATATATATATAAACATGTAAAAATATATAAAAATGTAAACAAACAGACGTTGCTGCTGCTGTTGCTACATAAATACCTTAAAAATTCCCCTAGCCAATGTGGTACGCTTGTTGGCCGAGCAGTCTAAGACTTAGTCTGACGTAAAGTTGGATGGGTTTCGATCCCGGCTTCGAGCGTCCTACTTATCTAACCTCACTGAAGAGTTCTGATAGAACGAAACAGTCTGTCTCTGGATGACAATATATATATGATTTGTAAGTGAACAGTTTGTAGTTGATTTTATTTGTAAATGCGTTGAAGCTTATTTGTTTGTACGCAATTAAATGGTTTTAAGTTTTGCCGTTTAGTGTTTGCACAGATTTAAAGGGTTTCAAGTATTTCTCTCTAACAGTAAGTACAAAAAGTAAACTTGGCGACTGTAGTCAAGGGCAACCAGAAGGCTCCCTTTTCAGTAGCTACACCACCAAGGTGTAGGGGAGGGCGCTACTCGATTCTCTGGATTGTTTCACTTTACCCTTGATACGTACCTACCTTATACTGCTGAGTGTTAAGCAAGGAGGTATCAAGTACCATTTTTAAAGTCTTTGGTATGACGCGATCTGGGATTGAACACAGATCTCCCGGATCATTGCCCAACACTCTACCCATTAGGCCAATGAGCCGGTTTCTCTAACAGTAATAATTCTATATAATAACAATCATTGGTTGGCACACAGAAAAGTTGTTCTTAGTACTTATAATATTAATATTTTATATGCACTTAATTAAATAGTGTGAAGTATTGCTATTTAACACTAATTCTGCTCAGTCGGTTGGGGATCTCTGCAGACGGGTAAGACCCTCCCCCACCACCAACAACGATTATCCTGTATATGACACTAATGGTGAGGTTTTTGTAACACAGGAACTTTAGTGAATGCAGTGTACCCCTTCATTGCCATCTGTCCGAAGTCTACTCTGACCCGGAGTGGTAGCACCTGGTCCTATCTATAGGTCAAATAGAACTAAACTGTTGGTTGAGATTAAACTCCGTACTTATGCTAAACTGAGTTGCTTGAAATCGAACTGTTTTAATATTCAAACTACGTAGTTATGCTAAAGTGAATTGTTTGAAATGGAACTGTTTTCATGCTAAACGGAATTGTTTGAAATAGAGCTGTTTTAACAGTTAAATGTATAAAAAAAAAACTATACTTATTCTAAAGTAAATTGTTTGAAATATAACTCTTTACATGAAAGATGTTTGTTATAGGTACAAACAAGGAATAAAAGTATCTTTAAATAGGTTGCGCAACGAATAGATTTGTATTTTTTTTTAATTTATGGATTTGGCATTAAATAACCGACAAAAGTTGATATGCCAGAAAACCATACCAAAACCTCAACTGTGTGTAAACAAAAACTATACTTATACTAAACAGAATTGTTTGAATTAGAACTGTTTGACTGAACTGAATTGCTTGAAATAGAAATATTTTTGGCAAACTCTACTTCTGCTAAACTGAATTGTTAAATATAGAACTGTCTATTGTATAAATACGGATTTGGCATTGAATAACCTACAAAGGGTGATATGCCATGAAACCTTAACAAACAAATAAACAAACAAACAAACAGACAATTAGCACAAAATATTCTATTCAACAGTATTCATTCGTTTGCACTCAGTTAAAGTTTACCAACTATTGCTATAAAACACTAATTATTCAATTTTACGTCATTTGTTCGCGCACAATTCTATGGTTTAAAGTATAGCAAATGATTAAATATTTCTTTTTGACTCAGATGGGTTCCTATCAGATACTATCACTCCGGGTCAGGGTGGAACTGGGACTAATGAAGAGGTAGTCCACATTCAGGGCTGTAGCCTCATCATCATTTGGTTTAGGGTCATTGGACACTTGTTGGCATTGAATAACCTACGAAGGCTGATTGATGTACCATAAAACCAAACCAAACCAAACCAAACCAAACTGTACAGTAATGCTGTCTAATCCCCACTTACTCGCTTGTAAACACACACAACCATATGCACGTACGCACCTGTATTCGTGAATTCAAAAAATAAATAAGCTTAGTTCCTGGAAGCATATGCCTCTCTTTCACACACACACAAACATACATACACATGCGTGTGTATGTATGTTTATATGTGTATGTATATGTAAGGCAAAGTTAGAGACCTACTACATCTTTGAAACAATTTTACATTGGCATAAAATATCAGTTATTCAATAAATTTTTTTTCTTGAAAAGTCTTTAAACAGTTTTTATTACTTAAAAATAGTGTGTTCATTATTGTTTGGTCTTTAAAAAGAATATTAGAAATATCTTCGTCGTTGTCTGGAAACTACCCCTTATACCAGATATATGTATAGATTATTGAAATTCATGTCACATTTCACAATGCTTCTTCATAAACAAAATAAAATTAGACCGGCTCAAGGAGAAACAAAACTGAAATCGAGGCAGCAGTTGTTCGCTTAGAAAAAAACTGCTAGTATATGATATTGCTTGTGTTCCAGAACTAAACATAGTTGTCTCTCTTTTTGGGACATATAGGTGGGGCTTCCGAGAATCAAGTGACCGTAAGTCATGTGACATTTCGAGAAGCGAGTTCTGCCTTCTTTTCTGTACCAGACCCCAAACGAAGAAGACGCTCTCCTTCGTCTCCTTTTTTCGGGTAACACATGCGTGAAAATTATTCTGCGTGGATCTTTTCCAAAAGAAATGTAATTTTTTTACCTTTTGCCTTGCATCATTTCTTAGTCTGTGGAACAACTTATCCACATTTTTTACCCTTTGGTTTGGTTTGGTTTGGTTTCTTTGTTTAATGACATATTAACCTTTGTAGGTTATTTAATGCCAAATCTATTCTAGAAGAACAGTAGTGGTACTATTTAACCCATAGCTGGGAGGATAAGGGGGTTCATACCTTTCCCAAGGGTATTAATTTCGTGTACTATGCATGTCATCTATCTTAATCATGTATACTATAGTTGATTATAAAATGAATGTCGTCGTAGTCTAAATGGGCTTTGTCTTTCCTTACCGAAATATTTTGTGAAGTTAACCCTTGGCATAATGCATCACACAAATTCTTAAATCTCAATAGGTGTGTAAATAGAAACACGTTTACATTGACCTGGGTTGAAATATATTCATTATTTGGTGAATTTTGTCTTGTTCTGAAAAATTCTCAAAATCATTTTAATGTCTTCAAAATATTTCAGTCATGAAAATAAATACAAAAGAAATATCAGCATCTTGCAAGAATATATTTATATTGTTGTGTTCCATTTAAAATTCATTCTTGCTTATTCATAAATAACATTAAAAATCACTTGACCTGAGTTTTCACAAAACAGGAAAACATCTTAAGTAAACAGTGTAATATAAACGAAATATTTATAATTGATTATCGAACAAATACCATTAATATTTTATTAAGTGTTTCATTTTTACTTTCAAAATGACGTTTGATGCTTTTAATGTTGGGAAAAAGAACGGACGTTAAAACAATCTTCAAAAAAGCTCTGTTTATAATATTTGACATCAAGCGACTTCCTCTGCAGACTTTTGATGATGTTAATTAACAAAATGTTAGCCTATAAATCAAGTTTCTACGAATTCGCACAAAGAGGTTCCTTCGGACAAGTCCAAAGAGCCTTAGTTGTACAACGGCAGTAGCTTTTTCTCATATAGATATCATACTTAGTAAATCTAGTTTTTTCACAGCGAGGATGTTATTCCTAATTCTACAACTTTTTTCCACCTTTCGACGATTTCCATTTGATTTATTCTCTTGTTGACTTCCAAGTCTGATTTTAATGACTGACTGATGGAACGTCAACTGGAAATGAATTATTTTATGCCAAGTTGTTAGGGAATCACATTCATTGCATATTTGAATTTATATTTTTCATGTAGTTATTTCTTTCGAATTTTTTAATAGACAGTCGCATGATATTAAATATTCCAAATATAATTCATTTGCATACAGTTATAGGGTTTCAAGTATTCTTCCTAATACAAAAATTATATGATTTTAAGTAAATGTTTCTATTTAATGATACTCGTTTGTTTGCATGCAAAGAAAGATAAGAACCTCGATCTTGCTACGGTATTAAAAACTTATGGAACATGAAAGTGACAATTATACCAATCGTTATTAGTTATTTTGGTACAGTCACCAAAGGATTATTAAAGGGAGTGGGGGTCTTGGAGTTAAGAGGACGAGTGGAGATTATACAAACAACAAAATATGTGAGAACGTGTTGTATAGTCACAGCCAACTATACGTATACATATACATGCGGAAACATAGTCAACACAATAATGACGAGCGAACACAGTTCTTTAGAAAAATATACCTCTCACACTTTATTCGAAATGGTTGCGAAAGGGTTGCGAAAGGGTTATGTGTGAGAGGTGAGTTGGAGACTGAACAAACTGCAACATATTGACCCCCAGTTCCTTTGTCTTTAGCAGCACTTCTTTCTCGTTCTGCTGGGCTGCTCAATCGGGGTCCTGAGGGCCCATAGCCCTCTGCTGGGTGCTGGTACTCTCTACAGCATCTTATCTCCAACTTGACTGACTCCAACTCACTGAATCTGTCTGTGGCCCCGGGTTATATAATAGTTTGCCGTCAACCTGCTTCTTGTGGGAGTCACATCTACACCGAATTCAACCCGTCCACAGTCAAGGTATACCCTGATATCTTCGACTGGATGCACCTGTTCCTGTATCGACGGCTGGGTCGGAGGTCAATATGTTACAAACGGCCAGAATACTGAGAAGGGTCCTGGAGACTTAAAGTGACTTGCAGTCACTCAAACACCAGTGAAAAGTTATCAGCTTAAAGTGGTGTGTAAAACTTTCAAGGTGTTATCAATAATAATGATAATCACAATAAAGCTCTGAAATAGGAGAATAACAGTGATACCTGTTGTAATTGGCTCACTTAGAATGGTCCCTAAAAGCTAGGAAAAGTGGATGGACGAGTTGGAAATCGGAAAAATCGAGGCCTTCTAAACAACAGCATTGTTAAGAGTGGCAAGAATAATGAGGAGAGTCTTTGAGACCTGAAGAGACTTGTATCTTAGACTTCAGTGGAAAACTTACCGTTAATGCTGGTTGTAAAAACTCTGAAGAAATAATAATAATAATAATAATAATAATAATAATAATAATAATAATAATCAACAAAAAAAGAGAACCTGCAAAATAGTAGACTTTGCTGTCCCAGCTGACCACAGAATAAAACTGAAAGAATGTGAAAAGAAGGATAAGCATCTTGACCTTGTTAGGGAATTGAAAAAACTGTGGAACATGCAGGTGACAATTATACCAATTGTAATTGGTGCGTTTGGAACAATAACTAAAGGATTACCTAAGGGACTGGAGGACTTGGAAGTTGGCGGACGAGTGGAGAGCATCCAAACTACTACACTGAGAACGGCCAGAATACTGAGAAGAGTCCTTTAGACTTGAGGAGACTTGCTGTCACTCAATCTCCAGTGAAAGACTATCAGCTTACGCTGATGTGAAAAACTCTAATGTGTAAATAATAATAATAATAATAATGGGACTTCGGTATACACACGGAATGACACACATGAACTCCTACAAACTCCTAAGGGACTTCCTCATACACACGGATCACCTAATCTCGGCCAGAAGACCAAACTTAATAACAATCAACAAAAAAGAAAAAGAGAATTTGCAAAATTGTAGACTTTGCAGTCCCGGCTGACCACAGAATAAAACTGAAAGAATGTGAAAAGAAGGATAAGTATCTCGACCTTGCTAGGGAATTGAAAAAACTGTGGAACATGCAGGTAACAATTATACCAATTGTAATTGGTGCGTTCGGAACAGTAACTAAAGGATTACTAAAGAGACTGGAGGTGTTGGAAGTTGCTGGATGAGTGGTGACCATCTAAACTACAGCATTATTGAGAACGGCCAGAATACTGAGAAGAGTTCTGGAGACTTTAGGAGACTTGCTGTCACTCAGACTCCAGTGAAAAACTATCGGGTAACGCTGATGTGAAAAGCTCTAATAAGTGAATAATAATAATGATAATAACAATCTCAACCTTGCTAGAGAACTGAAAAAACTATGGAACATGAAGGTGACGATTATACTAATTCTGATTGTTGCTTTTAGCACAGTAACTAAAGGGTTATTAAAGGGTCTGGATGACTAGGAAGTTGTCGGACGAGTGTAGAGCATCCAAACGACAGCCTTATTGAGAACGGCCAGAATACCGAGAAGAGTCCTGGAGACTTGAGGAGACTTGCTGTCACTCAGACTCCAGTGAAAAACGATCGACTAACGCTGATGTGAAAAGCTCTAATGAGTGAATAATAATGATTACTGATAATAATGATCAGCGTTAGCTGATGTGAAAACCCTAAATAGTAATAATATGGTTAAGAAAGGGAATCTTTTAGACAGAAATTGAATTTTTTCAAATAGCCGTATGAAGTAACAATATAATGACAAACTACATTAAAACAAAAATAGATAAGACGCAACAAAATAGTATATGTAGGATTCGTGGTGACAGAGATGAAACGATCAATCACATGATAAGTGAATGTAACTAATTAGTAAAATAAGATATAAGACTAAACATGACTGGGTGGGGAAAGTGATCCACTGGGAATTGTGCAAGAATTTTGAATTTCACCTTACGAACAAATGGTATATGCTCAATCAGAACTTATCTGGAGAATGAAACCCCAACGTTCTCTGGGATTTTCAAATACAAACGGATCATCTGATATCGACCAGATGACCAGACCTCCTGATTGTCTACTACAAAAAAATAGAGAACTTGCCGAATAGGGGAGTTTTCCCTCCGACCACAGGGTAAAATTAAATGAAGGTGAAAAAGGGATAAATATCTGGACATTGCTGGAGAGCAGAAGAAACTATGGAACATGAAGATGACGGTGATGCTAGTTAATATTGGTGCATTTGGAACGATCCCCAAAGATTTGTAAAGGGACTGAGAGATTTAGAAATCAGAGGACAACTGGAGACTATCAAACTTCACCATTACTAAAATCGACCTGAATACTGAGAAAAGTCCCTGTCATTCAAACTCAAACAATGAAAAACCATCAGCAAACGCTGTAATGAAGATTTCGCAAAGGAGTAAAATAATAATAATAAGCAAAATATTTGTGTCAAGAAAAGAAGGAGGAAGAGGACGCGCCAGCATTGAAGTTAGCGTGGATGTATAAATACGATGACTTGAAGATTATATAAATTAAGAGGTAAGAAAAAGTGAATGCCGTCACTTGAAACAGCAGCGACAGCATAATGTATAACAGAACAACAACGAGGAAACTGACATAGGAAGAAAACAACAGTATGAGTATTTTAAGCGACAAACAGTCAAAATCTTAAACGAAACCACTGGGAAACGCCTAAGAAATGAAAACTTTTAGAGAGAAACTGAATCTTATCTTATAACAACACAGAATAATGCTATAAGGACCAAATATGTTAAAACGAAAATCGATAAGTCGTAACAAAATTGCAAGTGTAGGTAATGTGATGATGAAGACAAAACGATTAATCACATAATTAGCGAATTTAGCAAACTAGTACTGAAAAATAAAAGACTAGACTTGACTGGGTTCAGAAGGTTATCTACTGGGAACTGTGCAAGAATCCGTCGTTAGAAAGAAGACAGAGAAAATTCCTCGGGATTTTGAGATATAAACTGATAACCTAATCCAAACGATCAGACCTATTGATAATCAAGGAAACAAAAAAAAAAAAAAAAAAGAAACCGTCGAATAGACGATTTGCCGTCCCAGCAAACCGCAGAGCGGAAATTAAAGAAAACGGAAAGAGAAAAAATTCTTAACCCTTTACAGAAAAAAAAAAAATGGAGCATGAAAGTGACGGTGATACTAATTATAATTGGCAAGCTCAGAAATGTCTACAAAGAGTTGGTAATGGGTCTGGAGGCGGTGCCCTTGGTGTAATGGTTATCGCCGTAGGAAATGGACACGGCGACACGCGTTCAAATCCTGGACGAGACTGATTGCATTTCACATAGAACTAATACCCTTGGGAGAGATATGAATCCAATTATTCTCCTTCCAGCTATGGGTAAATAGTCTGGCAGACTGATTTCTTCAGCCTTTTACGAGGCAACTAGTCCAAGGAAAACTCTGAATTGAAACCTGTTAAACTCCGCTTAAAAATTGACCTTGTGTCATATGCTTGATCGGAGGGGGAGGTAAATATAGGGTAATGGGTCGGGAAGAGCTGGAAAATGTGTAAAAGCTATCCACACTATAGCATTACTAAAAACAGTATGAGACCCGAGGAAATTTGTGGTCACTCAGATGTCAGTGAAAGACAATCAGTTAAACCTGGTGTGAAAAACTCGCAAGAAGTTAACAATAATAATAGTTATAATGATAATTGTAAGAAGCAAAATAGCTGATGTATGATCAGAGACGAAATGATCAATAACATGATAAGCGAATTCAGAAAATTACCGCAAAGAGAGTATAAGAATAGACGTGACTGGATGGACAAGGTGATCCACTGGGAATTGTACGAGAAGTTTAAATTTCACCATACGATCAAATGCTATGTACGCAACCAGAATCCGTCTGAGATATGAGACGCATAAAATTCACTGGGATTTTGAGAAAAAAGGGGATCATCAAATCTCTGCCTGACAATAAGACCTTGTGATAGTCAACTAAATAAATAAACAAAAGAGAAGCTGTCGAATAGTGGATTTTGCCGTTCCGGCTGACCCCTGGCTAAAGCTGAAAGAAATCGAAAAGAGAGGTAAATACGTAGACCTTGCTTGAGAACTGATAAAACAATCGAACATGAAAGTGACGGTGATACTAATTGTAATTGGAACGTTCAGTACAGTCATCAAATAATTGGTACAGTCATCGTAGAATTTGGAAATAAGAGGGCGAGTGGACACCATCCAAATTACAGTGTTGAGATCAGCTAGAATACTGAGAAGAGTCCTGGAGACTTCAGGGGGCTTGCTGTCACTCAGACTCCAGGGGAAAAAAAATCAGCTAACGCTGAAGCGAAACAGTTTTGAAGTGGTAAAATAATAATAATTATAATAACCCTTTGTAAACAATTCTAGTTTAAAAGTTACTATACTAAATACAAATAATTTACAGTTATATATATATATATATATATATATATGTGTGTGTGTGTGTGTGTGTGTGTGTGTGGCAACACCACATCATGTGCAGGATGTGACACAAGGTCAATTTATAGGCGCAGCTTAATAAGTTTGAATTCAGACTTTTGTTCTCCATGACTAGTTGCTTCAACTAGGCCAAAGAACACAGTCTGTCCTACTATTTAGCCATAGCTGGAGGGAGAATATTTGGATCCAAACCTTTCCCGAGAATATTAGTGATATGTGAAAAGAAAACAGGCTTTGAATACGATTGGCCGTGTCTATTTTATTACACCATCGACGCTCTATTTACAGTTAGATGATATCAAGTATTACTTTCGAGTATGAATGATTTTTAAGCGGGACTATTTGACTTATTGGTCGGAGGAAAACTGGTACTAACTCTCTGGATCGGGAAGTTATGACACATGCTGAAGTCTCACCATCTAATACAGTTTAGAGATATGTCATGGTGTGGTGTTCTTACACGTCTGCAGAGGACGCAGTCGGTGATATAGTCAGTCTATTTTAAGTATGACGATATGAACGTCGGATTTTGGAAAGTAATGTTGATGTTACGATCAGTGTCTCTGAAAGTTTCATTTGGTTTGTTCGCGTTTCATGGCTTATCAACCATTGTCGTTTATTAAATATTAAATCCTGTTTACGAATCATGCGTATTTAATCCTATTTACCAACCCCTCCGCTCGGGCAGGATATGACACAAGGTCAATTTTTAAGCGGAGTTTAACAGGTTTGAATTCAGAGTTTTCCTTCTCCTAGACTAGTTGCCTAACCAAGGCTGAAGAACCTAGTCTGTCCTACTATTTACCCATAGCTGGAGGGAGAATATTTGGATTCCTACCTTTCCCAAGGGTATTAGTGCTATGTGAAATGCAATCAGTCTCGTCCAGGATTTGAACTCGTGTCGCCGTGTTCATTTCCTACGACGATAACCATTACACCACGGGCATTTAATGCGTATTTAATGTATATGCATAAAAACATTTTGTTGATAACATTTTTAAACATGGCTGGGTTTGGCCCAGTCGGTTGGGACCGGAAAATACGGCGACTGCATCTCTTCAGAGAGATTAGACTCCCCCAAAGCGTTTCCTGGATATGATACTAAACAATCTGATGGTGAGGCTCCAGTAATTCTAGAGCTTTGGGAAATCCAGAGTACCCTTCATTGCTATCGTTACCAGGTCCATTCTGGCCCAGAGTGGTAGAATCTGATCGGGTCCTATCTATGAGTCAAATAGAATTGTTTCACATTTAAATTCTCCTCAAATGACCTATGCTCGATTGAATTGTCTGGAATATATATGTTTGATCATTTAACAGTCTATAAATAAATGACTGATATTTGATTGAATTGCTAGTGATAGATTGCAATACTTGGAATCATTTAACTTTGTTGACTAATACTAAATTCTATTGTTAGAAATATATCTTGTTTGTCATTTAACTATATGTATCTAGAAATTGTGTTAAGAAAGCATATATTTCAAATCACTTATGTAAAAACAGGATTTTGGCATTAACTAACAAAGAATGGTTGATATGCCATAAAACCAAACGAAACTAAATCATATCAAACCATACTTCAGCTCATTATTTTGTACTCACTTTAATAGTTTCAAGTATTGCTATGTAGCTGTGTAAAAAAATAGCTGAGGGATATCGTTTTATGCCTTTGGATTTAGTTAGGCTGAGAACATTTCGGCTCAGTGCATGGGTTACTTAGGTGCAACATTAACGCAGATGTTCGCGCGTGCGCGTTGAGCGGACGTGTCACTCAGAGATGTCACAATAGAAACCCGTGATGGGAAACGAGGTTACACCGGAAGCGCGCGGAGGATTTTAGGGATTTTGAAAAAGTCAGATAGTTGAGTTGAGTCCTGCCTCGGGAGAAGACGGTTGACTTTCGCTTGCTCGCGGAGGCCTTGCGACGGGTGCGCACGTGTTGGGGGTGGGTCAGAGGGAAAAGCCAGAATAGAAAGTATGTGTATCTCTCTCCTTATGTCGAAGAACCTTTAAACTCAAAGGTAATAAAAAGTTTCGTACCTGAACTAAGAAGTCGTTAAGTGTTTTTCGTGTTTCGAGATTCCTATGTTCTATGTATATATGTTATGAACATTCGATGTACGTTTCACGTAGCCATATCATGGCTACGTAACAGCTGTAACTATTTAACATTAGCCATTTATTTGCACACTATATTTGCTTTTTTTTCCACTCTTAAATAGTTTAACTCTTTGCTAGCTAATACTTATAATTGTATTCGATATTAATCCTTTGTTAACAGACAGTGTAGTGGTTACAGTTATTTTTATTTAATGCCAGTAATTCAGTTTAGGCATTCATTTAAAGAGTTTCAGGAATTACTATTGAACTCTAATTATTGTATTCAATATTACTAATTCATTTTGCACACAGTTAAATGGTCCCTAGTATTGCAATGTATCACCAACGATTCAAATAAACATCAGTTACTTGTTTACACAGTTAAATGGTTAAACAGTTCTATTTCTAACAATTCCATTTAACGTAAGTCTTTTGTTAGATCATAGTTGAAATGTCAAACAATTTTATTTGACTCAAGGATAACAGTGAACCTGGGAGAAATCGCAATAAAGGGATACCCCACATTCTCTGAAGCTTCGAGCCGGTAGCCTTACGATCGGATTTTTAATGTCATATCCAGGTCACTCGTTGGGGGATAGGATTACCCCTCTTCAGGGATGCAGTTGGTGTCTTGTGTTGCCCCTGATGGTTAGGTTGGGTTCTGAAACTGGAATTGTTTAAGTGAGTTGGAATTTCACCGTTCAGTTCGAACTAACATCTTTGAGAAATAAAAATAAGTAAAGTTGCCGATCTAGATCGAGGGTGACCCGAAGGCTCCCTTTTTCACTAGCTACTACACCGAAGTGTAGGGGAGGGCGCTACTCCATTCTCAGAATTGCTCCACTTTACGCTTTATCCTCACCTTATAGTGCTAAGTGTCAAGCAAGACGGACTCAATTAACATTTTTTGAGTCTTTGGTGTGACTTGACCTGGGGTTGAACCCCGATCTCTCGGACCATTGGCAAACACTCTGTTCATTAGTCAATGGGCCGGTTCTTGAGAAATACTTTAATCCTACCTAGATATATGAATAACAAATAGAAGAACTTGTCTTATGAATAATAAAGAAAAAGTCTCGCTATATGAATAAGAAGTTCGAAGGATTGCTTCATAAACAGCGATTAGATAACCTCACTAAATTAAAATATATCGATGATAACATTATTAAAATAAAATATAGAAAACATCAGTGAATAAATAAAAAGAAAATCTTGTGATATAAAACAACGAATCAAGTACTTTGCCATAAAGATAAAACAGAAAGCATCTCTCAATAAATAATACAATGAAAACCTTGCCATAGAAACTCAAAATTTTGAACCTGGCTATATAAATAAAACATAGAAACCATAGCTATATAAATTATACATAGAAAAAAGGCTATAAATATAACGCATAGAAAACATTGCTATATAAATAATATATAGAAAAATGGAATAAAAATGACACATAGAATACATTGCTATATAAATAATATATAAAAAAATGCTATAAAAATAACACAGAAAACATAGCTATATAAATAATACACAGAAAAAAGGCTATAAATATAACGCATAGAACACATTGCTATATAAATAATTTATAGAAAAATGTAATAAAAATAACACATAGAAAACATTGCTATATAAATAATATATAGAAAAATGTAATAAAAATGACACATAGAAAACATTGCTATATAAATAATATATAGAGAAATGCTATAAAAATAACATTGCTATATAAATAAAACACAGAAAAAAGCTATAAAAATAACGCATAGAAAACATTGCGAACTAAATTTAAAAACTTTGCTAAGTAAATAGAATTTGAGATGCTTGCAATATAAAGAACAGATAAAAAATATTACTATAAAATAAAAAATTGAGAGCCTTGCTAAAATTTGAATACATTGCTATATGAATAACAAATCGAAAATTTCGTTATATGAATAACAGATACCTCACAAAATGAATGTCAAATCGCAAACTATGGTACATGAATAACAAATAACAAATGATAAAACATGTCTACTAAATTTTCTTATTGTAATTCATATGATAAATGTAAAACCTTGCCATTAAACGAAAAACCAAAAGATTCAGTATAAAAAGAAAACATGAGCAAACTTTAAGTAAACGAAGAAACCAAGTCAAATAAGTAAAACATCGATAACCTCACTAAAAATAGCAAAACCAGGACCAGTATATATATATATATATATATATGGGTGTGTGTGGGTGGGTGTTTAATTGAGAACAATTGCATAAGCATATTAGTATATAGAGAAGCTTGGTATATATATATATATATATACATACACACACACACACACACATATATATATATATATATATATGTGTATATATATATTTATTTATATATATAATAAGTAAGTAAAGTTAGCGACCATAGTCGAGGGTGACCCGAAGGCTCCCTTTTCGATAGCTACTACACCAAGGTGTAGGGGAGGGCGCTACTCCATTCCCAGGATTGCTCCACTTTACCCTTGAACCGTACCTTATAATGCTGAGTGTTAAGCAAGGTGGTATCAAGTACCATTTTTAAAGTCTTTGGTATGACTCGACCTGGGATTGAACCCAGGTCTCCCGGGCCATTGGCGAACACTCTAACCGCTGGGCCAATTTGCTATATAAATAGCAAAAATGAATTTTTAAGAACTTACGGAAACTTGCAATTTAAGTAACAACTCTATAACTTTTTTCAATAAGATATATATATATATATATATATATATATATATATATATATATATATATATATATATATATATATATATATATATATATATATATATATATATATATATATATATATATATATATATATATATATATATATATATATATATATATATATATATATATATATATATATATATATATATATATATATATATATATATATATATATATATATATATATATATATATATATATATATATATATATATATATATATATATATATATATATATATATATATATATATATATATATATATATATATATATATATATATATATATATATATATATATATATATATATATATATATATATATATATATATATATATATATAATGAAATAACTAACGGAAAAAGATGATCATAAAGTCAAAGAAATTTAGATACGTTTGAAGCGAAGAAAATACATTATCTTCGAAACTTATTACATTGGATTAATTTCGTTCTTCAAATCCGATCTTCTTTTTATTTTGACGCCAAAAGAAGTTTTCTTTTTCCCCAACATCGTAGCCTGGAACTTTCTCGCACCTATTTCACTTCAATTGCCGCGTAATTCCCTCATTAATGAACCGCCACAGAAGACCTTCATTTCGTCTCCAATCTTAATACAGATTGTCGAGACGCTACCTAGTTGATTGATAAGCATCATCTTGCCATTAACCCGTGTCGACACCTAGATTCATCTTCCGTTCCTACCAAACATATCTGCATGCACACAACGAGGACAAACTGATCAAAATTATCTAATTAAATCCAAAACCAATTATCGAGATAGAAGGATGTGCTCAGGTGCACTTGGCATGTATTTTTCACAAGCCATTCTATGTAAAGGTAATAGAATTTAAGCTTTGTAGTGAGGTTAGGAGATCAAGTACGGCAAGGTTCTTTTTTTTTTTTTTTTCGTTCGATGAAAAAAGTGAGACTGAAGAGATATATTTCTACTTGCTCATTTTAAATATAACAAAATTAATAAATAAATAAAACCACAAAAAAAAAAAGAAAAGAAAATAATGTTAAATCTGTTCTTTCTAACTTATCAATCATAGTATCTCCCTTAAATACATACACACTTATGGTTTGATTATAAAACGGTTAACTTCTTCAAAAAATAAAAAAATAAGTCAATAAACATAACTTTAATTAATAATAAAAGAACAATCAAATTGGTTATTACTTGTTAAAATTCATTACTAAACTCAACAATATTGAAATGATCGCTATCTAATGTTTGTGGAGATATTTGCGGTTTAATTAAGAACCGCAGCAGCCCTGGAACTAAAGTAATCAGTGAGCCAAAGCTGACCCTTGACCTTATATGAGGCAAATGATTTTCTGGGCTATTTCTTGGAAAAAGAGCCTCTTTTAAGCAGTCAAATTAAAGGCGAATAGAAAAAAATATCCTTATAACAATGCAAGTCAGTCAAAAAAGTTAACGAAAGAAATGATCCGATACGAAGTAAAAAAAGGAGTTTGAAGTGTGATTCCGGAAAATAAAATGTTGGTCAGTTCGTTTGTTTAATGGTGCATCAATCCTACTTGGTTATCCAATGCCAATTCTCTCTAAACATATGACTTGTACGTGAATATTTTAGTTTTTGGAAGATAAAATATATATTTACTGTAAACTGCGGCGTACATGTCGATTTATCCAGCTGGAAAAAAATCTCTAGAAAACTAGGGACTAATAATCGATATACAACACTAACAAAAAAAAATACAATTAAGATGAAATAAATTCGGGCGGTGTACAACCGTATCGGTAATTATACCTATGTAACTAAAAGCCCTAGAAATATTCCTTACATAAATAATGAAGAGAATGAAGATAAAAAATATAGAGGGTGTTACAGAAATGCCTGCAACGTTTTAAATAGCTCTTTCAGCTAGGGCTAAAGAATGCACGGACTGATTCTTTGCATCGGGGTAACCCTCTCTCAACGTGTGTTTTGGATATGACATAAAACAATCGATTGATGAGACTCCAGTAATGCTTGACCTTTGGGGAATGTGGAGTACCCCTTCATTGCCATCGCTACCAGGTCTAATCTGGCCCGGGGTGGTAGCACCTGATAGGGTCCTATCAATGAGTAAAATAGAATTGTTTGACATTTAAACTCTCTGCAAACAAATGACTTATGCTAAATTGAATTGTTTGAAATAGAGCCGTTTGATCATTTAACTGTGTGTAAACAAATGACTGATTTTCAATTGAAGTTTACTTGTACCAGCCTAAAATGTGGCAGGTATTTTTGCCACTCTTTTTATTTCAATACTTGTCAAACTGATTAATAATAAAGGTCCATTTTTACCAGAGGAGGAGTAGTGACCGTTGCGTAGTGACTAATGTGCAGACTGCGACAACATTGTGAGCGATTTTGAAATCTTGTTCAGCTATTACGTTCACTTTTGGTCCAATACTCTTATGGGCAGTAAGAACCCCTTTGTCATAGCTATGAAATAGATATTACAACAGCTGTTCTTTTAAAGGTGTTGTTTTGGCAATAGATAAACAATGGAAGTTGATATGCCATTACTCAAAGGAACCGGGCTGAAATGTATTATTTAACTTGGTTTGGTTGGTTTTAATAGCATATCCACCATTTAATGCTAAATGTTTTTTTATACATATATGATTTGCAAACGCTTAGTTTGTAGATAATATTTTAATTTGAGCTAAAGCTCATTTGTTTGCAACAGTTAAATTATTATATGATGTGTCAGTTTATTGTTTGTGAGATTGTTTTTTTTGCACAAAATGTTTACTTTGGTTTGCACGGATATAAAATGTCCGAAATATTCAAACACGAATAGTTTTATTTAGTATTAATTATTCGTTTGGTTTGGTTTCTTTGTTTAATGGCATATCAACCTTTGTAGGTTATTTAATGCCAAAGCCATTCTCCTAGAAGAACAGTAGTGGTACTATTTAACCAATAGCTGGGAGGATAAGGGGGTTCATACCTTTCCTTAGGGTATTTGCCCGAAAGTGAACGTAATAGCGCGACTGGAGTACGAACTCGCGTACTACGATTCCGCAGTCCATGGCTTTAACCATTACACCACGAGGACACCCCTTATTTGTTTGTACACACTTTAATATTTTCAATATTTGCTAACATAAATAGTTTTATTTGCACACTGCTAAATGATTTCAAAAACCACTATGTAATACAAATAATTCAATTTACAAACAAAGTGAAAGAGTTTCACGTATTGCTATTCAACACTAATAATTCTGTTCAACATTACTTATTAATTAGGACCTAGTTAAATTTTCGAAGTATAGCTATGTATAACAAACAATTCAATTAAACATCAGCTATTTTTACTCACTGCTAAGTGGACAAATATTTCAATTTCTGGTAATGCAATTTTGTATAAGTCATTTGTTTTCACTTAGTTTAAACGTGGCACAGTTCCATTTGATCCATACACAGGACCCTACCAGGAGCTCCCGACCTGAGTCGGAATGAACCTGGGAGTAATCGCAAAGAAGGGGCATTCTATATTCCCCAAACTTCACAGCTTGTGCTTTACCTTCAGATTGTTTAGTATATTGTTCAGTACACTTTTTGGGGCGGCGTCCTATGCCTCCGCAGAGATGTAGCTAGTGTATTCTACAGCGACAGCCAATTGGGTACTGAATTATTTAAGCTTACACAGGAATTAATTTTCTATTACTCCTTAGAATAGATACTGATATAAAAAATTTAAGAAAAAAAACAAAAAAAAAACAAAAATGACGACAAACACATTCCAGTTTTACCGTTTCTAGACGGTTAGAAGCTTAGTCTAACGTAAATTTGGACGGGTTTCGATCCCGGCTTCGAGCTTCCTACGTGTCTAGCCACACTAAAGAATTCTGATAGAACGGAACAGCCTGTCTGTGGATGACAATATATATATATGTGGGTGGTATGTATATAAAGAAAATAGACAAACAAAGTATTCCAAATTTGATGAATTTATTATGAAAGAAAGTCAAGGCTAAACGTTTCGGTCTTAATAAATCTTCATCTGGACATTAAGACGGTAAAATGTGTTGTTTGGACGGCAACGGATGTTTTTTACATTTACTATTATTTATATTTCTCTTATTATTTCATTAAACACCCATCGCGGTGCTAATAACCGTTTTCACCATCTTAATGTCCTGTTGATAGTTTATTAAAACCGAAACATTTAACAATGACTTTTTATCATAATAGATTCATCAAAATTGAATTAATTTATCTCGTCGTGGCCGAGTGGTTAAGGCGATGGACTAGAAATCCATTGGGGTCTCCCCGCATGCGTTCGAATCCTAACGGCGACGTGTGACTTTTCGAGCTCGTAAGTGTCGTACTACTATGGACCCCCACATATGGCCAAGCAAAAGCAGGACGACCAGCCCGAACTTACATACAGCAGATATGTGAGGACACAGGATGTAATCCAGAAGACCTGCCGGAGGCGATGAACGATAGGGAAAGGTGGCGAGAGATGGTCAAGGATATCCGTGCTGGCGGCACGACATGATGATGATGATGATGTTCGGATTTACTTCCATATATATATATATACATATATAATTTTTTTGTCAATTTAACCGTATGGATTAATTATATATGTATATAAAGTATACGCACACAGATATAGAAACACATATACATACAAGTAGGGGTACCTCGGGTGGTGTAATGGTTAGCGAGGTAGACTACCAAAACTGCAGGAGTGAGTTCGATTCTCATATGGTGCCCAATTCATGCAACCTTGTGCTACATCTAAACAAAAAGCTTAGTAAATTACCACATATACATACAAGTATACACATACAGTAACACACATACATGAATGTATGTATAAATATATATGTGTATGGAAGTATATATATATATGGAAGTATATATATATATATATATATGGCAGGAAAAAAGGGATGTGAATCCGACGGTATGCGGAAAAAAATAAAACCGTCACGTGGTAACTTTGAATTTCCTTAATAATAAATATATCACTTTTGGATTACATTGTTTTACTATTTTCTTCAAACTGTCGGGTATATATATATATATATATATATATATATATATATATATGTGTGTGTGTGTGTGTGTGTTTTGGGAAAGGGTCTTGCTCCTCTGCTTAAATGGATTTTGTGTATTCAACCTTCCCCCATCCGACTGGTCTAAATATATTTTTTTAAGTGCTAATAAATAATTATTATTTCCAAAGATTTTCCCCTAGGAAGAGTTCTTGTCGATATTCAAAACTAATCCCCTCAGAAAATGAATATTTCGATGTTCATATATATCATTCTAATCAATTTTCCTTGAAATATTATTCATTGAAGTTTTTTTTTAAAACCTACACATTGAAAACAATCAGGAACAGTATGAACACATTTGTAGTACTTTAACCAAATGATCGAGATGGAAATCTAACGGAAGAGATGCCATTCGACCTTGTCATTTGATCACATTGACAATTTAACTGTTTGGTTCTCATGTTTACTGATACATTGAAAACAACTGCTAGCCATCTAGTTTCCAAACCGCCTTTTACTCTGAGAAGGAAAGTCTTATTTCTTTTCTCAAGAAAATATCAAAGTCCCTAAAAGTAGGCTTCGAAAACAATCAAACATACGTACGCTATGCAGGACACATCATGAATATCTAAAGAAAAGTAAGAGTAAGAATAAGAGGTGGATGAATCTACGGAAGGGAAGAATTTTACGGGAGATATGACGAGTGGGGAAAATTGGCGGGAAATGTGGCTGCTATATTTGAAGTTGAGAATGTTTAAAGAAGGTGTGTCAATGATTAAATATAGAGCTTCAAGTATTTGTAATTTTTTTATGAGTAATATGGCATTTTTTTTTCAGTAAAAAGTTTTGGGGCAAAACGTTCATGGCATCTTCCCAAATTCATTCCATCCAAAAGTCAAGCGACTCATACGGAGACTTGAACGGATCAACCGACAAGAAAGATACGAAATGTCTGTCATATTTCACACACACACACACACACACACACACACACACACACACACACACACACACACACACACACACACACACACACAAGCAAATATATATATATATATATAGATATATAGCAAAAAAGCAGGATAAAACTCTGAGTTTCACGTTTACGACCTTCTGATTAGCAAATATCAAGACTTCGTGAATTTTTATAATTCAATCAAACATGTATATATATATATATATATATATATATATATATATATATATATATATGTATATATTGTCATCCACAGACAGGCTGTTTCGTTCTATCAGAACTCTTCAGTGTGGTTAGACACGCATGCATATATATATATATATATATATATATATATATATATATATAATACAAGGAAACTGTCAAAGGATCAGACTATTTAGTAATAATTCAAAGGGTAGGAATATCCAATTGTGTTCTGAAAGCCAACTGCTGTCGACTGTATAATTAATTTCAGATTAAAAATACCTCAAAACTGACCTGCAGAGCGCGCGCGCACGCACACACACACGCACACACACACACACACACATATATATATATATATATATAATATTTAAGAATATATATATATATATATATATATATATACATATATATATATATCTTTCCATTGAAGGATGTCCCTTGTAAGTCTGACAGAAACGTAGAGATCATGAAAGAAGTCACTTTATACTGTTGATGAAAGAAATCAACAAATTTATATTTCTACTTTGTTCCTAATGATTATTGATATAAATTCTTTTTCAGGAAAGGCGGAAAACCTCTCCATGTTCTCTAAAAAAATTGAAACCTCTCAAAAGGTGCTTCTAAAATCTAACCAAAAAAAAAAAAAAAAAAAGACATCCGCTCTGCAGAGCACAAGTAGTATACCTCTGAAACCCAAACTTTCTTGTCGATTGTTTCAATACTAAAAATAGCCTTACGTACCTACTACTGTGAAATATCTACATTTGCGCTCGAAGACCGATCGAGTGAGGATGGTAGGTGAGAGGGTTTTTTTTTGTTTTTTTTTTACATAACACAGTTGACTTTAGATAAGTTTCTAAAATATAAAACAAAGCCAAGAAGAATATCTTTAAAAATTATGCAGTTGTCAACCATAATGACCGTTTGCATTAGAACCTGGACTGGAAAGCAGCGAATTTTAATTCTAACATTGTTTACTCTTGGAAATTTAATTCTTTGTATAAAAAGAATATATATATGGGCAGAAAGTACTTGGGTAACAATGAGTTATGGGAGTTTCAACTAATTCCAGCCAGATACTATAAAATCAATAAAGCAACTGGAAAGGACATATACAAAAATATGTAGCCAAAAAATGTCTATATAGTTCAATGAAATACACACACACACACACATACACACATATATAGATATATATATATGTATATATATGTGTGTGTGTGTGTTTGTGTGTGTAATGTTCGTTGTAGGTCCATAGAAAGAATAAAATTATTTTTTTTAAATAGGTAGGCCCACGAAGAGATTTGGGTTTTTTTTTCAAAAATTATTTATTTTGTTCTTACATACCTTTCATATATGTATGTGTTTCTAGCTGATTGCTTTAGTCAGACAACATATATGACACAAGGCTTTGTTAATGGGGTACTCAATGAGACTTGAACTCACTCTTGTTCACAGTTTGAATGTTTTTCCTTGGTTATGTGTTTTATATATTGGTCATCCTCTCTTTTTCTTAGAGTGTGTTTACTTTTGTCTGCTTTATCCCTCTTTGTTATTTGACATGTTTTTGTCGTTTTGTGTGTGTGTGTGTGTGTGTGTGTGTGTCCGTTGGAGCGGTTTTGTGTTTCAGTTACAGTTATTTTTTTCCGGTAAAAGCAATAAGAACTAAAATCTACTTTATACCGTGGCTTTTGATTTGGTTAGGGTCATTTAACAGTACATCAAATTCTTAGAGGTACACTATCGGTGGCACTGAATGTATTCCTTTCATTTGAGTAAGAGCCTTCTTCCCATAAAGGAATAGTGTGAGTTTGACACAAAGCAGCATATGACGTTTCGCCTCGGAATAATGAGATTTACTTGTTAGTTTCAAATTTATGAGTCTAATAGATTTTTATGAAAAGAGTTCGAATTCGATATGAATATTTGGTATGATATGACTACAAATTCTTCGTTTTAAGAATATTTACTTCAAGTTATAATAATTTTTTGTTACTTGAAACCATATGACTGTGCAAATAAATGATTGGTTTGGCTTGATTTTTTTGATTAATGGCATATCAATCTTTGTTGGTTATTTAATGCCAAAGCCATTCTCCTTGAAGAACAGTAGTGGCACTATTTAACCCATAGCTGGGAGGATATGGGGCTTCATACGCAGATAAATGAGTATTATCAAATAGAAATAATTACCTGAAACTATATAAGTACCTGCAAACAATTGACTAAATAATTTATCAATAATTACTTGCAGTAAAATTATGAGTATTTGATACAATTACTTGAAATTATACCCTTGTTTGCAAATTGTTTTCTATTAAGGGAACAATTGAGAACAAATAACAGTGTGAAAAAAGTTCTTATGAAACATTGCCCAGTCGACTGAGGCTGTAGAATACACCGACTGCACCTCTGCAGGGGGGTAAAAAAACCCACCTACAAGTGTCCTGGATAGAACACTAAACAATCTGATGGTGAGGTTCCAGTAATGCGGGAGCTTTGGAGAATGCGGAGCACCCCTTCATTGCCATTGCTCCCAGGTCCACTCTGGCCCGGAATGGTAGCACCTGATAGGGCTCTGTCTATGGGTTAAATAGAAATAAACTGCATACTTATTCTAAACTAAATTGTTTGAATTGGAACTGTTTTTGATATTGAAACTGTACTTACACTAAACTGAATTGTTTGATATAGAACTGTTTTGACATTTTCTTGTGTGGAAACAAAATCTATACTTATACTAAACTGAAATTATTGAATTAGAACTGTTTGAATAAACTGAATAGCTTGAAATAGAAATGTTTTTTGCCATTTAAACTGTGTACTCATGCTAAACTGAATAGTTTGAAATAGAACTGATTATTTTTATAAAAATGAATTTGGCGTTAAATAACCTGCAATGGTTGATAGGCCATAAAAGCCAAACAACCAAACAACTTATGAAACAACTTCAAAAATTTACAAAGAACGCTAACCTCTTGGATTGATTTCTTTGTTTAATGGCATATCAACCTTCATTGGTTATTTAATGCCAAAGTCTTCCTTTCAGAAAAACAGCAGTGATGCTATTTAACCCATAGCTGGGAGGATGATAGGGTTCATACCTCTCCCAAGGGTTTTCGTTCAAAAGTGAACGTAATAGCGCAACCGGGGTTCAAAATCACTTTCTACGATACCGTGGTGCAGCAATTTAACCATCACACCATGAGAACATCCCCACTGCTCACATTTTGGTTTAAAATAATCCTACACGGTTCGGCAAGCTTTAAAATCAATTAACTTGAATGCTTTGGTTTAAAATTCCCTGAAAGTTGCTGAGTGTCATAAAAATAGCAACAGGATGGGTGGTTATTTTCACTGAAACGTTACTATTATGATTTAAGGGAAGAAATTCCTATACTCACAAGTTAATAAAAAAAATTATATTGATTTATTTTCTATCAATAGACTGAAAAAACGGAAAGGATGTAGCTAATACGTAAAATTTATTTCGCTTATCGATAGTATACATTTTGAGATCAAGTGTTTTTCTGCGGCTTGGTAGTTAGAGACTACTGTGTTAAAGATATATAAATAAGTCTGAGTTAGCCAAGACATATATCACATAAAAAGAGACCTGATTCTTCACTTGTGTATTAAGCTTTCCACCTCAATTATCTAAGCTAAAATGTTTATTTGCTTTTGTGTGTTTGTCTGTATTTTTTTCTGTTTCGTTATTTTTTAAAGTTTTGTTTTTATTTCAATTTTATTTACAAGTAAACATCTTATTAATTTGTTTGGAAATTTTTTGGCGCTTTATAGAGATGTTCAGATCCCATTCAGTGGATGTTTTATCCAAAAGAAAATCTTTGAGATTTCTCAGGAGCAGATGCAAAAACAAACGCCCATGATTCCAGTTTTGAAGAATTCTTCTTATTTGTTTTTTTCCTATTTGCATCTCAGGGGAAGTTTATTTGTCACTGCAATAAAATCTCAGTTCCAATATATCTTAAATTTTTTCTTCTATAATCTTAAACTAGAAACAATAGTTCTTGCTTCTAGTCTTCCGGCAAAATTTTACGGCTTGATCTCTTCTTGTTTTCTTTATTCGTAAAATACTTTATCTCTGGAATACAGACTCGGTAAAACGTCAGTGTATTATTGAAAGAAGACCTTTTTTCCTCGCCAAAATATCTCTGTTGAGGAGGAATCTTCGTAATTATCTAATATTTACACAAATCAGTACCATATATCTGTGAGGATTGAACTCACTAGTAATTAGATAAGCGAGAGTAATTCGCCAACCGTTTCAATATACTAGATTCAACACATGCAAGAATTGCTTGACGTCTATTTTAAGTTTATGCGATGGAGAGTTAGTCGTTTATGTCAGAGAGATTTAATGAATTCTTTGTTGTGTTCATGCAACTTTTGTGGTTTACTGGGGATGCTATGGTAAGAGAAATTTTAATATTGAACTGAGTCCTAAAGTAATTTGGTGCAGAATAATATGCATAAAATAATAGCTACAAAAGCGGTTGATACACAAAATACAATTTATTCAGCGATACAATAATATTATAGTTTTAAATCTTACGTAGACCTGCCAATTATTATAATGGTTAGAGTGTTTGCGAATGGTTCAGGACACCGGGGTTTAATCCCACGTCGAGTCATACCAAAGACTAAAAATGGGTACTTTGCTTAACACTCAGGATTATAAAGTACGGCTCGGGGGTAAGTGGAGATTTTCAGGGAAATGAGTTGCGCCCTCTTACACCTCGGTATGTTAGGTATTGAAAAAAAAATCTTCGGGTTTTTACTTCTGTTGGCCAACTTACTATTACGTGTATGTGACACACTCGTAGGTAAGTAAAAAAAAAAATATTTCAGAGTGGCTTGTGTGTCTGTGTAAGATCATGCTGCAAGTCACCTTGCAGAAATTAAAGCCAAAAGAGACATAGACTTCTGACTTTTAGTCTTTTATCTCTCGGATGCTTCTGCAGCAATCATACATTTATTAATACACAAAAAGTTATATTCTGTCTTTACGAAGAAAATGACGTAGAGATTCAGTATTACCAAAAAGTAGAAAACAAACAAACAAACAAACAAACAAAAAACATGCGACAAAGAAGAAAAAGAAGACATGTGAGATACTGTCGCTCGCTCGGTACACAAATCGGTCCTCACAACCGAACCTGGTCAAATGTTATATCAGTGGAGTCAACAGGGTTTAGAATACGTCGACTGAACACTTTCCAAAGGCGTAAAACCCTCCACCAAAACAGTGGGAGTCCTCTGGATGAAATTAAATGGTGTCATTTGGTGAGAATTCAGTTCTAGAGTTCTTGGAGTGTGGAGAACATCTTCATTGCCATTACTGTCAGGTCCATTTTGGTAAAATGCACTCGTATCAATCAGGGTCCAATTTACGTTTCGAATAGAATTGTTTAAAATTTATTCATATTTGGAAACGTGTGTAAAAGAAGAAAAAAAAGAAAGAAACGACTGCATAAAGAATGTAAATATGAATGTAAAATGAAGGCAATTCCTTAAGTTGTCGGTACAAAATAACTTTAGATGGATTGACGACATACCGTTCAAAACAATCAGTCAATCAATCAACTGATTTATTTGTAAATGTTTTGTTATAATCATAACAATTCATATTCACTTGGGTTGTTTTGGTTGCATGACGGTATATCAACCGTTCATGGGTTATTTAAAGTCAGAATTTTATTCATATGTAAATGCTTGATAATAATCATACCTTTAAATATTTAGTTTGTCATGCCATAAAACAGACGAAACAGCCGATAATTCGATAATTAATCAAACAAAAATATAATAATATAGCAAGTATTGTTTGATCAAACGATTAAATGCAGCACCAATCGTCATTTGTTAACTGTGTTGAAAATAACTAATTGCATAACGTATTCTGCGATCGAGGCTTTAGGTATGTTCCCTTGATCGAATCTTTAATATAATAATTCTTTTTTTTTTATGTGATGTCTTTTCGGATGGACAAACGCAATTAAATTTCAGCCCAGTCGGCTGGGGCTGTCGAATACTCCGACTGCTTGTCTGCATAGGGTTAAGACTTCCTCTAACGAGTGTTCTCGACATGATATTAAACAATCTGATGGTGGGATTCCAGTAATGCTGGAGATTTGAGGAATTCAGAGTACCCCCTCACTGCCGTTGCTCCCAGGTCATCTCTAGCTCGGGGTGGTAGCACCTGATAGGGTTCTATCTACAGGTTTAATAGAACTGTTTGACATTTATACAGAGAGCAAACAAATGACTTTTGCTTAACTGAATTGTTAGTGATAGATAGCAATACATGGAATAATCTAACTTTCTTGTCTTATGATAAACTGAATTGTAAGAAATAGAACGGCTTCATCTTTTAAGTGTATGTATCTAAAAATCATATATTTAATATATATGTAAAAACAGGATTTGGCATTAAATAGCCAACAATGGTTGATATATATATATATATATATATATATATATATATATATATAAATATATATATATATATATAAAACCAAACCTAACCAAATAACTGAATTGAGACGGTTTAATTTTTTTTCGATATATCAAGCTCCATTGGTTATCAAACGCCAAATCTATCTTAACAGAAGAACACAAGTACTAAAATATAAGATTTAATTTAGTCTCTTCATTTAATGGCATATCAATCTTCATGGGTTATTTAATGGCAAATTCATCCTTGTAAAAGAACAGAAATATAACAAAAATATAAGATTTAGTTTAGTTTATTTAATGGCATATCAATCTTCATTTGTTATTAAATGTTTAAGCCACCCTTGTTAAAAAGACACTAGTTCTACCATTTTACCCATAGCTTGACTGATAAGGGAGTTTATATATTTTTCAAGGTTATTAGTCCAAAAGTGAACGTAATAGCACGACTTGAGAGCGAACTAGATTATTACGATTCTGCAGTCCAGCACATTGACAAAAACACCACGAGGAATCCTCGTTAAATAGAATTACATTAGCGATAACAGTTTCCATGGTTGGAATTTAGATTCTGTATGGTCATCAATTTTTCTGATGCATTTGAAGCGTTGTCATAGATGATTGCAATGTCACTGGTTGCTAAAAGTCGGATGAAGAGGGAAAACATAAGACAACAAGTTTTAAGCGTTTAGACCTCGTTGCTTTATTCTCTCTGTCCAGTCTCAACAGCTGTGGAAGTAGAACACAGATAACGGACGGATATAACGGAGGGGCTGTCTACTTCGTTTTTGGAGGAAAAGAACTGTTCTCGTATCTTTGATTAGTCCCTCTTTGTCCGTTCATGTATTAACTGTGACTTATCATCACCGGAAGAAGAAAAAAAGGAGACAGAATCACGAAATCATCCACCTTACAAAGTGTTATCGTCAAGGGGAGGTTGAAATGATAACACGACTCGGAAATGAGTGATAAAAATGTATTGAAGGAAAATTGTGCATACATAAACGATAACTGGGAGAAACCTCTCCTCAGCTTAACACAATCATGAACATTACATCCCTTCTTGGTGACGGCTCGCCCGAGACTGCGCAGAAGAGAGCTTAGCCGGTATATGTCACATGAGGGCAAGTCCATCTGTAGGGGTGACACCTCATCACAGATTTAGTATGAAAAGTTCATATGATGATGTTATATCTCCTGCAGCTATTTTTTTTTGAAGAATGGGATCCAATCACAGTAACACTGAAAAAGAATTGTGTGTACCTCGTTTGGTGACATTCCAAGAGGGGATCTTATTCAGCCTATGAGCTTTTCAGCTAACCCTTGTATATTAGGGTCTCAGAGAACATCCAAACCACACTTCCATCTCGAAGGGTGGGGTCATCTCGTTCAGTCAGCCCCAATCACAAATTAGATGGCCATCACTGATGACAGTGGTAAAACCCTCTGATCCTAATTTGAACATTTCCTGGTAAACCTCACCCACTAAAAGATATATTGAACCTGTCGATTTGTCTTTCTTCCACGTGCTTGAATTTTTGTTAGCTTACCTTTTCAGTTCGTTGTATCATTTGCATACAATGATTCATATTTCAACAGATAAACCGAAATCATATTCTTGTTTTTTGGAAGTTCACCCAAAGTTCTAAGGTTTGCAAATATATTTTTTCATTCAGGTTCCTTTTATTGTTTATAGAATTATCCTTCTACTCAAAACAAGTAACTGAAATTGGAAATAAGTGACAAGTACCGTAACACTCAAAATTACTTCAGTATACATAAGCATTTATTTAGGAGGTGCCCGTGGTGTAATGGTTAACGTCGTAGGAAATGGACACAGCAACACGAGTTCAAATCCTGGACGAGACTGATTGCATTTCACATAGCACTAATACCCTTGGAAAAGGTATGAAACCAATTATTCTCCCTCCAGCTATGGGTAAATAGTTGGGCAGACTGGTTTCTTCAGCCTTGTCGAGTCAACTCGTCTAGGAGAAAGAAAACTATGAATTCAAACCTGTTAAACTCTGCTTAAAAAATTACCTTGTGTCATATCCTGCCCGAGCGGAGGGTTTGGTAAATAAGATAAGCATTTATTTAACTTTGTTTTGTTTGTCATCAGGCATGAAATCTGGAGCACCTCTGTAAAAATCCAACTCACCACTAACACTTAATAGATCTTGCAAACCATTACACAGCTAAAACTTAACAAAGTTATTGATGGAGAATTAATCAATGTACATACTGCTGTTGAAATGAAATAGTCTTGGTATATTAATGATCACGAATTGTCGATATTCTGTGAATTTTATACGAAAAAGTAGTTTTTTTTAATTAGTTTTTTGTTAGTTTGTTCATTTTTCTCAGGTTTTATTCACCTGATGGGCTTCTTGTAAGATTTTAAAATTAGATTAATGAATAAATCGACCGATAATCGAAGAAGAGGGATATTTACTCACCTTAAAATAATGTTACTCCATCGAGGCAAATGGAATGAAAAACGATAATTTTATACATTTTATAGTCATCCAATAGTTTGTGGAAAAGTATTAAGTTCAATTATGAGAAATATTTCAATTAATTAACATTCGGCTGGTTGGCTCTTCGGACTTCTAGTCTTCACTTTCTTTTTTGAAATGATATATATATATATATATATATATATATATATATATATATATATATATATATATATATATATATATCAGCTGTATTGCATGCCTTATCGAACCTAATGGGTTCTTTAATTCCAAAATATGTTATATATATATATATATATATATATATATATATATATATATATATATATATATATGTAATATTAAATAGGGAAGACCTTTTAGGCTACATTGTTTTTTAACGGGCCAGAGCTCATTTGTTTGAACACAGGTAAATGATTAAACAGTTCTATTTCAAACAATTCCGTTTAGCATAACATACTTTTTAAATGTCAAAGTACACAGTTTAAATGTCCAACAGTTCTCTTTGACCAATATACAAGACCTTATCATGTGCTACCACTCCGGGCAAGAGTTGATCTTGGAGTGAGGGGAATGAAAAGGGACACTGCATTCCCTAAATATCCAGCATTACTAAAGCCTTGTCATCGGATTGTTTCAGTTTCTCAACAGGCCACCCGTTATGGGGTAGATCTTATTCCTCTGAGGAGATGCAGTCTGTGTATCCTACAACTCCAGCCGATTGGGCCAATTTAGCTTCAGGGTAAGACTTGTAGGCATATAGGACACTAAAATATATATGAGACCGAAGAGTTACACCATATATGTGGAGTTTCTGAGATATTTTGGCCAATGGCAAAATAATTGGAATAATTGGGTTGAACCCCAAAATTACTTTTTTTAAAATAAGTTTTATTCATTGCCCATTAATATCTACTTACAACTTTGGTTTCGATATGTTTTAAATCATCAAATCATGCTGGACTATCGCTTTCTCCATCTGTATCGACCAGTAATTGTTTCTGACGGGTTCACTAGACTGCATCCGTTATCCTGATGTATATAAGCCTTTCTTTAGTCGACTAACACTGGTGTGTCCGTATGTAGTAGTTCAATTAAGAACGTATAAAACATCCCATAAAACAATAGCTGTACGGCCTCCTACTTCGTACCTCACAAAACATCCAAGCAAGATATGCTGAGCCGTTCCAGGGAAATAAGGATGAACTAGTAATCACACTTTCGAGTGCAACTCGTATGATATCTGTGTTAATGAAGCACTTTTTTTTTACTCATAATTTGAGCACGTTTCAATTTATTAAGTGTATTTTAAAATTCTTTATCATTTCCATCTTTATTTATTTCAATCATACATCCTAGATGCATCAAGGAGGGCTTCAGTGATGCAACTGTCTTCATTGCCGATTTCAGGTTATTTTTGCATCATATCGGCTCCGACAGAACCCTCGGCATGACTCTGGAAGAGCCAAGCCGCCTCCTTGATCGCGACGTGCATTCCAAACTCCTCTACTATATATGATACCATCTTTAACTCATCTGGTTTTGGCTGACTACTTCAGCCCCGGTCCAAATCATTTGGGCGACAGATTGATTTTGGACTGGACCTCTCCAGGTGCTGGGTAGCGCTTTGGCCGGCCGTGTTGTCGAGGCACGGATCTGACCGAGTGTGTATCGGTGCCTGGGGAATTCCTTCGGCCTCAGGGGGACTTCTCCCCAGGCTTTTACTCCCTTAGGGGTGGTTGGGTTAATCGCCCCTAATAAGCGGAATGCCGACGGGGCCGTAAGCATCCAGAACCACCGAAAAAAGACCTTGTGCCACACGTAAGGTGGGGCGTGCAACAAATACCTTGGCTGACTACTTCCGGATTCGGTACCGAGGTAAGAAGGTATTTTTAATACTCGTCCACGTCCATGATTTACACTTAACAAGACTTACACAAATCCCCCTCCAAATCTATCCTATACTAATACTTCCAAACTAACATTAAATAAGCCCCTACTCAAACTATTCAGTCAGTCTTTAACTTTTACCTTATACCCTTATTCGAAGCAAAAAAAAAAAAGAAGGAAAAACTCCCATTCATTTGGCTCCCGAAATCATTTGCTACAGATTAACCCATACGTATTTGCCTAGATCTCCCTCCCCGTTTATCAGTAATCTATGCTCATATTCCCAATCTACTGCATATTTCTCAAAACAAAAAACAAAAAAAAAAAACGCTACTCCATTCAACTCCTTACATTCTAACTTATTACTATTACAAACCTATCTTCAGTCCCCCGCCTTCGTCCCATGAACTATTTGCAATTAGGTTTCAATCAATTAACTTAAACTACTAGTGGGCACTGGCAAATAAACTTATTAAAACCTTAAATTAGTAGCGGACCGTAACCAGTGTCAGAGAACAAAAAAAAAAAAACAAAACAAAAAACCCAAAAAAAACAAAAAAAAAAAAAAACGGACGCTTAAATATCCATCCTCCCCCTCGCAAACGCCAATAGTTCTCAATCCCTCCCCCTGACATTCCAACCACCCTAACTTAATCTTATAATGTGTAATATGTTTCCTAGTCTTAATTCTTAGGCTCCTCTATCGTTCTCTTAATTTTTTCCATGGCTCTGATCTCTTAAGCCAAATCCACATTGACGCCTTCAGAACTGTGTTGGTAATGTCCTTCAGCGCCCTCACTCTAGCTGCCCCGACTATACCAATTTTTGCTGGGGCTCTGCCCAAAGACTGTCCAGCAAAGCCCCTACAACCAACTACTACGGGGTCATAATGTATCTTCCATGACTTTTGTTGACATTGTTCTACCTGTTCTTGGTATTTGGACCTCTTCCTCTCATTAGCGAGAATAATATATTCCTCCCATGACACAGTCAGATCCCAAATAATGCACTGCTTTGTGTTATCAGAGTGCAATATCACGTCCGGTCTTAGCGATTTTTACAGCTATGTGTCTGGGGAACTTCAGCTGAGTCTCCAGATCCACTATCAACTGCCAATCGCCCGCGGAAGATAACACGTTCGTTTTCTCTCTCCTCTTTCTCTGTATCTTCTCTCCTGCTTTTACGAAGTTGATCTGCTTCAATTTCTTTCCTGGTTGATGATTACTAGCCCTCACAGCTTTAGTCACCTCATTCGCAATTACCTTGAGAGCTTGATCGTGACGCCAACGGTACCGTCAATCACCCAAAGCTTTTGGGCCATAACTAAGGATATGTTGTAAAGATCCTTTCCTAATACATAGTTGACAATTGGGGGTCTCTCTCTTCCTCCATATGTGCAGGTTCGTTGGGCGCGGTAACACATCATACACTGATTTAATGAGAAATCGAATCTCGCTAAAATCCGACCGCCAACAATCTGACCATTAAACCTTTCTTTTCTCTACATACTCCCATCTTGACCAAGCTCATTACTGACTTAGACCGACCATTTTACCGTAACGCCCTTCTTCTACGCCCTCACGGACTTCTTCTAGGATGAGTTGGCGTCTTTCTTTCCCTTTGGCACTGTTGGTATGCGTCGAGGGGAAAAACCCCAATCCCGCTCTGCCTTTAGCTATCGACCCTAACATAGCTTTATGCCTAAGCCTCTCCTCCGCCACTTGCAACTCTCTCTTCGCACTCCACTTTCTGCCAGATCTTATCTGAATTCCTGCTGCAGCCACCTTTGGATCTTCAGACTCTGTATACTGCAGTAGTTCTCTTGTCTTTGTGATTTTAAATTCTTCCACGAGACTGCTGCAGGGGAGATGCAACGCGTTGCTGTTCCTGTAGAGAGCCGCACCACTTAAGCATTTCGGCAAGTCTAGCCACCTTCTCAAACGATTACTTATTGCTCTTTCTAACGATTCCACGGTGATAATCGGAATATCATAGACGAGCAATGGCCACAATATCCGGGGCAAAACTGCGTGCTGGAATAACCATGCCTTAAATCGACCAGGCAATCCAGATTTGTCGATCTTCGTTAGCCACTCCTCAAGATCTTTTATAGTCTTCTGTTTTGCGGCTGTATCCTTCAGACTACTGTCGAAAGTCTTGCCCAAGCTCTTTATAGGCTTTTCGCTCAGAGTAGGTATTGTTTCTCCTGCGACTGTAAATCGGACTTTCTCCATGAGCTTGTTTTTTTTTTAATACTAGTGACCTGGATTTTGCTGGCTTGAAATACATTCTAGCCCAGGTCATATTTCTCTCGAGACCCTTTAAGAGCCATCTACCTTCCATGACAGATGTCGTCGTCACGGTTAAATCATTCATGTAAGCCCTTATTGGTGATTGGCGGACTCCTGATCTAGACAAATAGCCTCGGCATTCCATCTCTGCCGCTTTTACAAGCATGTTCATAGTCAATGAAAATAGGACAGCAGACATTGTACACCCTGTAATGATACTCTTTATCTTTATATATATATATATATATATATATAGAGAGAGAGAGAGAGAGAGAGACCATTTCTTCATTGATACATATTTGATTAAGCATTTTAGATATTTTTCTCTACATATGTTTTTCATCCTTTCGAGTTGCCGTATCGATCTCATGATATTTGGCGGGAATTGGCAAATAAACCTACCATAATTAATTATTTCCCAAGTACTTTCTGTCCAACTTTGGTCCATCATTTGGAGAGGATGTATTAAAAAAAATGATGTAACTTTTGTATGTACATTACTGATTTGTAAGAATGAACGTTTATACTGATGTATTGTGTAGCGTTTATCTTTTAAAATGTGTTTCTCTAAATAGCGTCAGTAGCTATACACATTTACATACATTAGCACAGGCTTCAAAAATAATTCTATTAAGTTTGGGTCGTATATTTGTAATATGTATCACCTGGAAATCAGCAATTTTGGCTTGTTATTTTGTTTTTCTAATATTGTTGTGTTTTCGGTAAAAAGAAATGTCTATAATGTTCTATCAAATATATATATATATATATATATATATATATATATATATATATATATATATATATATATATATATATTATAATAAAAAAAAACAGCAGTTTAGTCAACAAACTATTCCTCATATGATAAATCTAGTATTAGGTATTGGTTGGTGAGTTGGTTGTTTTGATTTATTGCGTATCAATCGTTTTTGGGTCATTTAACGACGAGACCGATAAAATGAAACGCTGTTTCTTCCAGGCAGCGGTGGTGTCGATACTGCTGTATGGATGCACTACTTGGACACTAGCAAAACGGCTGGAGGAAAAGCTAGACGGCAATTACACAAGAATGTTGCAAGCAATATTGAACAAGTCCTGGAGGCAACACTCCACAAGGCACCAACTATACGGCCACCTGCCTCCCATCACGAAAACTATCCAAATTAGACGAACCAGACATGCAGGACACTGCTGGAGAAGCAGAGACGAGCTCATCAGTGATGTACTCCTATGGACCCCCGCATATGGCCGAGCAAAAGCAGGACGACCAGCACGAATATACATACAGCAGCTATGTGAGGATACGGGATGTTGCCTTGAAGACCTGCCAGAGGCGATGAACGATAGGGAGAAGTGGCGAGAGAGGGTCAGGGATATCCGTGCTAGCAGCACATGATGATGATGATGATGGAATTGCAAAAAATTCTTGTAGCATAAGTATACAGTATAGTTCTATCTAAAACAGTTCGATTTCAAGCAATTTAGTTTAGTATAAGTAAGCAGTTTAGTTCTATTTGACCTATAGATAGGACCAAATCCAGTGCTACCACTCTGGGTCAGAGTGGAACTGCGAGCGATGGTAATCAAGGGGTGCTCTGCATTCCCCAAAACTCCAGTATTACTGAAGGCTCACCATCAGATTGTTTAGTGTCATAATCAGCACGCTCGTTGGAGGGGGATCTTACCCTCTCTGAAGAGAGGCAGTCGGTGTATTCTACAGCCCCAGCCAACTGGACCAATATTAGGTATTTTTTGCTGGTGAAAGTATCAGAAACACTAACAGTAAACTCCAGTTGTATTTGACAATATCTTTAGATTTTTTTACTTTTTTTTTTAGTATTTTGAAGAAAACTGATGTTTTATTCATCGTTCATAACTATCTTGGTAAATCCATCTTTAGTCTCTTTACCTTTTGAATACAACTGGTATATTATCTCTTTTACAGAAGCATATTGAGGTTAACCCAGGTTAAAACCTTATTCTACCTACAGAGCAAACTAACCCTATAAATAAACTAATGCATATTATCAGATTGATAAAAAGTTGGATGCAACAAAATATAAGTCACATATAAAGAATATTCATCAATTTTCTTTACCTGAGAGGTTCTTCGATTTTTATAACTCATTTTTTTTCTTTCTCTTTAGCTTAGCATGATTCCTATTCCCTACTTCTCTGAGCTCATTCAAGTCAGAGCAATAATATCGCATACTTCAAAAATAAAAACGAATATCAGCTTTTTTTTTTCGTCATTTTTAAAATGTAACTTTGAAACTCCAGGAAATGTTAGTACAAAATAAAACATCTTTTCTTTGTGAGATGCTTCCTCCTAAAACAAGTAGGACGTTTATATATATATATATTTTTTCAGAGGGTTGAGCGAATGATTTCAAAATTTGCTTTGCTATCCGATGCCTGAGCAGTTATTAATAAAAAGAAAATAATCGCTAGTTTTGCTGTACGGAAAGTGCTGAATAGTTCGAGGCCTTACTAAGAAGTAAATAATCTAGTCGCATAAAATTCACACGGTATCCCACATATTCTTCTCACAAATCAATACATTTGGTTCAGATTTCTTGAAACCTAAAAAAAATTAATCAGTCCCTCGAAAAAAAGAACCGTATCTGATGATATAAAATGCGTTTTTTTTCTTTCCTATAAACATATACGGGATATTATAGCTAGAAGTGGTAAAATCCTTATCGCTATTGTTAGAGTTCTGTTGTTCTGTTTTTCACTGAATTCAGCGTTGGTAATCTGACCGTACGTTTCCTCTGGTGTTAATCCAAAGATAGGTCTTCCGAATAGAAAGTTCAACAAGCAGTTGCATTTGAGGACAGTTGCAAAACGACCTTAAATGCTTTCACTCCTATTTGTCATAAGCCAATTTTTACCGGAATAAACAGGGAAAATCCATAAACAAAAATGACGATTTTACGTCCATCTGTTTCAAAAGAATCCAACAGAAGATAATAAATGATTATCTTCTTTAGAAAACATACGTGTCTTTTGAGTATCGTGAGTTGTCATATATCAGTTTCAGAAACCCATTCTCTACCTCTTTTTCGTCGTTATTCGAACAGAAGAGATGTTCTCAGGCCATTTCTGGAAAGAGTAAAGTTACGTAGCTTGTTTACTATTTCTTATCAAGTAAGTTTTTTAGTATCTTTAAACCTTTTCCCATACTTCTTGTTCATGAAACAATGTGTATATTTCTAGTTGTAGGTACCAGTTTATTACTTCCTTATTCCTAATACCAGAAATATTATATTATGTATATGAAATGCTAATTTCAAAAAGATTCAAACATATATTTATCTTCTTTTCCCTTCAATTGTGTTCGATGTTTGTATATCACGGATATACTCATGCTAATATAGGTTCTTGGCAAATATGGACGTGACTACTTATATCGTTTAGCATCAGGTATAACAATTGATATCTACCCAGTATTAAACTAAAAAAAATCCTGTTATCGAAGTGCCCATGATGTAATGGCTAAAGAGCTGGACTGTGGTCTCGAAAAATGTGAGTTCGAACTCCAGTGGCGCTATTATGCTCTGCTTTGAGTGAATACATTTGTAAAGGAATGACCATATTATCCCTCATTCTATGGGTTAAATAGTATCACTACTGTTCTTATATGAGGATGGTTTTGCTATTAAACAACCCATTAAGGTTGATACGCTATCAAACAAAAAACAAAATCGATACCTTATATAATTTTATATAACTTAATAGTATTTGATAGGGATATTCAATGCCATGTGTTATTGTATAAAAATTATCAGCATTAAATAGGGATATTTGAAACCATATATAATGGTGTATGAACTATTAGTATCGGATAGGAATACTTGAAACCATACAAATATGTGCATGCAAATGATGAAAGACAATTAAAAAAATAATTAAAATACAATGGATTCTTGAAAATGTAATTCTTGCAATTAAATATTAACAAATAAAATTTCAGCATGATCTTTCCCATGAGGACATGATATGCCATTAAACAAACTGATCAAAACAAATCAAACTTATGCACTAGGAGTGAAGCGTTCTTGTACAGCTGGTGTTCAAACTCACTGACTACAATGTCGCAATCCAGCCCGTTAGCCACCATGCCAAATAAAATCCTATCATTAAGATATGGAGAAGTATTGGATTATAGTGTTGTATAATATACTGTGTCGTTATTAACAATGAGGAACACGTATGTATATAAAGATATAAGATTATATTTTAATTTTTGGCGATGATACGTGTGTGGAGAAGAAAAGCAATCGCAGAGAGTTCGCACCCATGGAGGAATTGTCGGGAGACGGAAGAGCCAGTGAACAACTGACGTTAGCCGAAATTCGGGAACTTACATAGTCTACAACTCTCACGGGACCTGCAGCAATTCCTCTTTTTCGTTAAGCATGGTTATGCTCACGTCTGACTTTCTTGCTTTTGATTGGTTATGTTGTCTGCTTCCCATTGGCTATTTGCCTAAGCCCGGTTCTGTGGGCGTATGCATCTGCCACTATCACCGAATTCAACCACATCCACAGGTCAAGGTTATATTCCGATATCTTCGACTGGATGCACCTGTTTCAACGTCCACCCCATTCACAGCACCTGTGGACATGATGACATTTCAGTGTTCACGCCGGTCTTATCAATCTATCTGTCAACAATATCCGCCGTATTCACACACACAGGTCGCGTTAATATATTACAATAGAATATTTGACCGTTGTTTTATATGATATCTGAATTCCTTAGATTTTTCTTACTACATATTAATTCTCTTGAGTCTCCTTCTCAGTGAAGGCTGCAAAGGAAGAAAGGAAAGAGGTGGAAAGAGAATTTATCCATTCGATTTCAAATTTATTTCATTTGGATTTTCGCACAGCTATTCTGTAGCGAGGAATGTCTTCTTGGACTATTTTAGAACCATCGTTTCTCCCAAATCAGGCGTTGAAATTCACTAGTCCTTTTCGGAGCTGTGACAAAATTTGGTATTTTTAGTTGTGGCTTGATAAGTCCATTTCATGCTTTTAATATCGGCTGCTACCACTGGAATAGTGAACCAGTCTGCTGCTTAGTCGGCACATGGTTTCCTCATCAGCAGCAGCTGAAAACATGTCCTTCCAATCCAACGGTCAGTGCTGAAAGAGAACGAGTTTCGTTTTCGTGCTCTTAGGTCTGTTTTTAGGCATGCGTAGTTCCAACTTTCTGTCAGGGACTTCTGGGAACTTCCGCACTTTTGAACTTACTTTTTTTAATTTAAAAAAAAATCTATTCACCTCAGATGGAAAACAGTATAAAATTGGTTAAGAGATATGTCAAATTCTATAAAGAAATTTTCCATTATAAACCTTTTTTTCAAAGAAACTTAGACTCTTTGAAAAATCTTTCCTTCAGAAGTTGCATACCATCGATAACATTCTGTCTACTCGTGGAAACAGTGCTAAAAGTTTTTAACAGACATTAACGTCAATTGCTCACTCACGACATGTTGCATCTTCTTAAAAGTACCAAAATGGGGGGGGGGCAAACAGCTGGATAAAAAGATACTGACGCAGTGATATATATATATATCTCCAATCTCTCCGCTTCAAGTTGAATGCAATACAAGGTCAATTTTTTGAAGTTCAACTGGTTTAAATTCAGAATATTCTTTCAACTAAACAGTTTTTAATTCAGAGATAAAATTCATTATCTTGACTTCGGGGTAGTATTTGAAAATCCGTATATAACATTGTTAAACTGTCAATTCCATGGTGACTATTAATTCTTGCGGCACCAGTGCATGTGGTGTACGCGTACTGAGTTGACATGTTTTTATTTGTTTGGTATTTTCGGAGTTCTCCAAATTTTATATAATAGTGTACACATATATTATCTTTACCGATCAATAAAAATTGTGTTGCATATCATTAACTTGTTACCTGACCAGCTTGTGGGGCGTCCATCAAAATTTAGAACCAGTGTAAACATCGATTTCACGAACAAAGCTCGATGGCGGCAAGTAATTTCTTTCATTTGTACTTTGATAATTTTGATTATGACCGTAACTTCCTAGGGTTCGATCCTGAGAACGAATTCCCATTATCATGTTGAGTTTAGTAACTATTTATGCAATGACAAAAATGATTCATTGCATGTGAACCAAAGTATATCGAGACCAGTCGGATGGGGCTGTAGAATACACCGACTGCATTTCTGAAAGGAGTAAGACTTCTTCTAGTGAGTGTCCTGAATATGTCATTAAACCATCTGATTGCGAGGCTCCAGCCTTGGAGCTTTGGGGAATTGTAGAATACTCCTTCATTGCCATTGCAATCTGATGTGATAGCATCTGATAGGATTCAGTCTATGGTTCAAATACAACAGCGTGACATTTAAACTGTGTGCATCCGAATTTCTTATGTTTAATCAAATTGTTAGAAATAGAATATTTGACCATTTTATTGTGTGTAAACAAATGACTGGTGTTTAAATGAGTTGGTAAATATACATAGCAATACTTGGAACATTTTAACGATGTGCTAAGGAATGAGAAGTGTTGAATGGAATTATTAGTGCTGATTAGTAATCCTAGTAAGTAAACGTAAAGTTGGCGATTGTAGTCGAGGGTGACTCGAAGGCTTCCCTTTCGATAGCTACTACACCAAGGTGAAGGGGAGGGCGCTACTCCTTTCCAGGGATTTCTCCACTTACCTTATAATGCTGAGTGTTAGGCAAGGTCGCTTCAAGTACCGTTTTTTGAGTCTTTGGTATGACTCGACCTGGGATTGAACCCAGGTCTCCCGGGCTATTGGCGAATACTCAAACCATTATGCCAAGTATCCCATTATAAGGTTTGAAACCATTTAAGTGTATGCAAATAAACTATTAATGTTAGAGAGTAACATTTTAAACAAGGTAAAAGAGTGCAACTAAATAATTGATACTAAATAGAACTATTCGTGTTACATAGCCAGATATGAATATGAGAAATGTACATAGAATGTTCATAACTCATATATACATAACACAGGAATCCCGAAACACGAAAAACACTTACGGCTTCTTAGTTCAGGTACGAAACTTTTTTATTACCTTGGAGTTAAAAGGTTTTTCGACATAAGGAGAGAGATACAATCCTTCTATGCTGACTGCTTTACATCATCAGCTCTCAACCCCACTAACACGCGGCACCCGTAGCGCACAAATTCGTCTGGCCCCGCCCAGGTCTCAATCTCAACTAACTGACTTTTCTCAAATATCAGCCCACGCTTCGGGTGCGTGACATCATTCACATCTCCCTGGTCATATTTTCTATCTGGGATTTTTATTGTGACATCTCTGAATGGCACGTCCGCTCCGCGCGCGTGTGAACTCCTGCGCTCATGTTTGCACCTAACAAACCTATGCGCTAAACGAAAGGTTCTCAGCCTAACTAAACCGAAAGGCAAGATATAAAAAGCGAATTCCCTCGTCCATTATATTACATTCGTGTTCGAATATTTGGAACAATTTAAAAGTAAAGTAAAGTTGGCGACCATTGTCGAGGGTAAACCGAAGGCTCCCTTTTCGATAGCTACTACACCAATGTGTAGGGGAGGGCGCTACTCCTTCCCTGGATTGCTCTACTTTACCCTTGATCCGTACCTTATAATGCTGAGTGTTAAGCAAGGAGGCATCAAGTACCATTTTTTGAGTCTTTGGTATGACTCGACCTGGGATTGAACCCAGGTCTCCTGGGCCATTGGCGAACACTCTAACCCCTAGGCCAATATCCGGTTGGAACAATTTAACTATATGCAAACAAAAGTAATACTTGTACGTAATGGATACACATTTTTTCTAGTCTTAAAAATAAGCAATAAAAATATACTTAAGAACATTCTAGAAATTTAGGATCAAAACTGCATTAGCATTTAAGTTACATTTTTATATTTTTCAACCAATCAGCTAAAAACATAGAATAGAACATTCTAGAAAAATAGGATCGGAACTCAACTAAGAGAAAATATTTAGGCTCGAAAATAAAATAGTAAAATACAAATCTGATGGGTCAATAAATGTCTACGCGCCAAAATTTTAGGACGATTCTTTGATCCACTATTACGGTATAAATAACTCAGAGTTAGGGAGCCATTCACTAAGACTAAACCACAAGCCTAGCCATTAAGTCATTAAAGCAGTAGCCGATACTCTGTCCGGCAAATACCTTTTCACTGCAGCCAAAGTTCATGACCTAGCTACAGATGGCCATGAATCACGTTCAAAGCAAAAATCCGACAAACTTTCTTTCATCAACGCGACACGCTGTCGCCACAATCATAAAACCCAATATGAACTTAATGTAAGTAAGAACGACTTATTTATGGACTCCGTTTACATGAACATACACATACCTTTAAACAAATTTATTTTCTTCTTGCCAAACTTTATTTTCCAAAAGGCCATTTACACATCATGTATTTTATTTGTTTTCATATTCTGTTATATGCATATTAAATTGTTTTTTGTTTAATGTTCGTGGTGTTCTATTCCGTTTCTTTTAGGCGATTGTAAAGTTTTGTGTTGTATTTGTGAAGGAAATAATATTGGGAGCAATACCTGTAAAATACGGATGCATTTCCACTAAAATAACCAAATTACATACAACCCCCACATGCGTAAGCATATTAATATAGACTCATTTAAAGCTAATATTATCAACAAACTATTGACTTACAAATCATATATGTAACTATTTAAATGTATGTAAACCAAATGAGCTGTAGCTCGTTTAAAATTCTTATCTACAAACTATACGTTTAAAAATGATACATTTGAATAAAGTTGATTTCCAACTAAATAACCAACACTGGTTGATATGCCATAAAAATAAATCAAGCAAAAATATATCTAAAAACAATCATTAGTAATAATGGATTTAACATTTTCTTTAAATTTTATTTGTGTATAGAAATTATGGACGTTGATCTTAACCACATTAATTCAGTATTTGTAAATAAGCATGAGCTCTAGCACGTTTAAAATTGTTATCGACAAACTATGCGTTTAAAATTATATATATATATATATATATATATATATATATATATATATATATATTAAACGGATTTGCTACTAAATAACCAACAATGGTTGATATGCCATAAAAACAAATCAAACAAAAATATATCAAAATACAATCAGTTGTAATTATGGATTTAACATTTTCTTATCGCTTTTATTTGTGTATAGAACTTGGGGATGTGAATTTCTGTCATTTTTATCAAATTAGTTCAGCATTTGCAAATTAATAAATGTTTAAATGGTTTCTTTTTATGTCACTGGATGTGTAAGAAACATTTTTGTATGTTAGCATAGCCAAAAGTTTGGAATCGTTCATTCCCCCCAATATGTGAAAAAAAGCCTTTTTTATAGTTAAAAATTAATGTTCGTGCGTAATATGAAGTCATTCATTACTCGAGCATATATATATATATACATATATATATAAGGATTGATGGATAGATAGATATAATATTCAGACACACATATATATACACACACCCACAGACATATATATGATATTCACACACACACACACACACACACACATATATACATATATATATATATATAATATTCACTCGTATATTTATCCGTGCTATAAATGTTAACATAGCGTAAACTGTGAAAATATGCTACTGAGGTATTGTTTATATGGGTGACTGCATGTGTAGAAAAAAACACATTTCTCCGTTGAAATGATCTCAAAAACATAGTGCAAGAGCATGCTACAGTTTCTCCAAGAAACAAGTTTATAATTCTTAGTCTTTCTTTCTCGAAAATCAGTAGTTTTTATAAACAAGAGATCTAATTAATATTAAAAAATAATGCACAGATCCACAAGGAAAAAGACTCTGAAAGTGTCGTATATCGTACCGCTGGACAAGCAACGAAGACCACATAGATATATAAAAATATAATTTATATTTTTACTTTTCGACGGCGACGCTTGTGTAAAGAAGGAATTCTGTCAGAGAGAGTCGCACATATCTTTCTTCTGTGTTGGGGACCCTTTGTGTGTATTAGAGCGACGGCCGGGGAAAACACACGGGGGAGCTGACATGTTTGCTTGAGTGACCAGTGGGTCTCTCCCTAAGTCCAAAATGACAGACCTTTTATTCTTTCAACTCTTACGCAAAAATATGAACATGCCTCTTTGCCCACGTATTTTCTGTTTATGGCTGGTTATTGGAACTTACATACTTCCTTTTTGTTTGGTAATTTGTTGATCTTATCTGCAAACGGAAATATCTGTCACTCACTCCAAAGGCAATAATTACTTTCCCTCTTTATTTTTATCTTTTTTGTGAAACCACGTTGTTGATGTTATTTTGCGACTGCATTGAATCTGCTAATTTCATCCACGGCACCCTGTCACCGGCTAAGTCAGTATATTACAAAAATATTGAAGGCTTTATTTATAACATTTTGAAAATCTACACGTAAAATATCTCTTTGAAACAGGGACCTAATTTCTGGCTGGGTCTAGCAATAAAACTCCTTTTAAACTGAAAGATGACTTTTAAAACAGCTGCTGTATGGCTCCTTACCCTTCATCTTATCAATCATCCGAGTAGGACGAAGGAGACAGGCGGGAACCTGCGTGAGAAGTAAGGACGAACTTACAAGCGATGTTATTCTATGGATTCCTATTCATTGACACTTAAGTTTTAGCTAAACAGAAAAATGATTAGCAAATACTGTGCAAACACTAGAAGCCATCTAGATGACTTACCAAGAGATATGCGCGGATGCTGAGAGAAATTGAGGATCAATGGAATTTAGAAAGTCAACAAGCTTTGATGATAATGAAAATAAAATAATACTAAAAGCACACGTCTTTCTTATCAACTGGTATTGACTCAACAAGTCTACCATAAGTAGGATGTGACTCTCGGTCAATTATTACGCAAAACTCTATTGGTTGGAATGGCGCATTTTTTCTCACAGAGTGAGTGTCAAACCAAAGCAAGAGAACCTTCTCTACCCTTTTATTTACCAATAGGTCGAGGGATCATGCCTTTCTCTAAGGCTATTGTCTCCAACTTTTTCACCAATAAAAGCTAACTCAGGAAGATCCGGTGTTGCAAACTTATAAGGACAAAACAGAAACAGCTAACCTCACACGTTAACAATGATAATTTATTCATTAAACATCTGATGTTGTCTGCCATCACAAAAAATGTGGTTCGTTGGCTAGTTGGTTTTATGGCCTGTCAACCCTTGTAGGCTATCTAGGGCCAAATCTTGTACATACATATTAAACAGAATTAGAAAACGCATAGCTTCTTGATGACATTCTTAAACATAGCCCTGTCAGCTAGGGCTGTAGAATATTTGTTGTATACGCAGCTGTGTCTTTATGAACAACGAGGAACATAATCAATGATAATGAACGAACGAAACACTTCTTTATAAAAATATATCTCTCATTTTATTCTCGAAAAGGACCCACACTTTGTTGTTAGTTGAGAGATAGATGGAGAGACATATACTTAGAGAAAGGATTTCTTTCCATGTCTTCTTCCGGGGGCGGGGTGTTCCAACGCTTGCACCCCCTTGCAAGTTCGTCAGAGACGCCTCTGACTGACTGCGTGTCCATCGCCCGACTGCGATTCTCTGCACTCTGTCTAAATCTGAACGCGTTGTTCTCATCATGTTGTCTCCTTCCGGTTACACACCTGTTGTACCCGACTACCCTGATCGTGCTCCGCTGTTTACTAATCACAACGTGACAGCTTGTCAAAGCACACGGGGTCACTAGGAACAAACCGAAAATCCATGGCATATGTTATATAACATATGTAGAATATGTAAAATAACTCTCTGCAGAGTTATATGACCTACCAACAAATATCCTGGATATGATATTAAAAATCTGATTATGAGGCTCCAGTAATAATGGGGAATGCCCAATTCCACTCTTAGCCAGAGTAATGCCACCTGAAGGGGTTCTATTTATTGGTCAAATAGAACTGCTTGATCATTTAAACTGAGTGCAAACAAATAACATTTGCTAAATTGAATTGTTAAAAATAGAACTGTTAGATCATTTAACTGTGTGTAAACAAATGGCTGGTGTTTAATTAAATTGTTAGGGATACATTGAAAAAATTGAAACTATTTAAATTCGTTGAGGTACATTTACAGATCATATTTATAATATATATGTATAAACCGGATTTGGCATTATATAACCTACAATGGTTGATACGCAAAAAAAAAAAAAGAACCAACGAACCCCTTTTAAACGTGCCTTAACTCATTATCATTGCATACAGTTAAATTGTCTCGAGTATTGAATCTAGCATGAATAATCTTTTGAAAATACCTTTGTTTGCAAACGGGGAAGTCATTTAACACCATTTCTGTTCAACATGACTCTTTTATTGGCTCACAGTCAAATGCCTTCATGTATTGCCATACACCATTACAAAAATCAATTAAACATCAGTCTTTTGTTTACTCACATCCAAATGTTAAATAACCGGTTTTGTAATTAAAACTAATGTTGCTCTTTACAGCTGTATGACTTGGGAATTCGTCAAGATGGAAGCACGCCGGCCCGAATGAAAATCGAGATTATGACAAGCAAGAAACGCAAATTTCAAATCATTTTAGCACAGAGGATTATTGAGTTTGCGTTGCAGTTATAATGATCAGTCTTTTTAGAAAACATCAATAGGCGAAGAGAGAATTTTGAAAGTTGGGTGAAGGATAGTATTAATGAATCTCATTGGTTGGAGTTATCTGTCTTTGGGTATGAGCGAGAAACGAAATGCGCATATCATAATCCAGGATTTGAACTCTTCCCGTCAAGTCTATTTATTTACGCTGCCACGCTCGCTACCAAATGACAACAGTAGTTTAAATCGTTCGATGAAATTAAGTCAATAAATTGTTATTTAAAAGGCTTTCAAATGAATTAAAAATCCGAGCATTTATAATAAATAAATAAAAATAAATAATTAAATAAACTTGCCTACGAGGAAAATCCTAATTTGTTCATATTGAAAGTACACTACCCCTAGAGGAAAGGCATACACCGAAGAGAAAAAAAATCTATTTTTTTATGCTCCCAGTCAGATGTTCTTTATGTGATTAAAATAATTAAGAAAATTGTATTTTTATTCTTATTTTTCAAGAATTTATCTAAAATTGATTAGAAATTTATTTCAGGATTTTTTTTAAAAATCCATTTTTACTTAACATCACGAGTTATACATTTAGATGTCTTAATTCACGAAAAGAACGAAAACCCAAAAAACTAATTGATGGAAATCACATCAATAGTTAAAAAATAATTCAGAAAAATATTAACACTCCTGATTTTAGAGCTGATTTTATGATCACTAATTAATCATCTATATAATAAAAACCCTTTATTATTTACATGAACACAGTAAAAACGGTACATTATAGTGGAACGTTTGCTAGCGCAACAGCGTTAAATGCAAAGAAAGCCCGCTGTCCCATCTGACCACTGATTTAGCAGTAATGGTTAACGAAGAGTCAATGAAAAACACAAAACAAAAGAAAACAAGGGACGTAACTCCAACTCTGTTAATTGCTATTTACAATACTGCTTCCTTTCTTTTCAAGAAGTAAATAATCATACTAATACGATATTACTGGCCAATCGATAATATCCTCGTTCTGCGTGACAATGCTCAGCCACATGGAGGGATCAAGACAAGGGAGACAATCATCTCTTTCGAGAGGACAATTTTATTGGATCCTCAAGACTCAACAGATATAGCTTTTTAGACTATCATCTCTTCGGTCCCATAATAGAGGGTTTATGGGGCAAATATTATTCCAGCGACGAGGAAGTGAAAACTGCAGAGATGAAGTGGCTCAAAGAAAAGTCAACAGAATTTTTAGAAGCAAGGGTACATGCTCTCATTTGAAGGTGAAACATTGCGTTTGAGAGAAACTATGTTTAGAAGTAGGGATGTGATCCACAGAAAACCAGCTTCATTTTGATGTATGATACATGTGCCTGTGTCAGTAATTATTCTTGTACTAAAGGTTGGTTGGTTGGTTGGTTTTTATGGCATATCAACCATTGTAGGTTATTTAACGCCAAATCCATTCTGTTGCAAATAGTCAGCACTATTTTAAACAATTCAGTTTAGCATGAGTACACAGTTTAATTGTCAAAACAGTTCTTATTCAGCGAATTCAGTTTAGTATTAGTACAAATGTTGTTTAATCACAGTTAAATATCAAAACAGTCCTATTTTAAATAATTCAATTTAGTGTAAGTAGAGTTTCAATGTCAAAGTCAGTTCTATTTCAAACAATTCAGTTTAGCATAAGCTCGTTGTTTAAATGTAAGTAGAGTTTAATTGTCAGAAAAAATTCTATTTAAGCAATTCAGTTTAGTCAAACAGTTCTTATTCGAACAATCCAGTTTAGCATGAGTATGCAGTTTGTTGTATTTAACCCATAGATAAGGGCCCTATCAAGGCCAGAGTGAACCTGGGAGAGATAGCGATGAAGGGGTACTCTACATTCCCCAAAGCTACAGCATCACTGGAACGTCACCATCAGATTGTTTAGTGTCATATCCATGACACTCGTTGGTGGGGCGTACCCCTCTGCAGAAAAGCAGTCAGTGTATTCTACAGCCCCAGCCGACTGGGCAACTATACTAAAGAAAAAACATTACTTTTTGATTCACTCTTGTATAATTTACATTATATAAGGAACTGACTTGCCGTCGACTTTGCAGAAGTTAGAATATTTGAAATTCAAGAATACAGTGATTCCAATTGGTTGTATTTTACGGCGTATCGACTCTTATCGATTATATAACGCTAAATCCTATTTATACATATATTATACATATGGTTTATAAACAAATAAATTATAGGTAACATTTTAAAATGAAGCTGTGTTTATTTGCTTGCACACAGTCAATTGGTTCCAAGTATTGCTATTAAATACAAATACTTCAATTTTCGCACATGGTTAAATGTTTTCAAGTATTCCTAATTAAAAAAATACTTTAATTTTCGCACACAGTTAAATGGTTTCAAGTATTGCTATTTAAAAAATACTTCAGTTTTTGCACACAGTTAAATGGTTTCAAGTATATCTATTTAAAAAAATACTTCAGTTTTCTCACACAGTTAAATGGTTTCAAGTATTGCTATTTAAAAAAATACTTCAGTTTTCTCACACAGTTAAATGGTTTCAAGTATTGGTATTTGATACAAATACTTCAGTTTTCGCAAAGCATTAAATGGTTTCAATTATTGCTATTTAAAACAAATACTTCAATTTTCGCTAACCATTAAATGGTTTTAAGTATTGATAATTAATAAAAATACTTCAGTTTTCGCACACGGTTATATGGTTTCAAGTATTGCTATTTAATACAAATACTTCAATTTTCGTACACCGTTAAATGGTTTTAAGTATTGCTATTTAATTCAAATACTTCAATTTTCGCACACCGTTATATGGTTTCAAGTATTGCTATTTAATAAAAATACTTTAGTTTACGCACACACTTAAATGGTTTTAAGTATTGCTATTTAATACAAATACTTCAATTTTCGCACACCGTTAAATGGTTTCAAGTGTTGCTATTTAATAAAAATACTTCATTTTTCGCACACCGTTAAATGGTTTCATGTATTGCTATTCAAATGTAGAAATTTTATTGAATATTACTCACTCATTTACACACAGTAAAATGGTTCGAAGCATTGGAATTTTTCATGAACAATTCAATTATACATCAGTCATTTGTTTAAACGCAGTTAAATGATCAAACAGTTTTATATTTCTAACAATTCAATTTAGCATAAGTCATTGAGGTGCCCGTGGTGTAATATGGAGGTGCCCGTGGTGTAATGGTTATCGTCGTAGTAAATGGACACGGCGATACGAGTTCAAATCCTGGACGAGACTGATTGCATTTCACATAGCACTAATACCCTTGGGAAAGGTATGAATCCAATTATTCTCCCTCCAGCTAGGGGTAAATAGTAGGGCAGACTAGGTTCTTTAGCCTGGGTGAGGCAACTAGTTAGGAGAAGGAAAACCTGTTCAACTCTGCTAAAAAATTGACCTTGTGTCATATCCTGCCTGAGCGGAGGGGTTGGGTAAATAGGATAAGTCATTTGTGAGCTACTAATTGAAATGTCAAACAATTCTATTTGACCAATTGATAGGACCCTATCAGGTGCTACCACCCCGGAACAGAATGGACCTGGGAACGGTGATGATCGAAGGGTAACTCCGCATTTACCAAAGCTCCAGGACTGAAACCTTAACATCAGATTGTTTTGTGTCAAATCTAGGACAGTCGTTTTTTTTGTGGGCGTATTAACCTTTTGCAGAGATGTAATATGTGTAGTCTACAGCTCCAGTCGATTTGGCAATAAAAATTACAGATAAACTAAAGAAAATTAAACCTGCAATAAATTTTACTTTCAAACTAGAAATTAACAACACTTTAACTTTCCGGGATATTTTATTAATAAAAAAAAAGAAGAAAACTACAAACGAGAATTTTCTTCCATCACAAAGGCATTAAGAAAAATGACCATATACATTTTCCTCACATCGTAAAACCAAAATGAAAAGTGGAATCATTCTATCTTAAAGCTCTTAAGATTTGCAAGAGAAATTTTTATATTGATGAATTTGAATGTGTACAACTCCTTAGCGCCACTTCAATATCATAAAGCCTTCACACTGCTAAAATTTAGAAAAAAAAATCTAAAAGAATAAAAATTGTGAATGTTTTCCCAAAATGTCTTGCTATAAATTTTACCGAAATAATTCATTCTACAGATTTTGGGTGTTTCAAAATACGTGGGAACCATGTGATTGCTAATAACTCGACTAATAACTATGCTGTGTTCTTTTTTAGTTCAGATTTGAAAATACTTTAAAATAACAACGATTTATACTCGATCACAATCCCTTGGACAAGAGAGGAAAAAGGTTTTGTGTCTCAACTTATCTGGAAACAAAAATCATTCAAAACTGTCTCAAAATAGAGCAACTCATTAATATGATGATAATTTATTACTGAGAAAAAAAAAAGATCCTATGTCTGTGTCTTGGAAACTGATATAATCAACATTTAAAAAAAAACATTCATTTGATGTCTCTAGCTTAATGGATGGATTTTTACAGGACGTATTTCAAATGACCACCATTGCGTTTGTCTCAGTAATAAATCATTATATTATTAATGGGTTGCACCTATTTTGAGACATATCATTTGATCCAATGATTCAACTACAACAATTACTAAAAAAAGAAGAAAGAATTAAAAAACCTTCTCATAGAAACAGTTACAAATTCTTCAAATTCAATTAAGCATATTATCAATAGTAATTTACAAAGCTCTTTGCTTCGATGTGGCACAAGGCCGAATGAAAGCGGCGCCCAATGAGACTCGAACTCACTCATGTAGGTTTGCTAGTCTAGCTTGCCAACCATTCCACCACCAGAGGTGCCCGATAAGCATATTATCAATAATAAAATAACAATACTCACTATAAATCTGACGCTCGCATTTAGAGTATTCAGTGGCTGGATATATATATATATATATATATATATATATAAATATATATATATGTGTGTGTGTGTGTGTGTGTGTGTGTTTATATATATATGTGTGTGTGTGTATATATATATATATATATATATATATATGTGCGTGTGTGTGTGTGTGTGTGTATTATATCGCATTTGTGTGTGTATGTGTTTGTGTGTGTGTGTGTGTGTGTATTATATCGTGTGTGTGTGTATATATATATATATATATATATATATATATATATATACTTATATATATATAAATATATATATATATATATATATATATATATGTGTGTGTGTTTCTCTCTGTGTGTGTGTGTGTGTGTGAGTGTGTGTGTGTGTGTGTGTGTGTATTATATCGCATGTGTGTGTGTGTGTGTGAAGTATATTATATCGTATTTAGAGTATTCAGTGGCTGCATATATATATATATATATATATATATATGTGTGTGTGTGTGTGTGTGTGTGTGTGTGTGTGTGTGTGTGTGTAAGAGCAGCGTATGACTAGATGTTGTCTTATGAGTTTCATTGTTCTTAATCTAACCTGAAGGCTTTGTTGTGAAAACAGGGTCTCCTGAGTACCCACAAACGAGCAACTTCCTTTCATGATGCTCTGATTTCTTATCAAAGTCCCACGTTTCGTTCTGTTTGTTTCCAGTTCTTATTTTACTGGGTTGGGGTAACAATGGGAGGTAACTCTGGTTGAATATGTGATTTCGTGTTCCATCCAAAAATGATTGTTACACATCATGAAACGAGCAAAACACATACCATCATATACGCAACAGATTTATTTCTATAATGAATATTTATCAATCTGTAACCAGCCTTTTCCCAATTGCTGCTTCAAGATTGCTCTTCCACGGTGTTTTTTTTAATTCTTTGTAGAATGAATTCCAATATCTACATTCGTTGGTTCTACATCATTAAGTTGTCATGAATTTTTAAAATCTTTTTGGAGGCAAACTTTCAAGACATCTAACAATTTGTTTTAATAATAAGATAAGACCGATTTTTTAAGAATAGTCTATAATAGCTATATTTTCCAGATTCAAATCAATAAGTACATTATCATCATTTTTGTTATTTTACTTTTTTGAACGTTTTTCCCACCAGCGTGAGCCGATGGTTTCTCACTGGAGTTAAAGAGTCAAGAAATCTCCTCAAGTTTCGAGAACTTTTCCCAGTATGTCAGATGATATTAATAAAGTTGTAGTTTGGATGGTTTCAACTCATCTTCTTATTTTCAAGTCCTCCAGGCCCTGAACCAATTCTTTGGGGACTGTACCGAGCGCCCCAATTACAATTGGTATCACCGTCATTCGCACGTTTCAAAGTTTTTTTTTTCAGTTCTCTCGCAAGATTTATCTTCTTATATTTCTTTTCGTTTTCTTCCACTTTCACCCTGTGGTCAAAATTAAGCTTTTCGCGCGTTTCCAGGTGGATCACCTTCCTCATTCTTTGTGTTAATTTACTGTATTCACTTATTATGTGATTGTCCGTCTCTATATACATCTGTTATATTATTGTGTCTTTATCTATTCTTGTGCATTTATGGTCCTTACGACATTGTTTTGTGGTACTATCGAGTTTTCTCTTAAGGTTACCCTTTCTTAGCCATGTTCAAGTTATTTTTCTATCTTTCTTTTCTGGTTATTTCTGTTTATTGATAGGTGTGTTGTCTATATTGTTTCTGGTTGCTGCAATCAGTCTTCTTTTGCACATTTTTTATGTAGTCTTCAAGTCTTTATATGGATGCATCGACGCTATCTTTAATGCTGGCGAGTTCTCCTCCTCCTGTTCTTGACACATTTAGTTCGTCAACGTCATCTCTAGTATTTAAGGCTTTATGCGTCGCCTTGTCGGCTTGTCAATTTGTTGAAGTTCCTCCCTCACCCACTTCTAGAATGGTCCTGAGTATCTTACCAGGGAAACAGCCTAGGGGTTTATATCTTTGAAGAATGAGTATATTACTGGAAATCAACCTTTATAGCTGTAATCTTTTCAAAGAGTTATCCACCTGGGCTGTTTCCCTGGTAGATTACTCGGGACCATTCTAGAAGCGAACAATGGAGAAATTTCAACTAATGGAACAGAGAGCAAAAAAAAAAAAAATCTCATAACAATGCATAAGGCCTTACATCCTAGAGATGGCGTTGACAAACTATACGAGACAAGAACAAAAGGAGGAAGAGGATAGCGTAGATGCATCGGTACAAAAACTTGAAAAGTACATTAAAAATGTTGACGGAGACTGATTATAGCGACCAGAAACAAAACAGACCCCATAAGCATTAACAGAACAAAAATAACCAGAAAAGAAAAATGCAGAGAAAAACAACTGAATAGATATTTCAAGAGACATACAAGCGAAATCTCTCGCTAAAAAACGTAGACATGGCAGAGAAAGGGAAGCCTTAAAAGAGGAACTGGATCTCTTCTAATAGAATAGAACAACGCCATAGGGACTAACGTCGCCAAAGCTTAAATAGACAAGACACTATGAAATAGCAAATGTATATGATATGGTGATAAAGATGAATGATCAATCACAGAATAAGTGAATGCTGTAAATTAGCACAAAAAGAATTGAAAACCAGACATGACTGGACGAGGAAGATGATCCACTGGGAATTGTAAAAGAAGCTTAAATTTGACCATACGAATAAATTGCTTATGCACAACCCACTAACTGTCTTGGAAAGATAGACGGAAAAACTTCTCTGGGATTTTGATACACAAACAGATCATCTAATCTCAGAAAGATCAATAGACCTAGTATAGTCACAAAAAAATAGCAATCTACCGAATAGTGGACTTTACCGTTCTCGCTGACTACCGAGTAAAACTGATGAAGAGCGAACTGAGAGATCAGTACTTGGTCCTTGCTAAAGTACTGGTTAAAAAACGTGGAACATGAAATTGCCGGTGATACCAATTGTAACCGGTGTGCTCGATTGAGTCACCGAAGGACTGATAAAAGAACTTTAGTATTTGGAAAGAAGAGGACGAGTGGGACCATCCAAACTTCAGCATTATTAAAATAAGCCAGAATACTAAGAGTTCTGGAAACTTGAGGATACTTACTGTTACTTAAACTCCAATGAAAAACTCTCAAATAAATAAATATATATATATATATATATATATATATATATATATATATATATATATATATAAGCGGAGTCCCGGCGGCGTAATGGCTACAACGCTGGACTCCGAGTTCGATTTCCCATTGTTCGATTACGTTCATTCTTACTTTTGGGTAAGATGTGAATCCCTTATTCCTTCCACCTATGGGCTAAATACTAATATATCTGTTTCTTTATTAGGATTGTTTTGGCATTAAATAACGAACGAATCTTGACATCCCATTAAAAAGAATATCTATCTACCTATATATATATATATATATATATATATATATATATAAGAAAAAAGTAGGTGAACTCTATTTGAATTGCATCTGACGAGCTTTGATAAGCGAATTAAATTTATCATGGAAATGGAAAAGTATTTCTTAATTTCTTGTTTTTTTAAACAATATATATATATATATATATATATATATATATATATATATATATGCATTCATATCAAGAGAGCACTGGCTCAAAAGCTTTCTCTATTTTTTTTATCCATATTTACCCACCCCTACGCCCGGGCAGGATATGACACAAGGTCAATTTTTAACCGGAGTTTAACGGGTTTGAATTCAGAGTTTTTTTTCTCCTAGACTAGTTGCCTCACCAATGCTGAAGAACCCAGTCTGCCCTACTATTTACCCAAAGCTGGAGGGAGAATAATTGGGTTCATACCTTTCCCAAGGGTATTAGTGCTATATAAATTGTAATCAGCTTCGTCCAGGGTTTGGACTCGTATCGCTGTGTCCATTTCCTACGACGATAACCATTACACCACGGGCACCTCCAACACCTCCCTATTTTCTTTATCGGTCAACACGTGAATTGCTTTATAAAAAAATGATAGATACATTGATAGATAGATAGATTGATAAAGAATGAGAGAGAGAGAAAGAGAAAGAGAGAGAGATAACATGAAAATAATAATCTATTTATTAACAATGTCTTAAACCTATAAGTAATGTTTATATGTGATCTGCGTTTGGAACAAAACTATCTGCGGAGATGAGGCTAAACTTCAGGAGAGTGGTGGGTTTGGACACCACTTTATTGCCATTACTCCAATGTCTACTTTGACACGGAATGGTAGTAATTATTTGGTTCCCATCTAAACACCAAATAGATTTGTTGTCACAATTCTCAAGGGATAACTTTCACCAATCAGACTTGCAATTCTATTTGTCCTATTCTACTGTTTTCGTTTATTTTGTGCTTGAACGTTTCATATTTATCGTCCCATAATCTACATATGCTATTATCCTGTTTATTATCAATTTTTGCTTTGACATAATTAATCCTTTCGGCATTATCATTAATTTTAATGAGTAGTTTTCTTCATCTTTTAATTAATAAAATAAAAATTGAAATGACCCAAATGTTGCTCATCCTGTTTATCGATGACTGCATATTGGATAATTGAGAACACTTTTCTGTTGAAATTAATTGTGCTAATTGTTCGTTTTCAAATTAAAACAATGAATGTTCATCCATTTTTTCCTGTCTCAAGTATACTAGAACAGTAATTTACCCTGGTTTCCGGTCAAAGATAGCGGATAAATCTTTTGCCTTTTACTGGAACAGTAAGAGAAAAATAAAACTAAAACTACAGCCATTGCAAAAAATAAAAATGAATGAATTAATTGATAAATAAAAAGTAATCATACCGTCAATTGACTGAGAGGGGATAAAGTCTCTTGAGTCTTTTATTGATAAGAAAAAGAAAACATACTTTTTATTTCGTACTCTTTATGATTGATTACCTACATTCTTGGAAAATCCGATTATTATATTCCGTTTGTCGGGTCAGGCTAATTAAATAAAATTTCTTTTGGAAACTTTTGGTTACTTGGATTTACTGTAATAATTAGCAACTTAATTTCGCTGATCATTTACGACAGAATAAGGAGTTTGGTCCTCACCGGGAGCCCCATAGTTGTATTTTTGTAAAGAGCACCTTGCAGAATTTTTACTGACGAAAATATAAAATAAAACAATCCTTTCATTGCATGTTCAATGCTGAGTATCTTAAGATCATTTACCCCGATACGTTTCACGCACATGATCTTCAGGGGACCTTATATCCATCTCTCTCTCTCTCTCTCTCTCTCTCTCTCTATATATATATATATATATATATATATATACGCGTATATTTGTAGACATTTGTGTGTGTATGTTAGATTGTGTGAGTGTGTTTCGTCGTTGGAAATGGAATCGGGAACCCAAGTTCAAATCGTGGTCAAGGTTTTTTGCGTTACCATTAGTGTAGATTTGGTCTCTAGACAAGCCTCATCAAAATATTGCATGCCCCACCAAAATATTACCATGCCCCACTGAAGAGACATGTGCCCCACGCTTGCAATTACTGATTTATAGCAAAAATTATTCTAATCCTGCAAAAATATTTATTTTGAGACTAATCAAAATGACTGCAAATCAAATACAGAGTTCTACGCTTGAACAGAGATGTCAACAAATTTTTGGAGGTTGAGAGGGGCAAATGATATGATATCTGCTGAAGAATATTTGATGTATAAGAAGAACATGTTTTGGCAAAGAAGAATCTTACAAATGAGCTAAAAATAGGTTTGCTACGACAAACCTGATTCAAAAAGACAATCTATTGAGAGAAAACACACTGAATATCCAGTGAAAAAATGTCCCGGGCGTAGGGGCTTGTAAAGGACGCAGTTCTGAGAGTTTTTTGAGACATGAAATGACCCATCACTATTGATTTCTTAGAAAAACTATAATTGCCAATTCCATAACGCAAACATCCCCTTATCTATTGAATGACCGTTGTAGCTGTGACAACTGTCAATCAAATCTCAGCATTAAATAACCCATAAGGAGTTGTTATGCCGATGAGCAAATAGACCAAACGAAACTACTCTTTGGATAAACCCTGAGTTCACCATATGCAATCATAAGCACCTCCTCTCATACATTGTGGACTATAGTGTTTTATCTGCTTGATAATTCAGAGGGTTTCTCTTGAAATCCAGTTACATTAATCTTTTTTCAAAATCTTCCGTTTCGTGTTAGATTTGTTTTGTTTTTTAATATTTACCCGGAACGTCCAACAATGAGAGTACTATTAAATATTTGTCAGTTACAAAATTTGAATGGCTGGGTCACAATGTGTCATCCGGATGGAATATTATATTTTCTTACTGATTTCTCATGTTTCAACTGCTTAAATGGGGAGCAATACTTGTTTACATCAATTGTTTGATTGTTTCGCCGGATCTCATCATACATGACTCCCAATTTAACCATGTATAAACGGCTTCAAGCTGAAAAAGAAAAGAAGCACAAGATACCCCTCAAAAACAATAACCGACACCGACTACGCCGATGACATAGCGTTACTGGCGAATACACCCAACCAAGCCGAAACACTACTGCATAGTTTGGAACGAACCGCCGCAGGTATTGGCCTCCATGTCAATGTACACAAAACTGATATATGTGCTATAATCAAACTGGTGACATTTTCACACTAGACGTAACCTCTCTGAACCTGGTAGAGAAATTCACCTACCTAGGAAGCAGCGTCTCATCAACCAAAAAGACATCGACACGCGGCTAACGAAGGCATGGACAGCTATCGATAACCTATCGATCATATGGAAATAGGACCTGACCGATAAAAGGAAATGCAGTTTCTTCCAGGCAGCGGTCGTGTTGATGCTGCTATATGGATACACTACTTGGACGCTAACTAAACGGCTGGAGAAGAAGCTAGACGCCAATTACAAAAGAATGTTGCAAGCAATATTGAACAGGTCCTGGCGGCAACACCCCACAAGGCACCAGCTGTACGGCCACCTGCCTCCCATCACGAAAACTATCCAAGTTAGACGAACCAGAAATGCAGGACACTGCTGGAGAAGCAAGGACGAGCTCATAAGTGATGTACTCCAACGGAACCCCGCATATGGCCAAGAAAAAGCGGGACGACCAGCTCGAACATACATACGGCAGCTATGTGAGGATACGGGTGTAGCCCTGAAAACCTGCCGGAGGCGATGAACTATAGGGAGAAGTGGCGAGAGAGGGTCAGGGATATCCGTGCTAGCGGCACGAGATGATGATGATGATGATGATTGAAGGAAGACTGTTTTTTTTTTACAATCTTGTGTTAGATCCTTTCCCTTCTCATTTACATTCCATGGTAAGTAAATTACCTTTTATGGAAGTAAAGTATCCACATTTCATTTCCTGTTGTGATCACGGCACGCTGACAAAATAGAGTTCCCTGACTCTCTTTCTCACTATCCGTCCCTATCATTGATTGCCCCTGGATGATCTTCAAGCTTGTATTCTGAGTCCATACAGAACTGATGTAAGTCTTTGCTGGTCAGCCAACACTTGCACATCCAGAGGATGTTACTTATGAGTTTGTCCATACCTCTTCAGCGGTGCCCTGCATGTCTTGTTTGTCTTACTTGAGTAGTTTGCGAGATAGGAGAGAGGTGGCCGTACAGCTGCTGTTTTGTGGAGTGTTACTTTAAGGATTTGTTCAAAATAGCACGAAGCATTTTAGTGTAGCTCCCATTTAGCTTTTTCTCAATGCTTTTTGTTAGCGTCCTTGTGGTGCATCTATATAGTATTATGGACAAAACAACAGCATGAAAGAAATTTCATTTTATTTTATCAGATAGATCAGACTTCCATATAATCGAGAAATTGTCAATAGCATTCCATTCATTTGCAAAGCATATGCTGTCACCATCAGTCGATGAGATATTGCTTCCAAGGTATGTGAATTAGTCTACTAATTTGAGAGGCTTGTCACTTACATTTAAATACCATATACAGCTGATTTCTTAGTTTAGTTGACCCAGTCGGCTCTGCATTTCTGCCCAGGAGTAAGACTCCCCCAACGAGTTTCCTATGACCCAGTCGGCTTGGGCTACATAATACACTGACTGTATCACAGCAAAGAGATAAGACTCCCCACCAACGAATGTCCTATGGCCCAGTCGGCTTGTGCTGCAGAATACACTGACTGCATCTTTGCAGAGGAGTAAGACTCCCCCAACGAGTGTCCTGGATATGACACTAAACAATCTGATGGTGAGATTAATATATATTGTATATATGTATAAAGAAGATTTGGCATTAAATTACTTAAAATTATTGATATGCCATAAACCCAAACCATATAAAATCATATATATCTAATATACATGTATAAAGAGGATTTGGCATTAAATACTCTATAATGGTTGATATGCTATAAAAACCAACCAAATAAACTACTATATATATTTAATATATATGTATAAAGAGGATTTGGCATTAAATAACCTACAATGGTTAATATGCTATAAAACCAAACCACAGTTAACCAAACCAAATCATATATATATATATATATATATATATATATAAAGAGGATTTGCCGGTAAATAAACTGCAATGGTTAATATGCTATAAAAACAAACCAAACCAAATGATATATATCTAATATATATGTATAAAAAGGATTTGGCATTAAATACCCTATAATGGTTGTTATGCCATAAAAAACAACCAAATAAACTACTATATATATTTAATATATATGTATAAATAGGATTAGGCATTAAATAACCAACGATGGTTGATATACCTTAATAGCCAACCAAACTAAATAATTCATATATATATATATATATATATATATATATAAATCGGTTTGGGAATTAAATAACCTTCAATAGTTGATATTCCATAAAACCAAACCAAACAAAATCATCAAAATTTAAATCAATTATAGAACGAAACAGTAGACAGTGGATAGTATTCATTGAATATTAACGCTCACAAAACTTACAGTCTCACTCAAAAGTAACAATCTAGAAAAATAGAAATTAAATATTCCATTGAACTTCATGAATAATTTCAAAATCAAAAGACTATTTACAATAGATATATTTAATTCCAGCGGTGTTAGTGTCACGCAAGACCAATAGAATATTCCCAAGGTTTTGAAACAGCTTTCTCGTTTCACTTAGAAAAACAAATTCTCTGCAAATGAAGACTGATGTGGTCACAGAGGTGAGATGCCTGCAGAAATAGCCATTAATCTAGGAAAAAAAAGAGTCATGCCTGTCTTAAGATATTTGATAAGGTGACAGTGTTGAAAGAGAAGATGAAAGACAGTCCAGTTCGGATTAATATCGGTCAGCTAATATGGCTGAATGTATCCACACTTTCGTTCATTTCACCTCATACGGCGATCGTTCGATGCAATAAAAACCACGCCAGTGACGACGACATCACTCTTGGGAATCCTTTGACGATTTTCATTTGAACAGAAGATCAAGGTACGACTCCAGTGATGATATCAAAATGTCTTTTGTGCAAGTGACCCCTTTTTTTTCGTTAATGAATGGAAGGACAGAAGCAAGTGATACCAAGTTCGTCTCAAACTTATGAAAAGATTGAATAACGTGCTTAAGCCAGAGGTGTCCCTTTTTTTTGTTTCTTACGTGTTCTAACCTAATTTTTCTTTTTCCTTCTTCCCTAGCCTGTGCTCTATTGGTTAATGTGTTTTGACTGCGTCAATGTAGTCAGCGAGTTTAAAGTCCAGTATCGTTATTACATTTAATTTCGGATTAATGCCCTTAGAAAAGAAAAGAACCCCTTTATCCTCCTCGAAAGGGTTCTTACTTATACTACAACCATTTTCTTCAGAAAGTATTGATCTGGCTTTAAAAGAACGACGAAGTTTGTTATACCATTAAATTCAAGAAATCAAACAAAACCATACCAAACCTTTCCTCCCATCAACCCTATAATTAATTTTCTTTCAGAATTACTGGTAACATTTCCCACCACATATTTGTTCCATTCTTAATTCAATGCCAACTTTTCTTTCCTCTGGCCAAAAAAACCAAACAAACATAAGCACTGATATTTCACTTGGTTAAAACAAATGCTATTCAATTATTTTAATTGTATGATAAAAAAAAGTATAATAAACAAACGTTAAGGAATCCTCCTCCTCCTCCTCCTCATCATCATCATCATCATCGCACGCCGCCAGCATGGATCTCGGACACTCTCTTGCCACCCATCTCTATCGTCCATCGCTCCCGGGTGGTCTTCAAGACTATTTACTGTATTGGCACGGAGCTGATGTATATAGATTCTGGCTAGCTGTCCTGCCTATTCTCGTCCATGTGAAGGGGTCCACGAGAGTATGTCGCTTATGAGTTCGATCCCACTTCCCCAGCAGTGTTCTCCATGTCGGGTTCGTCTAACTTGGATAGTTTTCTTGATGGGTTGTAGGTGTCCGTAAAGCTGTTGCTTTGTGGGATGCTGCCTCCAGAATGAGTTCAATTTGTAAAACTTTTTGCCAAATATTTTCTCCCTCCGCATACTCTATATATTTAAGTCTTTGATTTTCTATGCCCCTCTGTAACTCTCTCTTTCATTCACTCTTAATATATATATATATACGTGTACGTGTGAGTGCGTGCGCGTGTGTTAGTGGTGAAGAGGAGTACAATGAGACCTTCAGAAACTAATCTGGATTTTAATTAATTTTCGAAAATAATTTTGTATCAAATCTATTCCAATTTTCTGTTATTGTATTTATATAATCATTCTAAAATATCAACCAGTGTTATATGATATTTAAAAAAATTGATATCATTTAATATTGAAACGGCCGCAATCAAAAGAGATGTAAATATGCAACTGGTTTAATGTCAAGAAGAATAGTATTTATTTATCTACAATAAAATGAGCAACTCAAAGGTATGTGAATTTTCTGAACGTGTTCACGAGTTTTCAGTACTTGAAACGTTTGGAGCACGGCATTCGTAGCGACCATTTCTAAATGAAATAATATCACTTTTCTGAAACACCATATCTTTCTTTAAATCAATTGTTGGGCAACTGCCATTACACGGTAGACCAGCCCGAGAAATCACGAGAAGTGATATGATTACGTAATTATGAGAAATTTATTGAAATAAAAGGAGGATATATTTTCACGAGACACCGATTGGTCCAGTGAAATTAAACGCAACTCATTTCCTGCAAAACTTGCTGTTAGTATCTCTACTAATAATAATGTTCGTTTGTTTTTTCTTCCAGATATGAAAATAGTACAGTACAGGGTGAAAAGAAAAATGAAAAATATTTATAAATTGTTACACATTATACATAGTGAAACGATAAAATTGTCGTCCTAAACGAAGTAGTCAAGCAGGTTCAGGTCGGAGGAGGAGGGTGGCCAGGGAAGGAAGGGTACAATGTCGTAGCACTCCTTCTGAAGCCAAGCCTGGGTCTCTTAGGACTTGTGGGCCGGCATTGAGTCCTGCTGCCACACCCAGGGTCTGCCACCGGTCACTTGATTGCACAAGGGGATCACCATACTCTTCAGCACATCCAGGTACACTTTGGTGTTGACTTTCAAGCTGACTTCGAAGATGTGAGGTGGCATGATGTGGCCTTCTGCTCCACCACGTCTAAAGGGTTGTCCGATGCGTTGAGCTCTGCCCTCAAGTATTGAACCGTCCGGATTTGCATTTTGAGGGTGCTGGCAATGGTCCTGTTGTCATAACTTTGAACTGTAGAGAGCATTGTTATACAGCTGCTCATCTCAGATCTCGCTCGTTGAACATTGTGTCACTTTCGGACATGAAAGAAGGCTCCTATCGATCTTGGGATTTGTACACAACAGGCCAACTAGTTGATGGTCTGCAACAAAAATGGGAACCGGTTTTCAGTAAACGGAAATGGAATCATGTCGTCTTTTCTAGGGTGACAATTTTATCGTTCCACCCTGTATAGCAGCAATTAATCATCCATCCCAATGGCTTAGACAAAAGAGGAAAATATCTTGCGTTACTTTTTATTTGAAGATCAAACCATTCAAAACTGTGCAAGCAAAATTTCACAAGAAATTTAACTTAATAACTATCCCAAGAAAAACGAAATTCATCGTTGGGTACACAAACTTGTAGTAAAAGGGCCCGTAAACAACCACAGCAAGGAGAAAGAAAATTCCACATCTGCCAAGAAGTTGAAAACAGGGTGACCTGACAATGTAGATACAATAAGAATATCTGTCGGAAGGAGTTCCAAAAGTTCCTCCGCAGACGTTCCCAAGAACTTAGTCTTTCACCAGCACTGTCGGATAAAGTCAATCAACTTGTGTTCTTGTCATGTTTTGGCATTTTCGAAGTGGTATGATTGCTTTTTAAGACTCAGATGAAAGATGACTTGATCTGAATGAAGTATCATATAAATGAGTTGTATCTATTTTGAGACAACCTTTATATATATATATATATATATATATATATATACGAGTTAAATCCAGTTAGTGTCCTGAGACTATGTTGGAATATTCATATCAATAATATATGAGAAATGTCATATAATTCAGCAGGAGTGCTCGATGTATGGCCATTAATATATAGCTCTATCATGATATATATAAAAACACTTTCATAGAAAGCAAATATATATGCCACGCAAATGGAAGAAAACTTAACGTACAGATATCGTGGTATTACAAGTTTAATTTCAAAGAGCTATACCTCACCCCTTCAGATGACATACAAAAATTTGTACGCCAACTGAAGAAGTGAGGTAGAACTCGTCAAAATAAATTTATAATACCACGGTAACTGTACGTTGATTCTTTCTTTTATTCGCGTCACAGATATATATATATATATATATATATAGTCGCGTGTGGATGGCTGTCTGGGTTGATGATACACTGTTAACTAGGTAGGTGAACTTGTCTACTAGTTTCAGAGAGTTACCGTTTACTGTGGAAATGTCGCCTCGTTGATTAAAGCAAACATATTCCGTCTTGTGATATGGAGGCCTATGCCTGCAGCTGCTCGTTCCAAACTATATAGCTGGATTTCGGCTTGGGTGGGTGAATTTGCCAGATGCTCCCTGTCATGGGCGTAGTCTACGTCCGTAATTGTTTGTGCGGGGTACTTTCTGCTTCTTTCCTTTGTCAGCTTGAAACCGTTGTCTTTTATTTTATCAATAGATGCTCTAACTACGTAGTCTAGACAGATGATATTGATAGGCTATCGGTTCTATGGAAGTCAGACCGGACCGATAAAATGAAACGCAGTTTTTCTGAGCAGCGGTCGTGTCGATACTGCTATATGGATGCACTACATGGATGCTAACTAAACGTATGGGGAAAAATCTTGACGGCAATTACACAAGAATGCCACTTTCCCAGTCGGTTGGGTCTATAGAATACGCCGACTGTACCTCTGCAGAGGGGTAACCCCACCTAACGAGTGTCCTGATGTGACACTAAACACTCTGAAGGTGAGGTTTCAGTAATGCTCGAGTTTTGGGGAATGCGGTGTACCTCTTTATTGCCATCGCTCCCAGGTTCACTCTGACCCGGAGTGGTAGCACCTGATAGGGTCCTATCTATGGGTTAAATAGAACAAACGCCATACTTATGCTAAACTGAATTGTTTGATTAAACTGAATAGCTTAAAATAGGAATGTTTTTGACAATTAAACCGTACTTACATTTATATTCCGTGCTAATGCTAAACTGAAACCGAAGTTACATTTAAACTGTGTGTTTATGCTAAACTGAATTATTTGAAATAGAACTGTTTTTGACATTGAAACTGTACTTACACTAAGCCGAATTGTTATATATAACAGCTTGAATAAACTGAATAGTTTGAAATAGAAAAGTTTTTGACAATTAAACTGTGTACTCATGCTTAACTGAATTGTTTGAAATCGAACTGATTATTTTCAAAAAATGGATTTGGCGTTAAATAACCTTCAAAGGTTGATATGCCATAAACCCCAACCAACCAAACCAAACCAAACCAAACCAAGAATGTTGCGAGCAATATTGAACAAGTCCTGGAGGAAGCACCCGACAAAGCAGCATCTCTACAGCCACTTACCACCCATCACGAAAACTATCCAAGTTATACGAACCAGATATGCAAGACATTGATGGAGAAATGGAGACAAACTCATAAGTGACGTACAGCTGAGGACCCCTTCACATGGACAAGCAAAGACCGGACGACCAGCTAGAACCTACAAACAACAGCTCTGGGCTGATACAGGATGTAACCTTGAAGACAAGCCGGAAGCAATGGACGAGAGAGAAGGGTGGCGAGAAAGGGTCAGGGATATCCGTGCTGATGGCGTGACACGATGATGATGATGATGTATATTTTACCAGTGTTGGTTGTCACTAATTCACTTAGTGGGTTTGTGGAGAACTAAGTACGATATATTTTGGAGAGTACACAAAATCGGTGATAGAGCTATTATAAAATAATAATAAATAAATATATAATATTTTTATATATATAATGCCATGGAAGTTTGTCTGTGACTTCAGGTTTCATGAAGTTTTGCAAACAAAAATCATCAGGCAGATAACAAAAGAAAAATAAAGAAATCGAAAATATCGAAAAATACTGTCAAAAACCATTAGAAGTTTGTACGAATCTTTATGGGTGTGTGTGTGGGGGTGTTACAGTTGTGTAATATTATGTGTGGACGTATAAGTGGTGTTTCCCGGGAGACCTGGGTTCAATCCCATGTCGAGTTATGCCAAAGACTTAAAAAAGGATACTTGATGCCCCCTTGCGTTACACTCAGTATTAAAAGGTACGGATCAAAGGTAAAGTCGAGCAATCCATGGAAAAGAGTAGTGCCCTCCCCTACACTTTGGTGTAGTAGCTATCGAAAAGGGAGTCTTCGGGTTACTCTCAACTACGGTCGCCAAATTTACTAATATATATATATATATATATATATATATAAAGGTAAGATGTGGTTAGTTTTTGGGTCGTAGGTGGAATCTTTAGCAGAATGTATTTTGTTTGATTTATCTGTAACTTTTATCTAGTCATTATTTTATGGGTACATAAATTATATAGCGTCGGACATTGGCATAATGGTTAGACATAGGCCCCGGACACTGGGGTTCAATCCCAGGTCGAGTCATACCAAAGACTCAAAAAATGGTACTTGATGCCGCCTTGCTTAGCAATCATCTTTATAAGGTGAAGATTTAGAGTAGAATGGAGCAATGGCCCGGGAGACTGGGTTTCAATCTCAAGGTGAGTCATATCAAAGACTCAAAAATGGTACTTGATGCCCTCCTTACTTAACAATCAGCATTATAAGTTACGGATTTAGGGTAAAGTCGATCAATTCAGGGAAAAGAGTAGCACCTTCCGTTACACCTCAGTATAGTAGCTATCGAAAAGGCAGCCTTTGCGTCACTCTTGGCTACAGTCGGCAACTTTACTTTTTACGTAGCAGAATTGTCAAGAATCTTTGAGTATTATAGATTAAAAGAAACTTGATTCAAGAAATAAGAATTTAAAAAAAACCCCAGAAAAGCAACGACCCGGTTAAGAGACGATATCATGAGTAAACGGAAATTTTGTTTATAAATATACCATTATATTGGGAAAAAAAGCAATGCTTCGTGCAAATTTTGTAATTTCGTTAACTGCAAAAAGTAATGTAATATATATTTTCTTAAAATGATTTTCTAAATGGTTGATGCATTTATTTACGCATATATTATTATTCAATGATTTAATGTCTAGACTAACTAAAGGTTTATTATTTATGTGTATATTATTCATTTTATTGAGTAAGTTACTAGAATTTTTAACATGAAAACTGGTAATAGTACTTAAAAGACAAGTTAATATTTGGCTAAAGATTCGACAATTTTATGAGGACAGGGCGAAGACACATTAGCCCCGTACCTCTTTATCATCTGTCTAGACTACGTGCTTAGGACTTCGATCGACAAAATCAGAGAAAATGGCTTCGAGCTGACTAAGAGAAGAAGCAAAAGGTACCCCGCAAAAACAATCACGGACGCCGACTACGCTGATGACTTGGCGTTACTGACGAATACACCTAATTAAGCAGAGACACTACTGCGTAGTCTGGAACGAGCCGCAGCTGGCATTGGCCTCCATGTCAATGCACACAAAACTGAATGTGCTACAACCCAACGGGCAACATTGCCACACTAGACGGAGCCTCTCTGAAACTAGTAGACAAATTCACCTACCTAGGAAGTAGCGTCTCATCAACTGAAAAAGACATCGACACACGACTGACGAAGGCATGGACGGCTATCGATAGACTCTCGATCATATGGAAATCAGACCTAACCGATAAAATGAAACGCAGTTTCTTCCAGGCAGCAGTTGTGTCGATACTGCTATATGGATGCACTACATGGACGCTAACTAAACGGCTGGAGAAAAAACTAGACGGAAATTACACAAAAATGTTGAGAGCAGTATTGAACAAGTTCTGGCGACAACACCCCACGAGACACCAACTATACGGACACTTGCCCCCCATCACGAAAACTATACAAGTTAGACGAACCAGACACGTGGGACACTGCTGGAGAAGCAAGGACGAGCTCATAATCGATGTACTCCTGTGGACCCCCACATATGGATGTGCGAAAGCAGGACGACAAGCACGAACTTACATACAGCAACTATGTGAGGACACAGGATGTAACCCTGAAGACCTGCCGGAGGCGATGAATGATAGGGAGAAGTGGCGAGAGAGGGTCAGGGATATCCGTGATGGCGGCACGACATGATGATGATGATGAAAGTAATTTAAAGGTTATAAGTTTTTGCAAATCCATGAATTTAAGTGATTACTGTAAAATAATCAGGGTGGTAATTAATTACATCACTTACATTATTAACAATTGATTATATTAATTATTTCATTATTTAGGGTGGAGAGGTTGTGGATTAGTTGTGATGATACCCCCTCGCCCCCCACGAATACGTCAACTTCTTCGAACCATTTCACTTTACGGCCGGTGATCAACTAGTGGTTCCGATCGGGGCATCGCACATTTCTTTACCGCTACAAGAAATACAATCGAGGGAGTGGGAGAAAAAAGAACAAACGAACAATATGCTTGGGTTAACTCAAGTGCAGAAATGGAGTTATGTAACATTGTGCATATGTAGACTAACGCTAGCATGGATTTCTAGCGAAAATTCTGCAACGCTACTGGAATGCCAACCTATCTTGACCTGACTTCACTCACTTGTCTGGACCCTCTCTCATGCCGACTCGTCTCTCTGCTGTCCGGTGTCGACTGGCCACTCGCGTCACCCTTCGCCAACTGCCTTCTTCAAGTCCCTTTGTCCGACTCCCTGACTGGCGTTCCCTTCCTACTTCCGGTCACGTCGAGATCACGGGTCCAAACCCTTTGTCTGGTTTCGCTCCAAAACAGACAAAAGGATCGTCTGCTTGGCGGACCACCTACATAGTTTTACATGGTTACGAATCTTTGAGAATTAGTGTAGTGGGTTGAAAATAATCATAGGCTTGCAAGTGTGCTTGATGCACCACCTCAAAATAATTCTTGACCGGATGTTGAACATAAACAAATCAAGAAGTTATTATCTGGGTAAGAAACACAAATTTATGATCGTAGGATGCAATAAAAGATAATATGAGAAAAATAATTTCGAATTCAAGGAGACGGACGTTGAAGAGAGTTGTGTTTGAAACCCAAAAAGAAAAGTATGGTAAGACGTTGGTCAGGGGTGGGCTGCCACTTTGTAGTTGGAAGTGAGATTCGTTCATATACCCTTACAAGATTTTCCTCTCTTTCGTGTTTGTTTCGGACTGACAGAATGTAGATAGTCTGAATAAAATACTTTCGTATCAGAATAACAGAGTCACACGCTGTCACTTTTGAATTTCGAACATTGAAGATGATACAATAAGATTAGATTATAGAATAGTAATCAATTACTCAAGATTAGGATTAGCCTATCTTTATAATCTTTTATAACGATTATTAAAACATTTATTGTTTTTACCAGTTAGTGGTAGAGTGTTCGTCAATGGCCCAGGAAACTGGGGTTCAATCTCAAGTCGAGTCATACCAAAGACGTTAAAAATGGTTCTTGATACCTCCTTGCTTAACACTCAGCATTATATGGTACGTTTCAAGGATGAAATGAAGCAATCCAGGAAAAGAAGAAGCGCCCTCCCTTACACCTTGGTGTAGTAGCAATTGAAAAGAGAGCCTTCGGGTCACCCTCGACTTAGATCGCGAACTTTACTTATAATTCTGTCAGTTTATTGTTATTTTGTGTAGAGTTCATAATGACCATACCTCCACGTTTTTCTGAATGAGTGGTGGTGATATTATATTAGGACAAACCTGTAGTGGAAGGAAAACTTCGTATTTTGGTTTGGCGCGCAATTTAATTCGACGCATAATTTCACCCAATCAGGATGACTTATCCTATTCACTTCGGACCTCTTTTCCCGGGCAGCAGAAATTGGGTAAGCTGCCAAACCCAGTCTCTTTAGCTGGACAACGCCACCCAGTGCAGACGTCTCACTGGCGGCTCTTCAATAGCAGCAGCAGCATGGACACATGAGGGTATCTATCTAATTTATGGGTTCCTTGCGTCTAATCTCTTAGACGAAGGAATCCCAGTTTAATATGAATTAGATACATTCAATACGCCACCACAGGAACAACTTTATGTCACGCCCAAAATTGGCTATGTCGATGTGATGCCTTTATTCCGCTCTCGACACCTAGCTCTCAACTCACCTCTGTTTTGAAAATTTAGTGAGATAACTTTTGTTCGAACTTTTTTTCAAAAAAGAAAAGATCTTTGCTACAAAAACAAACTTTTTAAGAATTAAAGATTAAAAAAAAGACAAAAAAAAAAAACACGTCTAAACATGTAGCTTTAAAATATCTTATATATATATATATATATATATATATATATATATAAATTGTCTTATTGGTTTACATGTCCACCGAAGATGTCTATGAAATGTTCATTTAAATTCTTTACTTTCTCCTAAATAGAAACGTTGCGAGCAATATTGAATAAGTCCTGGCGGCAACACCACAGAAAGCACCAACTATACGACCACCTGCCTTCCATCACGTAAACTATTCAAGTTAGACGAACCATACTCGCAGCACACAGCTGGAGAAGCAGAGACGAGCTCATAAATGATGTACTCCTATGGACCCCCACATATGGCCGAGCAAAAGCAGGATGACTAGCTCGAACATACATACAGCAGCTATGGGAGGATACGGGATGTAGCCTTGAAGACCTGCCAGAGGCGATGAATGATAGGGAAAAGTGTCGAGAGAAGGTCAGAGATATCCATTTTAGCGGCACGACATGATGATGATGATGATGATGATGATGCCCTTACAATGGTTTCCGTCTAATTTTGTACACATTTGTTCGTTATGTCATCTTACTCAATGGATACAGAATCATGAAAAAGACCGATTGATGTCACAGTCCAGCTCGTTAGCTACTACGCCACGGGGACTCCTTCCAAGACATGCTGTGTAAGAAGGGCGAGATTTATTGTAAAAAACAGATTGGCCGAGCTCAGCTAAGCGCAACTCAGCTTATTCCGAAATTATCGTTTGCTATCTTGCCACAAACTAACTGTGTTATCTTGCTATAAATACGAACTGTGGTAGAACAGAAATACAACCCTTTTTTTCTTATAGATACATAATGTCTCCTGTTCCTAGTAAACATTTACATTATGCTGTACTATGTATAAAAATGACGGGTGAATCCCCGTGTCAAAATAGCTAAAGTGTTGGACTGTGACCTCGAAGCAAAGAGGTTCGAACTCCAGTGTTCACTTTTGAAATAATAACCACGGAAAACATATGAACTGCATTCACCCCTCACCAGCTATGGGTGTAATTGTATCACTACTGTCTTTCTACAAGGATTGCTTTTGCATTGAATAAGCTACGAAGGTTGATATGCCATTAAACAAAATAAAAACTGTTCAATTTGTTGTTGCTAATAATACCTGAGCAAAAGAAACCCAATATACTGTATACGACAAAGACTATTCGACATTTGAAACTGTCACCTGTGTGACACGACTGAACTTAGGTAATTGTCACTGGAATCCCTATCAAGATAATGCCTTACATTTTTTGTGATGGGGTTGTTAAACCAGACAATCCCAGAGAATTAGCATATCAACGGGCTGTTCGGGTTGAACATTGCACGACAGACTGTCTCTCAGTTTAAACATTTTCTGGAGTTCTAGCATTTTGAGCTTTTCGGGTGACATTTTAACTCGAGGAACTAATGGTTGTGAAATTTTCGACCCAGTATTGATTTTACCTTCCACTATCGTTCCATTGTAAAATGAAATGTGCAAAAAAAGTTTCCTAAGTAGTTATAACAGATTTGCATGTATTTAAAAAAAAAAACCGTATTAACAGCAAACTCACGTTGTGCACCGGTTCAACAAACGACCGTTGCTAATCTTTTCTAAAAAATATAAGGGTTTTACCAGAGGAAGTTACCATTGCCACTGGCCTAAGTTCGCTTGTATTAACTTGCCCAGATGGCTGGGGCTGTAGAATACAGCGACTGCACCTCTGCAGAGGAGTAAACGCCGCCCAACGAGTGTCTTGTTTATGACCCTAAACAATCTGATGGAGAGGATCCAGTAATGCTGGATCGTTAGGGAATATGGAGTACCCACCGGTTGCCACCGCTGCCAGGTCTACTCTGGCCTGGAGTGATAGCACCTGATATTGTCCTAAATAGAACTAATCCGTGCACTTATGCTGAACTAAATTACTTGAAATAGATTTGTTTTGATATTTAAACTACAACGCATGCTAAACTGAATTGTTTGAATTAGAACTGTTTGACTTAACGGAATAGCTTGAAATAAAAATGTTTTTTAACAATTAAACTGTGTACTAACATTTAAACTGCGTACTTATGCTAAACTGAATTCTTTGAAATGGAACTGTTTTTGAGAATGAGACTGTAAACAGAATTTTTTTAAATAGAAGTGTTTTGAAATTTAACTGTGAGTAAATGAAATCTATACTTATACTAATCTGATTTGGTTGAATTAGAACTGTTTGACCAGGTTAAATAGCTTGAAATAGAAATGTTTTTGACAAGTAAATTGTCAACTGATGCTAAACTGATTTGTTTGAAATAGAACAGATTATTTATATAAAAATGGATTTGGCATTGAATAACCTACAAGTGTTGATATGTCATAAAACCCAAACAACAACGAACTTGCATTCACATGTGGTAGTTGAAATTGTGGGAGATATTTCTACCGCACACTTTAAAAGATAAATGTTGATTACCAATTTGTTTATTGAGAAAAGAAAAATTATTTTATATTCTTTTATAAAAATTGATGGTTTGGTTGGGTTCCATGGCATATCAACCATTGTATTTTATTTGATGCCAAATTCGGTTTATACATATAGATTAAATATATATGATTTGTTTTAGTTTGGTTTTATGGCATATCAACCATTGTAGGTTATTTTATGCCAAATCCTCTTTATACATAAAATATTAGATATATAGAATTTGGTTTGTTAGGGTTTTATGGCATATCAACCATTGTAGGTTATTTACTGACAAATCCTCTTTATACAAATATATTGAATATATATAATTTGGTTTGATTGTGTATTATGGAACATCGACCATTGTAACTTATTAAATGCCAAATCTTCTTTTTACATATATATTAAATATATATAATTTGGTTTGGTTGGGTTTTATGGCATATCAACCATTGTAAGTTATTTGATGACAAATTCGGTTTATACATAAAGATTAATTATATATGATTTGGTTTGGTTTGCCTTTATGGCATATCAACCATTGTAGGTTATTTGATGCCAAATTCGGTTTATACATAAAGATTAAATATATATGATTTGTTTTGGTTTGGTTTTATGGCATATCAACCATTATAGGTTATTTGATGCCAAATTTGGTTTATGCATATACATTAGATATTTATGATTTGTAAACATAAGTCAACAAAATTAAATAGTCCCAAGTATTGCTATGTATGACTAAAAATTAAATTAAACATCAGTCATTTGTTTACACAGAGTTAAATGATCAAACAGTTCTATTTCACATAATTCAGTTTATTCTTTTTTAACTATGAGCTTAACTTTCAAATACATCTATTTGACTATCCAAATATTATAAGCACAATATGCAGAGCATTACTGTAGAAGTAAGGACGAGATCATAATGGACGTTTTCCTTTAGACTAAGACACATGGACACACCATGAATGGCGAGGGAGAGAGTAAAACGAGGTCATGCAATCTGAACAGTTTTATAGTGATCGCTGTGTCCTCTTTCGTTGGTTTGTTGGTTGGTGTGTTTTACGGCGTATCAACCCTTTTCGTGTCATTTAACGCTGAATTAGATTTCAAACAATTCAGTTTGGTGTAAGTGCCCAGTTTCAATTTCAAAAACAGTTCTATTTCAAACAGTTCTATTTAGCATAAATACGCAATTTAAAAGTCAAAACGGTCCTATTTCAAGCTATTTAGTTCAGCATAAGTACGCTGTTTAATTCCATTCGACCCATTGATAGTGTCTTCATGCAAACAATGTGTACCAAACAATGGTATGTAAATGTAATATTTACAAACATCTCTCAATATATATGACACCTTATATATATATATATATATATATATATATATATATATATATATATATATATATATATGTGTGTGTGTCTGTGTCTGTGTGTGTCTGTGTGAGTGTGTTTAAATTTACGAAGTTTTCGGTAGACATTTTAAATCTTCAAGTTTTTTTACTGTCTGGCAAAACATAAAGTTGCTTCTTACCATCATATCTGATTTCATTTATAAAAAGAAATTGCAAATTTACTTTTACGAAGTATTATTCAATAACAAAGTTGATAACGTATTTCTCAAGATGATTCTACCTTTCCTTTGTTTATTGTTTGTTTTTTTGTTTTGTTTTGGTTTTTGTTTGTTCGTTTTTTTTTGTTTTTTTTTTTGTTTTTTTTTGTTTTTGATTTTCCCCTTTTTAACGCATTTTTGTTATGCTGAAACCTCAAAAGCAAATTTTTCTTAATATTTTTTTTTCGGCTTTCATCGTATTCCTTTCCCGAAAGCAGAAGAAAATGATAGAAGGAATAAACTCCGCCAGCCCACCCCCACGCACATACACATGCATAAATACACACTTGCATATAATCATGCGCACACACCTGCAAAAAGAGAAAAAAGTTCCACTTACAAAACTTCAGTCTACTCTCAAAATATTTTTTGTTGCCTGTGTGTGTGTTGGGGGTTGGGGAACGAGTGTGTGTGTGTGTGTGTGTGTGTGTGTACGTGTTTGGTTCATTTTTTTTTTTTTGGTCACGCCTGCGTTGTCGCAGATGCAGCCATTGAAAATTTGAGACGCAGTAACTGTTTTTATTAACTATTGATATAAAGAGAATTAAACTTTTCTACTCAATATTAAGGTCTCGGAAGTTGCGACAAAATGTCCCCATGGCTTGCTGCTCGCGAAAAAAAATAACCCTTATTTACACATCAAATGAAATACATTTTCTAGTTTAGGTTCCTAACACTTAACTTCCTGTCAAAATTCTCAAAATATAGACAAAAGGAAGTAGATTGTTCAAAATTGTGTATCGCGCAGCAACTATTTCGCTCATTATTTTTATTATTCGAGTTTTTCACAACAGCGGCAGTTTGCAGTATTTTACTGGATTCTGAGTGACAGCAAGTCTCTTCAGGTTTTCAGGACTCTTCTCAGTATTCTAGCCGATCTCAACAATGCTATAGTTCGGTATCGATTCTTCGACTATTTTCTAATTCTTCCAGTTTCTTTTCCAAATTTTTGAGACCGTTCCATGCGCTGACACTTACAAATAGATTTTGGGAAGCCGCCACTGGCAACATTAAAACAAATACACCTGACACTGGCAAAACGCCACAAGGGAAATTGTCCCTAGCAAATCATCACAAGCAAAACTGATACTTGCGTTTGCTACTTGGTATTTGACACTGGCAAATTACCACTGGCAAAACTGATACTAGAAAATCGTCACAGGGAAAACTGAAACTAGTATAGTGCCACTGGAAAATTTCCGCCGAGAAATCACCCCTGGGAAAAATGAAACTATTAAACCTCTACTGGCAAATTGAACAGGGAAAACTGAAACTGGCAAATCACCACTGGCAAGACTGAAACTGATAAATTGCCACAGGGAAAACTGAAACCGGCAAATCACCACTGGCAAAACTTAAACTGGTAAATTGCCACAGGGAAAACTGACACTGGCAAATCACCATTGGCAAAACTGAAACTGGTAAATTATCCCGGGTAAATTGGTTTGTGTCTATACCCTTTATTAATATCGTTTAAATTCAATCAACTTGACTCTTGCCTGCAAATCACCTTTTCCATCCGGTCATATCTATTCAAATATCCCTGTTGAAATGTGTTCACTTATATGAGTAAATTTGTCTTTGTCCCCTTGCAGCTAACATTTTCTATTCTTCTAATTATGATCAATTTTTGCTTCGACGTAATTAATTCTTATGGCTTTATTTTAGGCTGCTATACAAATAAATTCAGTTCCTGTCTTCGGGATTGATATTCATTACCATATCCATGTCAACTCGTACCCAATTTCTTTAGTTCGTTCCTACAAGTATCCATACAGTTGCTTTCCTTCTTTTTGTTTTCTAGATTTTTTTTCTAATTGGCCTTAAGCTAATTACAATTTCACAAGTGTTTACAACCGGAGTAATATCAATGTTTTACGAGCCAATTAATTTCTGATGATTAAATCCATTTTAATCAGATTGGCTCGACGCATAGATGGGAACCTATTCGATTTGACTAAAACAGATTAAAATCCTCATTGGAGTTAAGGTGATTCCATTTCTCCTGAGATCCAAAGCCTCACCTACGAACGTATTTTAGTATCCTACTCGTTCTTTATAGATGTTTTATTCATATGTATGTTTCTGAGATGAGAATTTGTTATTTTTCTCTACATAGAGCGGACTGCTAAACTAACCTGTTTACTGTACTCACATTTCCGCTGCTGAACTATACGGCTTTCTTAACAGGCAGGTGAAATCCCTTATTTTCCTGTATTGTGGAATATGAATAGGTTCTAATCGTAGAACTCTGTGAAAATATAATGTTGGTTCAATTATATTTGAGTGACAGTAAATGAAAATGCGAGGATTTTTTTAAAAAAATTGAATAACTTCAAAAGTAACATCTTTCCAGGAGGCTTCGGACAAGAAGCGAAATCCGAGCATGTATGAGAGTGATGGGCTTCCTGGCACTGAAGGGAAATTCTCCTTTAGTAAACTTTCCCCACTGCTGTTTGACGGACCCTTTTCTTTCGGCTGCTAGAAGTGAGTGCATGTGTTGATTGGGTCCAAGGCCTGGTAGCCAGCTGTGCCTCCTATTAGAAACAGCTTCTGAAAATCATACCTCTTTGAAAACACCCGTTGGACAAACGGCAAACATATTATTCATGAAAAATAACTCTAATATATTGTCTAGGAGACACGACTATTTCTACTAGTACAGGAAAACATTTACATCACAGAATAATCGGTAAAACCTTCAATAAAATTTAGGTTAAAAGGTATACTTGTCTCTTTCCTTTCATCCTTAATTCTCTTAGAATGTCTCAAAGGCAAAGAAGACAACAAGTGAAAGGGTTAAGAAGAAAAAATAGTCTGATAGGAAACTCAGAGTCATCCCAAAAGAACCTAACCGTTCACCGACAACAGTTATCACACCATGAACACAAATACGAGGATCATTAAATAAGTTTCCAGACGTTTTTTTCGTATGGACACTTTTATTGGTAGTATACGCATGAAACTCTAGTCCCTTTTGAAGTAATCTCCTCCGGCTCCAATGCACTTGTTGTACTATTCCAACAACTTCTCGAAAGCGCCATGGAAGTCCTCTGGAAGGCCCCATGGAAGCTCTCTTGTGTAAGCGTGTCAATGACCTTCGTCACTGACTCTTTCATCTCCTCAATTCTCATAACGACAGCCTCTGAGCTTAGGGAATAACCAAAAGTCAAGGAGTGCAAGGTCTGGACTATAGGGAGGCTGCAGAACTGTCTTGATGCCCACCTCGGTCAAATAGTCTGTGACAGGGATGGAGTTGTTGTCCTGGTGGAAATTCCACTGACCCGATTTGAAGAGTGCTGCCTCGTCTGACGGAATCTCTTCCTGAATTCCCTTAAAACCTCAATATACTAACCCTAACCCTAACCCTTAGGCCTATCAACTCTGGTGTATTGACTTCCTTACTCCTCCCACACCTCTCATCATCCCTCACAGACTCCCTGCTTTCTTTGAATTCCTTATGCCACTCAAAAACTGATGCTTGATTCATGCAAGATGCTCTAAAAGCAGTCTGAAGCATTCCATACGTTTCTGTGACATTTTTTCCAAGTTTTCAAAAGAATGTTATTATATATCGTTCTTCAAAAGTGTCCTCACGTCTAGATTGCATTTTTGAAATTTACCAGCTGTGAAAATCAGGCTTTAGTAGGGTGTAATCCAATTGCCGCTGTAGCTGTTCATTTGAATCTGAAATCATAAAAATTGGTCAGCAATAACATACTGAATTTTCGAGAGTCTACGGCAATTTTAAATGCCCATACGAAAAAAGTTTGGAAACTTATCGTATGCACCTCTTATATAAGATCCCGATTCTCGGAGATGACAAGAAATTTGGAAGGACACACAAAGAGGGACGACGAAGGCTGCCGTGGTGGAAACAAACACACACGCATAAAACTGCCGGTGAGTGGAAGAATAACAAAGTCTCTCTTTCATCTCTCACTGTATATCAGTTTCTTGTCGGTTGCCACAAGATTCTTCCCTGTTACCTGTCTTTTGAGCCGACTGCTTGAAACCTTTCGCAAAACAATAAATTTCGTCTATACCAAACGGAAGTGTTCATGTTTGACTTAATTTTAACTGTCGGGTTTCCAGACTTATTTGATTTATTTTAACGGCATGTCAACAAATCTAGGGTAATTTTATGTTAGGGAATCATGTTCATTGTACGTTCATATTTACATTCTCGTGTTGTTCTTTATAAGAGTTCTTTTTTGGACACAGTCCCGTCGTATAAGAATAATTTTTAAACGGTGGAGAGGGAATAACACCGATCGAAAAAAGTTAACGTTAGCTAGAATAGTTAACGCACTTAATAATGATTATATCTATCTATCTATCTATCTATATATATATATATATATATATACACTGATATCGAGCATTCTTTATTCATAAATATAACAAACTATATCTTTGATGCATATATATATATATATATATATATATAGGAAGAGAAATAGATAGATGTTGATGAAATTGCAAAGGGATGAATACGAGTACACTGAGACATACATACATACATACATAAGCACTGCAGAGATAAATTTGAACATCTGGATATATACATAAATAAAAGGAGATAGATCGTTCAATCGATTGATAGATATTTAGATAGATTTATATTTATAACCTAGCATAGAAATCGATATAAACACACCGATACATACATCAATGCAAGTATTCAATATATACATATATATATATGTGTGTGTGTTTAGAGAGTGAGAGAACGAGAGAGAGAGAGCGAGAGAATGAAAGTACGCAGATGTCAGGTGGTAATTTACTAAGCTTTTTTTTTTTTGCTTAGATGGGGCACAAGGCCATATGAAAGGGACACCCAATGAGACTCGAACTCACTCGTGTAGGTTTGCTAGTCGAGCTTGCTAACCATTACACCACCAAAGGCGCGTCCGCAGATGTCAGGTGGATTGGTAAAATAACCCGGTATGATCTGACAAAGGGAGTAACGAAAACAAGCACTTAAAGACTTAAATAATTAATCTGATATAGGCAAATATAGGCTGAATGAGATAAAGAGTTTGATATAGATATATCAAAAGATTGATGATTTCTATTTCCACAGATTTTTCTCGAGTTATATTAAGTTAAACTTAGAAAATATAAATAAAATTTGTGCATTTCAGAACATGAACAAAGAAGTTTGTATTAAAAGCAGCTGTATTAATTCCATGAGCATTTTTCACAACGGGCTTGTATCGTAAATGCCACTTCGTTGAAGTTTTTTCTATATTTGGATATGAAAACACCTTTAAAAGCCCAAATGATTATCTGGTGATGGATAGTTGCTTATAATAGAAACGGTATCGTACAAAGTATAGAAGATTGAACGAAAGATACGGCTAGCTCAGAAATAGTAGGAATATATGACTATGATATTTGTCCCTGCCTCCCACCAGACAGGACTTGACACAAGGTCGAAAGCCCGAAGGCCGATTAAAGTGGGGATAAAGGGGGGGGGGGTCAGGAACGAGCTGAGACTCGAACCCAGCTGGTCTGTACTGCTCATCGACCCACCAAGTGCAATGTGGCTCTAATGAGGCAAGCAGTTTCACGAATCCAAATTTGGATCCGGGCACGTAGGCCGGGGTATAGCTTTGAACTAGACAGCAAGGTCTACTGCTATACATAGGGGACAAAGGTTGCAGCTCGCCCACCCGAAGGTGTCCCAATGGAAGTTGGGGGGCTTTTCGGCCTCGAATCTGCCATTGACACGAATGCCAGACGGCCAAGCCAAAAGGCCAGGGAAGGAATATATAACTGTATGTTACAATCAAATTATACTTAACGGTTACCTTTAAATTGTCTAAGTGAAACAGAAATGATTGGTTTCAGATGTTTTTTTTATTCGAATGCTTTATCAATCTGCTTAGTTTAATAAATGTCAAAATTATATTTGTTGAAGAAAAATGGTGGTACTATTTGACTTATAGCTATAGTATAACGAGTTTTATATTTTTCCTAAGGGTATTAGTTCCAGAGAAAATGTAATAGCTTGACTGGAGTTCCAATTCGATTACTAAGACGTCGCATTCCAGTTCATTAGTCATTAAGAACACGGGGGTTCCTTCTCAGCACAAATAGATATGTTTAGTACTTGGTGACCGTTTTGGAACAGCAAATATTGTAAGGAATTTAAGGTCGGCCTGTAAATTGTTCTAACGCAATATCACACACACACACACACACACACACGGACGCAGACAAGTAAGTAAAGTTAGCGAACATTGTTGAGGGTGACCCGAAGGCTCCGTTTTCGATAGCTACTACACCAAAGTGTAGAGGAAGATGCTACCCCTTTCCTTGGATTTCTCCAATTTACCCTTGATCCATATCTTATAATGCTGAGTGTTAAGCAAGGAGGCATCAAGTACCATTTTTTTGAGTCTTTGGTATGACTCGACCAGGAGATTGAACCCAGGTCTCCCGGGCCATTGCCGAACATTCTAACCATTATGCCAATGTCCGGTACAAATCAACCCACAGAGAAACATAAACATATGATATAATTCGTTTACAATGTCATACTTATTTTGCTCAATTTTAAAGAGAGTGTGTCTTACTTCACAAGAGTTTGAATTGCCAATAAGTGTATATTTTGAAACACTACTAGCTGTAGAATTTGGTTATAAATAGTTATAAATAGTACCAAATAATATCCGTTATAAATAGTACCAAATAATATCCGTTTTGATTGGAGAAGGACTTTGATTTGGTTTAGTTTGGTTAGGTTTTATGGCACATTGGTTTTATGATATATCAATGTAGGTTATGTAAAAATTTATTTTTATACATATAAGTAGATCTATTTTAAATATTTCAGTTCAGGGTGTACTTATTTTTGAATATTTGTATATATATATATATGTGTGTGTGTGTGTGTGTGTGTGTGTGTGGGTGGGTGGGTGTATGTGTTGTGTTGCTGTGTGGGTGTGGGTCTGTGCGTGTTGTGTGTTGTGTTGTTGTGTGGGTGTGGGCCTGTGCGTGTTGTGTGTTGTGTTGCTGTGTGGGTGTGGGTCTGTGCGTGTTGTGTGTGTGTGTGTGTGTCTGCAGAGACAGATTTGTGCGAATTTAATGGTTGTACAAAGGTCGGTCTACGAAGTCTTCCGGATAGTCTCTGAGGGTCAATACTTGGCGACGCCCTGCTGTTTAAGACGCAACTTCTTATGCTTTTTAAAGTTTGTTTTTTTTAAATACTTTTCCCACCAATTTTTTTTGTTTGTTTTTTTGGGTTGGTAAATTCTGCCCTCAACCGACTTCTCTGCGTGATTTGCATGGGAAAAACACTGTCAGTTTACATCAGCTAAAGCTGTCCTTGTTATGACAGGTCTAAGCTTCACTCTCTCAACTTATTCTGATTGTTTTTCCTATGGATTTCAGAAGGCGTCGTTTATGTCTTTTCCTCAAAAAAACATGCCACTATTTTTTTTTTCATGTGCGAGCGGACATTTCAGAATATCATTTTTCTTATACTCACTTTGTCAAAAAAAGAAAAAAATATCATTCAAAAAATGTACTAACAAGTGATAGATACACACCGTAGTAAGTAACTAAAATAGTTAGAAATAACGTGTTCGCCAGTATATAAGATGTGTATTTATATAAACCAAAATATATTTAAATATCACACAGTGACGTCTACGTATGGCTATCTAAAAATTTGAAAATAGACTCCTAAGAATCTTGGATAATTTGCAATGATTTATTCCTTCAAAACCCGTGTATTTTCTGTATAATATATATCAATGAATACGGTAGGGTCTGAGGCCTCCTTGAAAATCATTTACCTCATCTGTTAATGTCATCATCATCCTCATCATGTTGCACCAGCTGCACGGATATCCCTGACCCTCTCTCGCCACTTCTCCCTATCATACATCGCTTCCGGCAGGACCTCAGGGCTGTATCACATATCAACACCGAGCTGCTGTATGTAGGTTCGAGCTGGTTACCCTGCTTTTGCTAAGCCATGCGAAGTGGTCCACAAGAGTACGTCACTTATGAGCTCGTCCCTACTTCTCCAGCTGTGTCCTGCGTGTCTAGTTCATCTAATTTTGATAGTTTTCGTGATGGGTGGTGGGTGGCCTTACAGCTGCTGATCTGCGTGGTGTTGCCTCGAGGGCTCGTTCAATATTGCTCGCAGCATTCTTGTGTAGTTGCCGTCAAGCTTATTCTCCGTCCATGTAGTTTTGTATTCACCACCTGTTATATAATTAGGGTAATAATTCTATTTATTAATCATTTTTTAATACATTTTATTATTTAGTTCAGTAAGACTTTGAACTACTCGGATCTCTTAGACCAGATGCATAGTCATATGGTGCAGTCTTACGCCCGCGCGGAAATAATATGGCAATCTTCATCTGTCATAATAAACCCCAGACAGGAAATGAGTCTGGAGTGTGAATGACCGTCATGCCCAGAAGAGATGGTCCTGAGAATTTGAAGATTTTGAAAAGACAGTAGTTGCGATTCGCCCGTTGAGTTTTCTACCGTTGAGGCGTGCAGTTGAGTTTTTCAGAACTCGACCAGCAGAGATGAATTGAGATCTTAAGCATCACAAGATACACCGCGCGTTGGGGTGGGGTAAGCATAGTATGGCTAGCATAGGCTTTTAAGAATTGTGTCTCTCTCCTCGTATCGCCATGGACAGAAGCCAGAAATCAATAAACCCGTTCGTATCCAAAACGAAAGAGTCCGCCTGTATTTGTATATGTATTTGTATAACAGTTGTGATTGATATCACTTTGGCTATGGGAAGTATACAACACACATCTTCGGGGGCGTTCTCATGGTATAATGGTTAAAGCGATGGAATGAGGAACGGTCGAAAGCGAGTTTGAACACCAGTCGGCTATTACGTTCACTTTCGGACAAATACCCTTGGGAAAGGTATGAACCCCTTCCTCCTCTTATGTATGAGTTAAATAGTACAACTGCTAGACGATGACTTTGGCATTAAATAACCTACAAAGGTTGATATACAATTAAACAAAGAAACCAAACCAAACCAAACCAGAACCTCTTCAATAGAACGCCCCAGGATTTAATAGACCTCACAATTTAATTACGTCTACCAAACGAAATAAGATCGCCGTTTTATGCTGAATTCAAAAATACCTTTACAGGGGTGTCCTCGTGGTGTAATGATTAAAGTGATGGACTGCAGAATCGTAGTAAGCGAGTTCGTACTCCAGTCGCGCTATTACGTTCACTTTCTTGAAAATACTCTTGGGAAAGGTATGACCCCTCTTATCCTCCCAGCTATGGGTTAAATAGTACCACTATTGTTCTCCCAGGAAAATAGCGTTGGCACTAAATAACCTAAAAAGATTGATATGCCATTAAACAAAGAAACCAAACCAATACATACCTTTGTGTTTGGTGAGTTCTGGTTTCTAAGATGTGTCTGAATACTTCACAACAAGTTGTAGCCAATAATAACACTTATTCAAAAGCTTTTGGACTCTACTTGTCTTCAGTTGATCGTGGGTACCATTGTTTAGTATAACATATAATGTTGTATATGTACCTAACAACAGTGCACCACACTACTAGCTAATACACACATACCTAAGGTGGGCGGGGTTTATCCCTCAGCTTAAAAGGATTTTAATGTACTGATTCAAGTTTCAACAGCGAGCTGAGAACCTGAAAGATTAGATAAATGGTAGAAAGAAGAGTATTTGCTATTTCTGTGGTCTGGAGGGAAGGAAAAGATCACATTACAGACTGCTATTTATGCATGATAAATCAAAAAGAAATAAATCGCAAGAACTAACACTATGTCCAATACCCCGATGTTCCTGCTGCCATGGCGAAACTCAAAGCTGGTATATTAGACAGCTCTGAAATAAGAAGACTCATGAAGGACCAAATGTTTAACGAAGCACTGAGTGAAACTGAACTGTCTGCCTGGCAGTCATTGACGTCAGTAGCCATAAACCTCCTATGAAACCACCGAAGTGCGGGATATGAGAAGGAAATTGAAGAGTTACTGAAGAGTTTCTGCCAACTCGGGACACGAATGTCAATCAATCATAAAGAACTGTGGAGATATGAGGTGAGATTTGGGTGAGCATTTTTACCAAGATATTCGCATTATGAAAGAGTGCTACCAAGGCCAGTTGGATTTAAACTTTCCTTCTGCCTACTGCTGGTGCTTGAAACGGGATGCAGTGAGTGCGAGAGCACAGTGGGGAGTCCCTGAAATGATCTTTCATCCATGCATATCTTCTTTTGCAGATTTTTCATTTTAATAAAGGTAAGTAAAGCTGGCAACTTTGTCGAGGGTGACCTGAAGGCTCCTTTTTCGAAAGCTACAACACCAAGGTGTTGGAATGGGCGCTACTCCTTTCCTTTGATTACTCCACTTTATCCTTGATCCTTACCTTAAAATGCTGATTGTTAAGAAAGATAGCATTAAGTACAATCTTTTGAGTCTTTGGTAAGACTCGACCTGAGACTAAACCCAGGTCTCCCGGGCCATTGAAGAACACTCTACCCATTTTTTTTCATTTTGCTATTGCACAATGTGAAATTTTTGCGAATATAACAGCCCTAAATTTAATATTATTCGTTTTTTTTTTTTCAACAAGAAAATAAATACTTATAATACGGTTCTATACATTTCAAGAACTTGTATCTTAAAAATTTGATTTGATAATAAAAAAAAAATGAGTATGCTTTTTGGATTCACCGTAAAAAAAAACTGCCGTAAAATCAGATATTATATATTCGACTTTGAAAACATCGTAGGATACTGTAATAAATTTCATGCCTTCCGAAAGATTTTTACTTGATAATGAGCAATTTTTTTCACTAACGGACGTCATTTAGTCGATGCCATCTGCTTCTTCAAAAACCATTCCACAGTTTTTGGAATTAGAATAAATTGTCAAGATGTATATTTTATACAAAATTTTGACTTTTATGAACAAAATAAAATGTCTTCACTCTCCCTTTTTCTTTATATATATATGTGTGTGTGTGTGTGTGTTTCTGCGTGTCTGTCCATCTTTCAGTCTTATTTCTCGATTTTTCTCTTTCTTCTGTTTCTTTCGATCTCTATCTTCAGGTCCATTTTTCCTATCATTTTTCATATCCACTTCTGATTTATAGCGTCATCGCTCCCTGTCTATTTTCTTTCTTTCTTTCTTTCTTTCTTTCTTTCTTTCTTTTTTTTCTTTCTTTCTTTCTTTCCATTCAAGGAGACGATAAACTTCTGATACGTGACGTAATTGGATCCTGTCCATTCCCTTTCTTTCTTTCTTTCTTTCTTTCTTTCTTTCTTTCTTTCTTTCTTTCTTTCTTTCTATTTAAGCAGACGTTAAACTTCTGCTACGTAGTGTAATTGCTTCTAGTCTATTCCCTTTCTTTCTTTGATGTATCGTTTATTTCTTTTCTAACCTTTCTCAGAATCATAATGGAATGATCACTAATTTATCTAATGTGATGACAAGCCGAAATATTCGAAGATTCTTATTTTATTATTGGCCTGCTTAGTAGCAGGGATAATATGTGTCGTCCCCCCATATATTAGGAACAAATATAAGCATTAGTGTATCCGTGATACACTGACTAAACAGAAGAAGAGGCATAATTAGTTCAGTCGAATATCGAGAAACACTTAATATATATATATATATATATATATATATATATATATATATATATATATATATATATATACTGAGTGAATAATGTCTGTGTTTATTCAAAGAAAGAGTGCTCAATTCACGGCTATTTGATACAAAATATACCTGCGGAGCAAAATACATATTTTTGTTTAAAAAACAATAGAATACTATTTCTAATTTCTTGTTTTTTAAACACACACACACACACACACACACACACACACACATATATATATATATATATATGATTGGCATTAAAAAGAGTGCAAAAATGTGTCCTAACAAATATATTATGCAGAAAATGTTCAATGGACAAGCGTTAAGTAAAAGGGACAACAAAAACGGTGAAACGTTTACTTCAGGTTAATGTCTGTGAAATGATGTCCCAAATAGCTTTACTGTATAAATGCAAGCCGGGAAAAGATGCCTCTACCGTTCGATGAACTGAAGCAAAACAGAGCTAGGATCTGTCTATCTTTCTATTTAAGAGACCCCCAAATGGAAGAGCCCATTCTCATTTCGAGACAATTGTTTATTGTCTCTGTTTACAATTAATATTGCTGGGTAAGATGAATTGTGCAATGATGTAGGTTCCAAGTTAGGCTTCGGAAAATGATTTTGAAAAAAAAGCAGTGTTTACACTTGCAAGTACGAATTTTGACCAGGTTTTATCGGTTTTACGTGGCATAAGGATTTGGGGAGTCCCCATGGCATAGTGGTTCCTGTGTTGGAATACAATATCGTAGTAAACGAGTTTAAATTTCAATAAAGATACATGATTATGCCGACGTAATTCATCTTTCAACAATAATCACACCTCTTTGTCGAATAGCGGAGTATGTGGGGCTTAGAATATGTTGACTGGGCAAAAAAGAGACGCCCCTCCAAAATAAATATCGGTGTCCTGGGTATGACACTAAATTGCTTTGATTGTGAGGCTCAATTTCTGGAGATCTGTTGCGTGTGGACTTACACTGGATAGCCATTACTCCCAGGTGCACTTCGATAATGAGAAGTAAAACCTGCTAAGATCTCGTCTATCCGTCAAACAGAACCACTTGAAAATCGTTACGATCCCATGGGATTTAGTACAAAAGAATTAAGAAACAATTGCGAGAAGATATCAATATGAATGTACAAGGTACACATTTCTAGGAACACTTGGCATAATATAACTCTAGATGATTTGACATGTCATTAAAATAAATCGATCAATCGATCAGGCTTTGGGGAAATTTGAATTTTTTTTTTTTTTTCTAGTGACTGAACTCATATATTCGATAAAAACTTCAGATGCTTTTAGGGAATAAGGAATATCTTCTTTAAAAAAATTCAACCGAACAACGTGGAAAATGTGAAAAATTTAATAAATGTATGGAATAATTAAAAAAAAGGTTTAATATCAGACGAGCAAATAACAGTAAATTGGATAGTTGGGTATTATTATTATTATTATTATTATTATTATTGTTGCTGTTATTGTTGTTGCTGTTGTTGTTATTGTTGTTGTTGTGGTTATTGTTTTTATTCTTATTTTATTTTATTTATTTCTTCTTTTTTTTTTTACTTCAACCAATATTATTGAAAACTGATTAAATACATGCACACTTCATTTTTCCTTGGAAGTGGGGCTATTGGTTTTCCCAGCCTGTTCTCTTACCGTTGTTGAAGGCGTATAGTTAAGTGTCCCTTTTTTTTTTTTTTTTTTTTTGGTTACTGGGATAAGGCTAGCGTTTGATTTAGGAAAAAAGCAGCAGCAGCAGCAGCAGCAGCAACAGCTATAGTAGTAACTGCAAATGAACAAAACAATCAAAAACACCCAAAAAAACAACATACATACACGCATATCATCATCATCATCATCATCATTATGTCGTGCTGGTAGCACGGATATCCCTGACCCTCTCTCGCCACTTTTCCCTATCGTTCATCGCCTCAGGCAGGTCTTCTGGACAACATCCCGTATCCTCACATAGTTTTTGAATGTATGTTCGTGCTGGTCGTCCTGCTTTTGCACACGCATATACATACACACAAAAGGAATAGATCTTGACTGAAATAAAATTTTGATAAACCCTGTGTATCTTCATGTATCCATACCCGTGTATACCCATGTACCGTACCCGTCCATAGATTTATACCCTTCAACTAAAGTACAGAGTGACACCTCTCCCCACAAAAAACAAACAAACAAACAGAACCCATATATTTTTGACTGAAATTTATAGATTTAATTCTAGCGTTTTCTTTTTTTCAGGATATGAAGTAGATTCTGTGCATGAAAAATTGGGACCATAGTATTCACCAACATGTCCAGAAGTTTGAGTGTACAAAATTAGAATTATTTTGTTTTATTTTTGTAGAAGTAATAAAAAAAAAGTTTATGGGTTCTGGTCTTTTTTTATTTGGTGGGGTTACCCTGTAATACTACCCCGGGGAAAAAATATGGACTTACTTCCTACATAAACGTTTATTCCGTTATTTTTTACCGTTTAAGAATGAGCCGAGTAAAAATCTGAGAAAAAACCTGATGTGATAGATGTAGTTCGTGGCTAGATAGAACATATTCTAAGTTAATGAAAATGATTTATTATAATTAGTTATCGAGATGTTTCATTAAGGTATATTGAGGAACAAAGTGTAACATATTGACCTCCGATCCGGCCGAGCTGTCAGATGAGAAATGCACCAGTATAAATAACAGGTGCATCCGGTCGAAGATATCGGGGGATAAACTTGACTGTCGGCGGGTTGAATTGAGTGCAAATTGTGATGCCACAGAAAGTAGGTGTGCGTCAAATATTTATAAAACCCGGGTGCGACAGGAAGTCAGTTAGTTGAAGATCAAAGTTTAAAGTCAGTGTTCCAGTTCGAGGAGTGAGAACCAGACCGAGCAGAGGCTAGGACCCCAGGCCCCCAGTTGAACAGCCCAGGAGAACGGGAAAGAAATGCTGCTATGGCCAGAAGAGTGGGGGTCAATATGGTGCAGTCTTTGTTCAGTCTCCAACTCACCTCTCACACGATAACCCTTTCCTAACCCTTTTGTAACCCTTTCGAATAAAATGAAGGGTATATTTTTCTAAAGAACTGTGTCCGCTCGTCTTTACTGTGTTGACTATGTTTTTGAATGCATATGAGTATGTTACTACATTATGGGAGAAAAGGTAGAATCTTACTAAATTATCTGAATATGTTAGATGAATATTCGTCATTAATTTTTAATTAATTTTAAAATTCATGCCTGTTTTTTTTTTACTATCTGAATGAAGCCAGTTGGCTAGTGCTGTAGAATACCACAACAGCATCTGTAAGACGCTACCCAACAAATGACCTATTATGACACAAAATGGTGAGGCTCCAGCCCTGGAGCTTTTGGGATTGTGGAGTACACTTTTATTGCCATCACTTCAACGTCCACTTTGACTCTAACTAGAAGCACCTGATAGAGTCCTATGAATGAGTCAGATAGAACTATTTGATCATTTATATAAATCGAACCATTTGACCATTTATACAAATAGAAACATTTGATCATTTATACAAATAGAACTATTTGTTCATTTATATAAATCGAACCATTTGATCATTTAAACAAATGACTGATGTTTAATTGAATTCTTAGTTATATATAGCATTACTTGGAAACATTTAACTGTGTGCAAACGAATGGGCAATGTTGAATATAATAGTGTTAAATAACACGACTTAAAACTCTTTAATTGAGTGCCTAAACTGAAATATTGGTATAACATAGAAATACTTAGAACCATTTGACTATATGCCAACGAATTAATAGTTTTGAAAAGAATATATAGTGTTAATAGCAATAATTTTAACCATCTAAATGTGTGCCGAAATGAGCTCAGACTCGTTTTTAGAAATGTTATCTACAAAATGTTTACTAATCATGTATTCAATATATATATATATGAAGAGGATTTGGCATTAAATAACCAATAGGGTTTGATATACCATAAAAACTAACGACTCTATCTATCTATCTATGTCCAGTCGGCTGGGGCTGTAGAATACACCAACTGCACCTCTGCAGAGGGGGGTAAAACCCCACAACGAGTATCCTGTTTATGACACTAAACAATCTGCTGTTGAGGTTCCATTAAGCCAGGGGCTTTGGGAAATGCGAAACACCCCGTCATTGCCATTGCTCCCAGGTGCAATTTGGCCCGGAATGGTAGCACCTGATAGGACCCTATCTATAATTTAAATAGAGCTAAACTGCATACTTATGCTAAACTGAATTGTTTGAATTAGAACTGTTTGACTAAACAGAATAGTTTGAAATGGAAATGATTTGACAATTAAACTGTATACTTACATTTAAACTACGTACTTATGCTAAACTGAATTTTTTAATACGTAACTGTTTTGACATTTAACTGGGTGTGGAGAAAATCTATACTAATACTGAAGTGAATTGCTTGAATTAGAATTGATGGACTAAACCAAATAGCTTGAAATAGAAATGTTTTTGACAGTTAAACTGTGTATTCATGCTAAACTGAATTGTTTGAAATAGAACAATTTGTATAAAAATGGATTTGGCGTTGAATAACCTACAAAGGTTAATATTCCAACCAACAAACCAACCAACCAACCAACCAACCAACCAACCTATACTTAAACTAAACTGAATTAGCTAAATTATAACTGTTTGAATAAACTGAATAGCTTAAAATAGAACTGTTTTGACAATAAAACCGAATTGTTTGAAATAGAAATGTTTATTTGTATAAAATAGATTTGGCATTAAATAACCTACAAAGGTTGATGTGCCATAAAGCTCAAACGACCAATCTATCTATCTATCTATCTATCTATCTATCAAGAACTATTAACAAAATATACACGCTACGATTAAGACCTTTTTCCTGTTATTTTTATCTATTTTCAAATAACTCAACAAAAATCTGAGTCATAATTGATTTTATTTAATAAGGGAACCTTCTGGCTCCATGGAACATATCTCCATTTAATCAAAATAATTTATTTTAATTAATAATCGAGATGGTTGATGTTAAACTACCGATAGGTTTGGTCATATTTAGCGTTGTCGTTCCTTCTTGGAAGTGTTTTATAATTTGTCTCAGTGTTTCAAGTGAAATTTCACCGATTGGAGCCATGTATTAAAGCAGTAATGGTAAGTAATAAGTAAAGTTGGCGACCGTCTTCGATGGCGAGCAGAAGGCTCCCTTTTCAATAGCTACTACATCAAGGTTTTGGGGAGGTCGATACTCATTTCTCTGAATTGCTCTACTTTACCCTTGATACGTACCTTATATTGCTGAGTGTTTCGCAAGGATGTATCAAGTTCTATTTTTTAAATCTTTGGTATGACGCAAACTACGATTGAACACAGGTCTTCCGGGCCATTGGCGAACACTCTAACCATTATGCCAAAGTAAAAAAGTTAGGTATAAAATTTCTTGTTTCCTAAAAGCTTGTAAGGCAAATATGAGTCAGCTGCTCAATAGAAATCTGTTCATTATTTCAACAGCAGCTTGGATATATCCACAACTCCTGGCAAGGCGATTTGCTCAATAGGAGTTATCTTGTTGGTATTCCTTTATCATTTTCCTCAAAATATAGAGATTCCAAAATTTGTTCCTCTACACCGTCCCATTGGCATAATTGGTTGAGTCATACCAAAGACTCAAAAAATGGTACTTGATGCCTCCTTAGCAATCCAGGGAAAGGAGTAGCACCCTCCTCTACGTCTCAGTGTAGCAGCTATTGAAAAAGAAGCCTTTGGGTCTCCTACAACTTGTGTCGGCCAACTTACGTACTTTATTTGTGTTACATTATGTATTATCATATTTACCCAACCCCTCCGCTCGGGCAGGTTATGACACAAGGTCAATTTTTAAGCGGAGTTTAACTGGTTTGAATTCAGAGTTTTCCTTCTCCTAGACTAGTTGCCTTACCAAGGTCAATATTTAAGCGGAATTTAACAGGTTTGAATTCAGAGTTTTCCTTCTCCTAGACTAGTTGCCTCACCAAGGCTAAAGAACCCAGTCTGTCCAACTATTTACCCATAGCTGGAGGGAGAATAATTGGATTCATACCTTTCCCAAGGGTATTAGTGCTATGTGAAATGCGATCAGTCTCGTCCAGGATTTGAACTCGTGTCGCCGTGTCCATTTCCTATGACGATAACAATTACACCACGGACATCTCCAAAACGTTACATGATGTATTATAATGCGAGTTTTTCACACCAGCGTTAGGTGATAGTCTTTAATTGGAGTCTAAGTTACAGCAAGTTTCCCCAAGTTCCCAGGACTCTCATCAGTATTCTGACCGATGTTAATATTGTTATAGTCTGATTTCTAAATCTTTCAGTCTCTTTTCCCTAATTTTTGGGATCGTTCATAACACACCTATTACAATAGGTATTATCGCCACCTTCATGTTCCACAGATGTTTTCAGTTATCTGCCAAGGTCTTAGTACTTAACCCTTTTCATTTTTTTCGATTTACACTCTATGGTCCACCGGGACGGAAAAGTCCACAGTTCGGTTGGTTCTCTTCGTTTTTCTTATCAATCAGAAGGTTTATTATAATTACTTATCATATTTTGAGACCTCGCGGGTAGTGGCTAACATGCTGGATTGTGACAACGTTGTAAACGAGTTCGAACTCCTGTTGCAGTATTATCATCATTTTCATTCATTTTCGGACGAATGCATTTGGGAAATGTATGAACTACCTTAATATCACAGCCGTGGGTTAAATATTACCACTTCTGTTCTACAAGGGTATTTGGGCATTAAAAAACAAATGAAAGTTTATATGCCATTAAAGAAAAAATAGTTGTTAGTATGACGCGACCTGCGATTGAACACATGTCTCCCGGACCATTGGCGAACACTCTGCCCTCTAGGCCAATGAGCCGGTTCGAACATATGAAAAGCTTTGCATTGTTAAGACTATTTCTGAATTGGTCGTTAATATTCTTGTAGCATTTAGTGATAGAGATCAAAATTAGATGCGAACTTACTTACAAAATGTAAATTGTTGTTTGGTTTGGTTGGGTTTTATGGCTTATCAAGTATTGTAGTTTATTTAATGCCGAATCGATTTTTATACATATAAAGTAAGTTGTATAGTTATTGACTGTGGTCGAGGGCGACCAGAAGGCTCCCTTTTCTATAGCTACTATACCGAGGTGTAGGGGAGGGCGCTACTCCTTTCCCTGGAATGCTTCACTTTACCCTTGATACTACCTTATATTGCTGAGTGTTAAGCAAGCAGGTATCAAGTACCATTTTTAAATTCTTTGATAGGACGCTATCTGGGATCGAGCCCTGGAAACAATTCTATTTCAAGTAATTCAATTTAGCTTAAATACGCATAGTTCTATTTGTCCCATAGTTAGAACATTATCAGATACTACCACTCCAGGTCAGAGTAAAACTAGGAGCGAGAGCAATGAAGGGGTACTGCGCATTCCCTAAAAGCTCCGGCATTACTGGAGCCTCACAATCAGACTATTTAGTGTCATAAATAGCACACTCGTTTGGTGTCTTTACCCCTTTGCAGAGATGCAGTCGACGTATTCTACTGCCCCATCCGACTGAGGCATGTCAGTTGTGGAAGAATGAAGTTTCTTTATTATTTTGTAAATACTTATTTGCCAAACATAGTAAACACGATCATCTCAGTTATGGGTTAAATATTACCCTTACTGTTCTTCTACTATCATAGAGTTGGTATCAAATAAACTACGAAGGTTGATATGCCATTAACCGAAGCAGTTATTGAACCATAAATAAGTTAGCGACCCTAGTCAAGGGCTACCAGAAGGCTCTCTTTTCAATAGCTACTACACCAAGGTGTAGGGGAGGGTGCTACTCCTTTCCGTGGATTGCTCCATTTTACCCTTGATCCGTACCTAATATTGCTGAGTGTTAAGCAAGGAGGTATCTAGTACCATTTTTAAAGATTTTAGTATGGCGTGACCTGGGATTTAACCCAGGTCTCCCGGACCATTGGCAAACACTCTACCCACTAGGCCAATGAGCCGGTTTGAACTTATGAAAGGCTTTGCATTGTTAAGACTATTTGATCTTTTGGTATTTTAAAAGTTTAAGAACATAAAAGAAGCTGATAGCATGAAAGGGGAATCTGATCTCTCTGATAAGATAAAAGAGAAATTATTTAAAGATGTAGCCATGTCAGTACTATTGTATTGCTACACCCCTTGGACGTTAATAAATGCCTGAAAAAATAGGGAAACCCCGTGGTGTAGTGGCTAACGTAGTGGACTGCAACATCCTAGTAAGTTAGCTCAAAATTCAGTCGCAGAATTACGTTCTCTGTTGAACTAATACTTTTGTGAAAGATATTGAACCACTTTATCCCTCTGCTCGGGATTAAATAACACTGCTTCTGTTCCTCTAGAAGTATGAATTTGGCATTACATAACCCACCTGAGTTGATACAAGATGTGGAAGCAAAATATGGAATAAGTTTTAAAACTATTTTTTTTTTGTCTGATTATTCCAATTATGATACACAGAAGGCACAAGGCCTTGAAGTTTTGGGGGAGGGGAAGGGAGCGGTCATACTTTTCTATATAAACTAAGGAGACCTAGCTAGCCACATTCGCCGACCCATTCAACAATACAATATAAAGCCATTCGTCCATCGCCTTTTGCGCTGCAATCACCAAAATACCACATTTGCTCTATGAAGAAGTCCTACTTAAAATCCCTAGATTCATGAATGATTTTATTTACATGTATGATTTATTTACAATGAGTATGATGAGAATGGGAGAAAAACCCCGAAATATATACAAAAACAAAGGAAAAATCCCCCGTTTGGTTGCCCCCGTCTATAAAATTGGAGGCCGACTGTTTTCCGGGGCGAAAGAACCGGAAACAAGTCGGACCTACCCTAAAAAAAAATGCGATAAATCTAAATTTTCCCGATTAGCTCTATAATCAAGTATTTGTTTTTTAAAAGTCAGCCCTATATGAGTGAGCAAGAAAAGAAACGACAAAGAATCTTTAATTTATTGACGCCGAAACCAAACCAGATAAAAATTCCGATATAATTGAAGTTTCTTTAAGGACTCTATCCAGCCAAGACGTTAGCCTCCCCCCCCCTGATTACGCTATATTGGGCGTTTTAGAAAGCAAAACAAATATAATTTCCCATCGAAATATTGGTTCGCTTTGGAATATAACTTCTGAAAAAAATATTTTGTTGGCATGCAAATCGTTTTGAAGGTGTGTTGATAAAATAATTGACACAAAAAATGACGGCCATATTTAGTGAATTAACTGTTTTGTGTCAATGTGCTTATTTTTAAAAATTTTAATTAATATTGCTTTATCATACAGTTGTTTTTTATTATACAAGAATATTCCTAATTTTCCTTCCAGACCCTGTATGACATGAAGCAAAGAAACCAAACTAAACAAGCTTGGAAAAGAAGCTAGACTGGAACTACACAAAGATGGTTTCTACTGTTTCAAACAAATCCTGGAAACAGGACCCTACAAAACAGCAGCTGTGCGGCTACTTACCACCAATCTCATAAACTATCCAAGTTAGTCGAGCATGGAGGTGCCCGTGGTGTAATTGTTATCGTCGCAGGATATGGACACGGCGACTCGAGTTCAAATCCTGGACGAGACTGATTGCATTTCACATAGCACTAATACCCTTGGGAAAGATATGAATCCAATTATTCTCCCTCCAGCTATGGGTAAATAGTAGGACAGACTAGGTTCTTCAGCCTTGGTGAGGCAACTAGTCTAGGAGAAGGAAAAGTCTGAATTAAAACCTGTTAAACTCCGCTTAAAAATTGACCTTGTGTCATATCCTGCCCGAGCGGAGGGGTTAGGTAAATAGGATCCAAGTTAGTCGAGCAGAACTGTACTTTCATCTGCTCTTAGGGGACACTGGATGCCTCCTAAAGGAATTAACAGAGTGATGACCAAACAGGACGGATAATAAGAGAGAGAGAGAGAGAGAGAGAGAGAGAAACCATGCTCTCAGCATACCTTGGGGATGATGAAAATGATGATGATGAATAATTATTACACTTATTTAAAAACACTTACTTTTCTACATAAGAATTCTTTATCATTTACAAAGATATCTAAGTAAAGTCTAGTTTGTATGCTTTCTTTTGTCAAGTAAGTTCCAAATACTAGAATTTAGATTCCTCACTACTGATTTGATAGGTAATCATCCCTCTTCGTAAAGATAATTTTCTTTCTCTTATACTCCTACAGGGAATTCAGTCATGGCGGTGCGTCAACTGAAGCTAAATATAACTGAGACTATGGTTACATATTATATAGCTAAGACAATGGTTACTGTAAAATGCCTGGACGAGATAAAACACACCTCTGTAATAGATCGTCACTCATCTCATGCCCAAATGTAATTTGTACAGGGTACAAGAGATTTTAAACAGAGAACCGTATAGTGTAAATGAACTTACTTAAGTGGTAATGAAAAATCCATCTAGCTAATGTCTTATCATATTTATTTTTAGGTTTTGTTTTGTTTTGTTAGATTTTATGACATATCAACCATTGTGGATTTGACGGCAATTACACAAGAATGCTGCGTGCAATCTTGAACAAGTCCTGGCGACAACACCCCACAAGACACCAACTGTACGGCCACCTGCCTCCTATCACGAAAACTATTCAAATTAGACGAACTAGACATGCAGGACACTGCTGGAGAAGCAGGGACGAACTCATAAGTGATGTACTCTTATGGACCCCCACACATGGCCGTGCAAAAGCAGGACGACCAGCACGAACATACATTCAGCAGCTGTGTGAGGATACGGGATGTTGTCCTGAGGACCTGCCTAGAGCGATGAAAGAGAGGGAGGAGTGGCGAGAGAGGGTCAGGGATATCCGTGCTACCAGCGCGACATGATGATGATGATATATATATATATATATATATATATAGGTGTGTGTGTGTGTGTGTGTGTGTGTGTGTATTAAATATATATGATTTGTAAACATTTTGTTGGTATCATTTTAGACGAGCCTGAGTTAATTTTTTTGGCACACTGTTAAATGCTTTCGAGTATTTCTATGAAGCTCGAATTATTCTATTTACGATTAAACATTTGTTTGCACACAGTTAAACGGTATCAAGTTTTGCTATGACAATTTAAGATCAGTCATTCATTTGCACACATTTAAATGAAGCCACACTGAAGAGTTGTGATACAACGAAACAGTTTGTCTGTGGATGACAATATATACGCTCCCCAATGCGGGTTGAGCACTTTGGCGAAGGAATTTCGCATAATGCAAACCTCTTCGAACGAATTGAGCCCTCTGGTATCCAGTAAGGTATAAAATGTAAACAAACGAATGCTGCGGCTGTTGTTGCTACATAATATCTTATAATTCCCTGGCCAACGTGGTACGCTTGTCTAATGTAAATTCGGGTGGGTTTCGATCCCAGCTTATAGCGTCCTACGTGTCTAGCCACACTGAAGAATTGTGATACAACGAAACAGTCAGTCTGTGGATGACAATATATATATATATATATATATATATATGTGTGTGTGTGTGTATGTGTGTGTGATTTGTAAGTGAATCGTTTGTATGTAAATTTCCTTTGTTTCTTTGTTCAATGGCATATCAACCCTTGTAGGTTATTTAATGCCAAATCCACTCTCTTAGAAGAACAGTAGTGGTATTATTTTACCCATAGCTAGGAGGATAAGGGGTGCTATGTGTTGAGAATTCTGTATAATAATGTAAAGTTTAATATAAAATTGCACAAAAGAAAAGACGAATAAAAATGATAAAGGTAGTTAGTTTATCCAACTAACTGTAACATATTGACCTCCGACCCGGCCAAGCTGTCAGATGAGAAATGCACCTGTGTAAATAACAGGTGCATCCAGTTGAAGATATCGGGGGATAATTTTGACAGTCGACGGGTTGAATTGGGTGTGAATTGTGACGCCACAGGAAAGTGGACGTAAAACAATGATATAACCCGGGTGCGACAGGAAGTAAGTTAGTTGGAGATCAGAGGGTGAAATCAATGTATCAGTTCGAAGGAGTGAGAACCAGGTCCCAGCCGAGACTGGGCCCCCAGACCCCCGGTTGAGCAGCCCAGGAGAACGAGAAAGATGTGCTGTCAAAGCCAGAAGAGCTGGGGGTCAATATGGTGCAGTCTTTGTTCAGTCTCCAGCTCACCCTTTCGTCACCCTTTCAAATGAAGTGAGAGGTATATTTTTCTAAAGAACTGTATTCGCTCGTCTTTATTGTGCTGAATATGTTACTGCATGCATATGAGTATGTTACATAACGATTTAACAGAATTCTTTGTAATAGTGTAATTTTAAAGAAAAAAACTTAAAATAATTTTGAAATTTTGTACTTTTTTCATATACTCACTGAAATGCCAATATATTTCTCTTAATAGAAAGTAAATTTGGTGACCTTAGTCGAGGGTGACCCGAAGGCTCCCTTTTCAATAGCTACTACATCGAGGTGTAGGGAAGGGCACTACTCTTTTCTCTGGAGGGGTCCACTTTACTCTTGAACCTTACGTTATAATGCTGAGTGTTAAGGCATAAAGTACCAGTTTTTGAGTCTTTGGTATGACTCGACCTAGATGGAACCCCAGTCTCCTGGACCATTGGCGAACACTGTACCCATAAAAACAATGGACCCGTTCATCGTATTAGATAGGAATACTTATAGAATTGCTCATACCCAATAGCCATGCTTGAAACCACTTCACTGTGTACAAATTATTTACATTAAATTGCATATAAGTAAAGTTGGCGACCTTAAGTCGAGGGTGACCCGAAGGCTCTCTTTTCAACAGGTACAACACCGAGATGCAGGAGAGGGTGCTACTCCATTCCCTGGATTGATCAACTTTACCCTTGAGCCTTAATTTATAATGCTGAGTGTTAATCAAGACGGTATCAAGTACCATTTTCTGAGTCTTTGGTTTGACTCGACCTGGGATTGAACTCAGGTCTCCTGGACCATTGGTGAACACCATGCTCATTCGCCCAATATTGCATAAAAATTGATAATTGGAAAAATAATTTTCAGTTGCATTTATTTGGTTCATTCATTGACTTTTTCTCGAGGAATATTGAGAAAATATAGTCTTTATTAAAAACGCGATTTGGTTATCCTTACTGAACGAATCGTTCAATTCAGCTACAACATTTTGCCTGGTTGTTGGTTGGTTGGTTGGTTGGTTGTTTTTTTAGGTTTTATGGCATATCAACCTTTGTATGAAAATAGTTCTGTTTCAAACAATTCAGTTTAGCATAAATACTCTGTTTAAATGCAAAAATCAGTATAGTGAAGGAAGCATGGTTTAGTTCTATTTAACCCATAGATAGGACCCTTATCAGGTGCTACCACTCCGGGCCAGAGTGGAGCTGGGAGCAATGACAGTAAAGGGGTTCTCCGCATTCCCCAAAGCTCTAGCCTTAGTGGGACCTCACCATCAGATTGTTTAGTGTCATATCCAGGACACTCGTTGGGTGGATCTTACCCATCTGCAGAGGTGCAGTCGGTGTATTCTACAGCCCCAGTCGACTGGGCAACATTTTGCTTGGTGAGTGTATTTATTTTCACCAACTCAGCAAAGCACACACTGAATTTTCAAGGGGTTTTCCAAAACTTTGATAACGTGTGCAATTTATTAAATAAACAAGATTTTCCTTTTTAACGCTAAAAGAAAATATTGCACAATATTTAAAAAAACAAAACAACTATCGTGTAATACTCCAGCAATGGCTGTGAGAGTATGAAAATTTTAGTTAACTTTCCAAATTGTTCACGCGGGCTTTCATATCATCATCATCATCATCATGACGTGCGGCTAGCATGGATATCCCTGACCCTCTCTCTCAACGTCTCCCTATCATTCATCGCCCCCGGCAGGTCTTCAGGGTTACATCCCGTATCATAACATAGCTGCTGTATGAATGTTCGTGCTGGTCGTTCTGCTTTTGATTGGCCATATGCAGGGGTCCACAGGAGCGCATCACTTACGATCTCGTCCTTGCTTCTCCAGCAGCGTCCGGCATGTCTGGTTCGTCTAGCTTGTATAGTTTTCGTGATAGGTGGTAGGTGGCCGTACAGTTGGCGCCATGTGGAGTGTTGCTGCCAGGAGCTGTACAATATTGCTCGCAACATTCTTGTATAATTGCCGTCGAGCTTCTTCTCCAACCGTTTAGTCAGCGTCCAAGTAGTGCATCCATACGGCAGTATCGACACTACTGCAGCCTGGAAGAAACTGTGTTTCATATAAGAAAAAAAAAACATTAGAAAAAGGCATTTTTCATGTTAAACTCGCAGACACTTCCCAGCATCTTGACAACCCAAGACACTTTAAGACAGAATTTCTGTTGTCCTTGCCAGATTGCTAAAGTATTTCCGGTATAAAAAACGGACATGCGCATTATTGTGCGCTGACTTAAAGGGGAGCGTATTATTGATAGGAATAGGACTAATGAAAGGAATATGAATTTTCTAAGATTTTGAATAAAAAGAAAAATATTGAATTCTTATGAATGAATTTAGTATTTTGAATTACGGATATTCGGTTTAGTATTTTTTGTTTAATGTCATAACAACTTTCGTTTGCTACTTTATATTAAAGCTGTCCTTGAAGAAGAACAGACGAGGGTGAGACGAAGGCTCTCCCTTCAATAGCTACCGAGGTGTAGGGGAAGGCGTTAATCCTTTCCCTGGATTGCTCCACTTTAACTTTGATCCGTACCTTATAATGCTGAGTGCTAAGCAAGGCGGCACCAAGTACCATTTTTTGAGTGTTTTGTATGACTCGACCTGGGATTAAACCCCGGTTTCCCGGACTATTGGTGATCACTCTACTCATTAGGTCAATGGCCCGGTTAAGAAGAGCACCAGGGTTACTATTTTATTTATTACTGGCGCTATAAGGGGTTCACACCTTTTCCAAGGTAGTCGTCTGAAAGTGAATGTTTTATCGCAACTGGAGTTTGAACTTGCTTACTACGAGATGGCAATCTAGCACTTGAACCATCACCCACCCAAAGGAATATTTTGTTCACTTTCGGATATTATATGTTTCTTTATAGTTTTAGTGAGCATTTTCTTTCTTTCTTTCTTTCTTTCTTTCTTTCTTTCTTTCTTTCTTTCTTTCAATCATTTAGTCAGTATTTATTTTAGTTACTATTTCTGTTTTACATATTAAATTTTTTCACCTATTCTTTCTTTCTTTCTTTCTTTCTTTCTTTCTTTCTTTCTTTCTTTCTTTAACTGTTTCTTTCTTTCTTTCTTCTAGACACTATTTTTTTATATCTTTATCTTCTTTCTTTTGACCTTTCTTTCTTTTAGTCTCTATTTCTGTTGATAATTATTCTTTCTTTCCTTCCTTCTTTCTTTCTTTCTTTCTTTCTTTCTTTCTTTCTTCTTGAGTTTTTCGTTTATACATTCAATTTCATTTAATCTTCTTTTCTTTCTTTTCTTTTAAATATATTTTCCTTTTTTCCTGTCCAAATTTCTTCTCACTCTTTATCTCTTTATAGTCTTTATTCATTTCCCGCTTTTCTCTTTCACTGTTTCTTTTTCGTCTGAATTTCTTCTATATTTATTTCCAGGTTCTTTTCCCCAATTTCCTTTCGTCTTCAAGTTATTTTTATTTGCCGTTTCTGTCAAAATCAAATCATCCTTGCACCTTTCTCTGCCCTATCTTATACCTCCTCCTCCTCTTCCTCTTTCTTTCTTTCTTTCTTTCTTTCTTTTATTATCTAACACGTTTTCCGTTTACTATTTCCTATCATTCTATTCCTGTCTTATGACTGCCTATCGCAGTTGCAGTAGGAACTTTGGCCGATTTTCATGTTCACTTCCTACCTAATTTTCTCGCATATCTTATTGACCAGTTCAATCAGATTCAACTGTCATCTCGTTCAACCCATCCTGAACAATCGCTTTCCACATTGTCAGCCGTAACATTCTCTATCAAGGAATATGAAATCCTTGTAACAGCGATGTCCATTGCCTTGTCAAGCCGCTAGTCCCGAAAATCGACAGGAGGGATAATGTTGGAGAAAAAGTATTATCACCTCGTAAAACAGTGGTTTTTAGTGCTTGTGAAAGAAAAAGGACATTTAATTACGTTGTTTGACTTTCTGTTATGAGATGCCTTTATTATTAGAAGATAAATCGTACTTACAACTTTATCTTCGTTTCGATTATTCACCCTTTCTACGCATCTGCGAATCTCGGCGGTGAAAAACTGACATTATTTCATCCTTTATTAGAACTAATATTCTCATGTTTTTTTCTTATGATTATTACTTTGGATTTTCAGGATTCCTTAAAATGTCCAATTTTTTTTTTCACTTAATGTGCTTTCTTCTTTTTCTTTACGGGTCACATGATTGTCCAATGTTATCATGATTGTCTGATATTTTGAGGTTACGTGCTGTTACTTTTCGGGATTGGAAATGATTGTCCGATGTTTTGGAGCTAAATTCTGGCATTTATGTCAATCTCTGATGGTCTAATATTTTAACTGATTAATTTCAATCGCATGTCTTCGATTATCTTATACCTAGGTATTAATTGTACTATTATAGTTATATTTTTGTTTACTTATTTTTAAAGACTTTTTTCTGCTCAGTTCAATGATATACATATTCCAATCCTAGATAAATAATCAGCTCGCAGTTTTACGGTTTCAAGTATTTTAAAGAAAAAGAATCTTTCTTTCCTACCATCCTTTTTTCTTTCCATTTCATGGAAGCGGATAATAAACAGTTGATCCATAGCGTTATCACTTACTGTATCTTTTTTTTTACGTAAAAAACAGCTCTTGGTTTGATAGTAAGGGTGATTGCTTTCTTCTTTTTTCGATAACGATCAAAAGGAAATAGTCAATTATTTATACGAGGTGATAACAGACAAAAAACGTTCACTTCTTATTCAGTTAATATAGTAAACAGAAAAATAGTTAAGATGCCAGCATGACTTTTGATTAGGGTTCCACACTTTTAATATGTTACTTTTTTAAAACAGTTCTGTAACATAGTCGAATATCTTTACAATAAATAGACACGAATATGCTATGCATGTATGAACGTATACATTATATACATACGTATATATATATATATGTATGTATATTATTACTGACCCCATAGTCTTTCTGTAAGAATATATATATATATATATATATATATATATATATATATATATATATACGAGGTGTATTCAATACGTTTACAGACTTTTTTCGTATGGGCATTTAAAATTGTCGTAGACACTTGAAAATTCAGTTTCTTATTGCTATACATCTTATGAGATGACGGACCAATTTTTATGATTTCAGGTTCAAATCAACAGTTACGGCAGCAATTAGAATACACCCTACTAAAGTCTGATTGTCACAGCTGGTGAATTTCAAAAAGGCAATGTGGGCGTGAGGACACTTTAGAAGAACGATATGCAATAAAAGTCTGTTTTAAACAAGGGAAAATGCCACAGAAATGTATGGAATGCTTCAGACTGCTTTTCGACCATATTGCATGTATCGAGCATCAGTTTCTAAGTAGCATAAGAGATTCAAGGAAGGCAGGGAGTCTGTGAGGGATGATGAGAGTTGTAGGAGGAGCAAGGAAGCTAATACACCAGAGTTGATTGGCCAAAGGGTTAGTGTTACTATGTTGAGGTTTTAAGGGAGTTCAGGAAGAGATTCCGTCAGAAGAGACCAGCACTCTTCAAATCCGGTCAGTGACATTTCCACCAGGACAATGCACCAGTTCACAACTCCATCCTTGTCACAGACTATTTGATCAAGATGGGCATCAAGACAGTTCCTCACCCTCTCTATAGCCTAGACTTTGCTTCCTGTGACTTTTGGCTATCAGAGGCTATCGTTTACATAGAATTGAGGAGATGAAAGAGGCTGTGACGAAGGTCATTGACACGCTCACACAAGAGGGCTTCCATGGGACCTTCCAGAAGTTGTTGTAACGGTACAAATGCATTGCAGCTGGAAGAGATTACTTCGTAGAGGAGTAAAGTTTCATGTGTGTACTATCAATAAAAGTGACCATACGAAAAAAGTCTGGAAACTTATCGTATGCAACTCGTACATGTATATATAAGTAAAAAAGTAAAGTCATGGACCTTAGTCGAGGATGACCCGAAGGCTTCTTTTTCAATAGTTACTACACCGAGGTGTAGGTGAGGGTCCTACGCTGTTCCCTGGGTTGGTCTACTTTACCCTTGATTCGTACTTTATAATGCTGAGTGTTAAGCAAAGCGGCATTAAGTAGCATTTTTGAGTCTTTGGTATGACTCGACCTGAGATTGAATCATGGTCTCCCGGACCATTACTGAACATTACTCATTAGGCTTATGGCCCGGCTTTATATATATGCATTCAGAAAAGAAAAGAAAAGAAAGAAGAAAGAAAAGAAGAAAAGGACTGCCGAGAGAGACATTTTTGTTTAAGACTGTCTGCTGGTGTAATATAGCCGGCACCTTAAATATTTGTTTAGTCCTCACCTATCAAAATTTTGTTATAGTTTAAATGTTTCCTTATGTTGAATTATATTCCTTATGTTGTTTATCTATCAAGTTGCCTTCTTTTGCACATATCTTTTTCAGTTTCATTCGCTTCAATTTATTCTCGCTAAATGTCTTATTCGCCTTAAAAACATTATACGGGAAATTGGGATTTCCGACTGCAGTGAATAATATTTTGTCTTAACCTAGAAGTCCATGCTTTTCATTTCCCAAGGGAGTAGGAAAACGAAGGGACTTGGTGGGTATGTGTAACATGAAATTGGAATCCCCCTTGCCTGCGTCGGGCTGAGTCTAGCCCCAAATTAACCCGCACATTATTTGCCAGTTATCTTATGCCCGAAACAGGAGTCTTGACTAGGACTTATTTTGCGAGGGGTCAAGTGCCAGACTGCCCCGACGTCACACGTGCATAAAATAAACTCTCGTCTCGAGAATGATATTAATGCACCGTCACACTGCTTACTCATGGAACAATATCTTCATAACTCAACAATGGACGCATGCATGGATTCTTTCTTTTTAATTTACCTACCATACATTTTATGAATATAAGAATTTAATTTTTCTTGCTAGTGTATTTGAGTCTATTTTTCCCTCCGTTTGGTTCTGTGTTTATATATCAGGGATTTGCTAATGCTACAATTGTTCCTTACACAGTGAATCATATACTGAAAAGCTGTTTAGACCTTACAGGCCCACCTGGGACACTGCCAGGAGATTAGTTTGAAGCTCTTTGACAAAGTTAACCCTGATAACTTTTTGTGTTCTTGAAAGGAACGAAATTATACAATAAGTTATAATTGAAAAAATTCCCTTGAATTATTTATAGCATAGAAATGCTTACAAATTCTTAATTGGAGAGATAATTCTCCCACGTTCAACTGCTCAAAAACAAATAATAATTATATATATTCGTCTTCTATACTTTATTTATATTCTCTCTCTCTCTCTCTCTCTCTCTATATATATATATATATATATATATATATATTATTTACCACTCTCACCCACTATAACACATCAATTGTACCTACGTGGTGGCATTAAATAATCCATAAGGAGTTGAAATGCCGTGAAACTAATCGATCTTTTTGCTTCTGTTCTTTAAAGAATAGAGACGATGCCTCTGACCCAGTATATGATGCATGTGCTAATATTACTATTGGTCCTTTTAATTGGGATTTTCTGACAACTAAACACACCAATAGATGTAATGAAACTTCTGATTTTGTAAAAATAGGGTTCTAGGTTTTATGTTTATAAAATTAACTATAACTGTAGCTATAAAGGCTAATTAGCTGGAGCTGTAATATACACGGACAGACACAGCAGAGGAGTAAAAGTCTTTCAAAAAGTGTTCTGGATATGACATTAAACAATCTTATGGTGAGGCTCCAGTAATGCTAGAGCATTGCAGAATGGGAAGTAACCCTTCACTTTGTCCCGGTATGGTAATAACTGATAGGGTCCTATCTATGCGTCAAAAAGAAGTTTTTGACATTTAAACTGTGTGCAAACAAATCACTTATTCTAAACTGATTTGTTTGAAGTAGAACTATTTGATCATTAAATCTGTGTGCAAATGAAAAATTTTTGATTGAATTGATAGTGATACATAGCAATAATTGGAACCTGTAATGGTTATCGTCGTAGGAAATGGACACGGCGACACGAGTTCAAATCCTGGACGAGACTGATCGGATTTCACAAAGCACTAATACCCACGGGAAAGCTATAAATCCGATTATTCTCCCTCCAGCTATGGGCAAATAGTAGGGCAGACTAAGTTCTTCAGCCTTGGTGAGGCAACTAATCTAGGAAAAGGAAAACTCTGAATTAAAACCTTTTAAACTTCGCTTAAAACTTGACCTTGTGTCATATCCTACCCGAGCGGAGGGGTTGGTAAATATGAATACTTGGAACCTGTTTGAATTTGTCTAATTCTGTTGAACTGAATTATTTGAAATAGAACTGTTTGATCATTTATCTGCGGGTAAACTAATGATTGGTGTTTAATTGGATTGTTGATAATACATGTCAATACCTGGAACCATTAAACTTTGTTGGTTTATGTTTAAAAATCATATATATCTTAAATATATGTATAAACCAGGATTGGAATTAGATAACCTACAATGGTTGATATGCCATAAAACCAAAACAAAGGAAAGCAAACCTGAAGCTATAGTATTGGCAAGTAATAGCTACCTTCGTATATTCGCCCTGTGTGAATATTATAGTTCACCACTTATATTGTTGAAGTCGGATGAAGCATTTTGAAAACTTGTAGCCGAACAAACGTTATGTTGTTTAAGAACAATTTACGATGATTTAATTTGAATATTCCATTGCCTGTGGAAACTACTCAGCGTAGGTGACACGTGACCCGTATTGTTTTCTGAATAGTCAACCAGACTTCAATTTCTTTAGAGAAAAGATCTTTTTACAAAAATAAAAGAAATTCCACGTTTCCCTTTTTTAAGGCCGATATTTACACGTTTGATCTTCCATAGAAAAACAGTTGAAGTAATTTCATCGTAACATTACTCGACTTTTTGTAGTCGAGCGGGTAGCCTGATGATGAGTCGTGTCTCATCCGGAACACTTCTAGAAAATGGTCACACATGCGTGTTTAAACCGATTGCTTGTTGCAAGGCTCAAAAACTAGTTCTGCTCTAAGATCTATTCATCTATGGAAGTTGATTGAAGGAACAGATTCATGCATTCACAGAGTTGAAGTCAGATATAAAATCTTGTCTCATATTTCAATTTAAAACATCAAGTTAGTGGAAAGAGAAACTGAATTTCCTTTTATAGCAGCCCAAATAATTCCATAAGAACCAATTATGTTAAGATATAATTGATAATGTTCAACAAGATAGCAAGTGTAGGTTATGTGGAGATGAAACAGTTAATCTCATAAGAAGCGAATAAGAAGTTCAAGACAAGATACAGCGGTATGGGGATTGTGCGAGAGATTAAAATTGATCCATCCAGACGAATGTAAACCTTTGTTGTATACTCATATGCAGATGGTGACTTGCCAGCATCGAAGAAAGCGTTGACACATCGATACAAAGACTTGAAGACTACATAGAAAAACACGAACGAGGACTGATTACGGCCATCAGAAACAATACTGACAACACGATAGATAACAGAATAACAAAAACTAGGAAACAAAAGTGGGAAGAAAAACAACTCCATGGGCGTTTTAAACAACTAATAAACAACAAAACCATTTTGTGTCATAATAGGTAATTTGTTGGGTAGCGTCTTACAGATGCAGTTGGGGTATTCTACTGCACTAGCCAACTGGCTTCATTCATGGATAGATAGATAGATAATCAGAAAAAGCAGGCATGAATTTTAAAATTAGTTAAAAATTATCGACGAATATTGATCAAACATATTCAGATAATTTAGAAAGATTCTACCTTTTCTTCCATAATTTTGGAACATACTCATATGCATGCAGAAACATATTCAACACTATAAAGACGACCGGACACAGTTCTTTAGAAAAATATACCTCTCAATTTATTGAAAGGGTTGTGTGTGAAAGGGAGTTGGAAACCGAACAAAGACTGCAACATATTGACCCCCACTCTCCTGGCTATAACAGTATTTCTTTCTCGTTCTCCTGGGCTGCTCAACCGGAGGCCTGGGAGCCCAGCCTCTGCTGGCACCTGGTTCTCATTCCAACATCTTCTCTCCAACTGATCTGAATTTCCTGTTTCCGGGGTTATATGATAATTTGACGGCCACCTACTTCCTGCGAGCGTCACAATTTCGCACAATCCCTAGAAAGTCAAGTTCACCTCTGATCTCCTATCTCCGACCGGATGCACCTGTTATTTACACAGGTGCATTTCTTCTTTTGACAGCTTGGCCGGGTCGGAGGTCAATATGCACCACCTTGACTATTTCCGAGAAAATGAAGCTTAAAAAAATTATGTAGGACTTTTAAAGTCAAACAAAACAACCCATCCCGAGCAGAAAACCAGCCCAAGTGTTTATTAACACTGAAGAAAGCGAAAAAATAGACAAATTGGAGGTTCTTGCCTGTGAGTCGAAAAACCTGTGTGACATAAAATTAACGAAAATAGCCTTTTTAATGTTCCACAAAAATATGGACCAGAGCAAGAGTCGAGATTTTCCAGACCACTGCAGTCTTAAGATCAGCTAGCTTACTTACAACAGTCCTTGTGATCTGAGAAGAATTATTATTAGTCAGATTTCAGCGAAAGACTTTCAACTAAAATTAGTGTGAAAAACTAGCTAAGTGAAAATAATAAACTCTCTCAAAATGTACAAAATATCACACGAAACCATACACTTCATAAAAAAAAACATGAAAAACTGGAGAGTTGAATTAACAGCAGGAGGAAAAAGCTTGGCTGAAACAAAGTTCCAAAGAGGGATTTTCCAAGGAGATGCACGATCACCCCTACTATTCATAATTACCATGATGCCAGTGAACCACATACTCAGAAAATGCACGGCCAGATACAAACTTAGCCGATCGTAAGAAAAGATCAATCACCTAATGTACATGGATGACATAAACTATTTGCAAAAAATGAAAAAGAACTGGAAACCCAAATAGACTCAGTTAGAATATACAGTCAAGACATAGGGATGGAATTTGGCATTGAAAAATGCGCTCTACTCGTCATGAAAAGTGGCAAACGGCATCTAACTGACGGAATAGAACGACCAAATCAAGAAAAGATCAGAACCCTCGCAGAAAACGAGACATACAAAGACTTAGGAATCTTGGAGGCTGACACCATCAAACAAGTCGAAATGAAAAACAAAATTCAAAAAGAATATCTCAGGAGAACTAGAAAACTACTCGACACAAAACCCAATAGAAGAAACCTTATCAAAGGAATAAATACTTGGGCTGTAATCCTCGGTAGATACTCGGGACCCTTTCTCAAGTGGACCAGAGATGAACTTAGACAAATGGACAAAAGAACTAGAAGACTAATGACTATGCACAAGGCATTACATCCCAGGGACGACGTTGACAGACTATATGTACCAAGAAAAGAGGCAGGAATGTGACTTCCCAGCATCGAAGACAGCATTGACACATCGATACAAAGACTTGAAGACTACATACAAAAACACGAACGAGGACTGATTACGGCCATCAGAAATAATGCTGACAACACGATAGATAAAAGAATGACAAAAACTAGGAAACAAAATGGGAAGAAAAACAAATCCATGGGTGTTTTAAACAACTAATAAACAACATCTCACACGACAAAACCTGGACATGGCTAAGAAAAGGAAACTTTAAGAGAGAAACAGAATCCTTCCTAATGGCAGCACAAAACAGCGCCATAAGAACCAATCATATCAAAGCAAGGATAGATAAGACGCAACAAAATAGCAAGTGCAGACTATGTGGTGACAGAGATGAAACCATCAATCACATAATAAGCGAATGTAGCAAATTGGCAAAGAAGGAGTACAAGACTAGACACGAGTGGGTAGGCAAGGTGATCCACTGGGAATTGTACAATAAATTCAAATTTGACCATGCCAACAAATGGTATATGAACAACCCAGCACCTGTCCTAGAAAATGACACACACAAACTCCAGTGGGACTTTGATGTACAAACGGATCACCTAATCTCGGCCCGAAGACCAAACCTCATAATAATCAATAAAAAAAAAAAGAAAATCTGCAAAATTGTCGTCTTTGCTGTCACGGCAGACTACGGAATAAAACTGAAAGAATGTGAAAAGAGAGATGAGTACCTTGACCTTGCTAAAGAATTGAAAAAACTATGGAACATGAAGGTGACAATTATACCAATTGTGATTGGTGCTTTTGGCACGATAACTAAAAGATTATTAAAGGGCCTGGAAGATTTAGAAGTTGACGGCCGAGTGGAGACCATCCAAATAACATAATTATTGAAAACGGCCAGAATGCTGAGAAGAGTCCTGGAGACTTGAGGAGTCTTGCTTTCACTCAATCTCCAGTGAATGACCACCAGCTTATGCTGATGTGAAAAACTCTAATGAGTCATAAATAATAATTATAATCTGGGCTGTCCCCCCTTATCAGATACTTGGGACCATTTTTGAAGTGGATGAGGAAAGAAGTTCAACTAATGTAATAATGAACAAGAAAACTAATCATGATGCATACGGCCCTACATCCCAGAGATGACGTAGATAGGCTATATATGTCAAGAAAAGAAGGGAGAAGAGGACTTGCCAGCATTCAAGATAACGTCGATGCATCGATACAAAAACAAGAAGAATTCATTAAAAAATGCACGCGAAAACTGATTACAGCGACTAGAAACAATGCAAACAACTCAAGCATCAACTGAAAGAAAATATCCAGAAAAAAAGAAATAGGAAAAAAAACAAACTTTATGAACATTTCAACAGACAAACAAGTGAAATCGCACACGATAAAACTTGGACGTGGCTATGAAGGGAAATATTAAGAGAGAAACTAACTCTCTTCTGATAGTAGAACAACGCCATAAGGACTATGTCAAAGACAAAATAGATTAGACACAAAAAGTATCAGAGGTAGGTTATGCAATATAATGGCCAAGGGATTTCGTTTTATATATCTTGCCTTTGGGTTTAGTTAGGCTGAGAACCTTTCGGCTCAGTGCATGGGTTAGTTAGGTGCAAACATGAGCGCAGGTGTTCACGTACACGCGGAGCGGACGTGTTATTCAGAGATGTCACAATAAAAGTCCCAGATAGAGGATGTGACCAGGGATGTGAGTGACGTCACGCACCGGAAGCGTGGGCTAAGATTTGAAAAAAGTCAGTTAGTTGAGTTCCTGCCTGGGAAGAAGAAGGGTGACTTTCGCGTGGTTTGGGGGAGATGGAAATGTCAGCATAGAAAGATTGTATCTCTCTCCTTATGTCGAAAAACCTTTAAACTCAAAGGAAATGAAAAGTTTCGTACCTGAACTAAGAAGTTGTAAGTGTTTTTCGTGTTTCGGGATTCCTATGTTATCTGTATATGAGTTATGAACATTCTATGTACGTTTCACATATCCGTATCATGGGTATGTTACAGTTATACTGTGATAGAGATGAAACAATAAATCACATAATAAGCTAATGCAGTAAATTAGCACAGAAAGAGTATACGACAATGCACGAGTCGGTGGGCAAGAGGATCCACTGGGAATTGTGCAGGAAGTTTGAATCTGACCATATGAACAAATGGTATATGCACAATACTGAATCCCTCCTAAAAGATTAAACGCATAAAGCTCACTGGGATTTTGAGATGCAAACGGATCATTGAATCTTAACCAGACGACCAGACCTAGTGATCGTCGACAAAAAATAAGATGACATGACGAATAGTTAATTTTGCCGTTCCAGATGACCATAGTGTAAAACTGAAATAATCAAGAATAGAGATAAGTTCCTAGACTTTGCTAGAGAACTGGAAAAACTATGGGCCATAAAAGTGAAGGTGATATCAATTGTAATTGGCGCGCTCAGAACATTCATTAAAGTTTGGTACAAGGACTGGAGGAGTTGGAATGAGAGGACGAAATGGGACTATTCGAATTACAGCATTGTTGATATGGGCAAGAATACAGAGAAGAGTCCCTAGAGACTTGAGAAGACTTGCAGTCACTCAGATCCCAGTGAAAATTCATCAGCTAATAAGAGAAATAATACTACTAATAATAATCACTGCCAAGGTGTTTATTCTTTTGATGAGATTTCTGCTGCAGAATTTGCTTTCGAGATGTTTACTTCTTGAGAACATTTATTCGCTGACATCCAATGAAATGAAAGTATAGCACTTGAAATGGACGCATTTAATCAAGAACCAGATAACACATTAAATCAATCAAGCAATGATTGTATGAAATTTTCATCAACAGAAAAGGAATACAACAAATCAGAGAATAACCAACCTTATATAGAAAACCCAGATTACACCAAGAAAATAAGATTAAATTCGACGAAATGAAACAAAATATAATCAGAAAACTCGCTAAGGTAACTAATACTGATATGAAATGCTGATAAGATTTGCAAACTATGCCGTAGAAGATTTGTAACAAGACTTTAAACCAAATCTTAAGCTTTTAAATGAAATAATATATGCAATTGCTACAGAAATCAGCCCAGTAACTATAACAACTAAAACAAAAAAAAAAAAAAAAAATTAAGCAACCCAAATGGAAATTATGGATACAAAAACTGATTGAGGGATACAGAGGAGAAATATCCATACTTTATGAAATTAGTAGGAGTATCAAAAGTGAAAACTAGAAAAGCAAAGAAAAATTCAAAGAAAATATGAAATAATATAAATTAATAAGGTCCCTATATTTAAAGATGAGCAGAAGCAAAAAATTAAACTAGAGGCCCAGTGTATTGGAAGATATGAAAGACGAACAAAATTCTTTAGACCCAAAAAATATTTCAAGCTAATTCTATCAATCAACATCATTAATCATCTTGTCGTGCCGCAAGCACAGATATCCCTGACCCTCTCTCGCCACTTCTCTCTATCGTTCATCGCATCTGGCAGATCTTCACGGCTAGATCCCGTATCCTCACATAGCTGCTGTATCTATGTTTGAGCTGGTCGTCCTGCTTTTTCTTGGCCATATGCGGGGGTCCATAGGAGTACATCTCTTATGAGCTCGTCCTTGCTTCTCCAGCAGTGTCCTGCATGTCTGGTTCGTCTAGCTTGGGTAGCTTTCGTGATGGGAGGCAGGTGGCCATATATTTGGTGCCTTGCAGGGTGTTGCCGCCAGGAACTGTTCAATATTGCTCTCAATATTCTTGTGTAATTGCCGTCTTTCTTCTTCTCCACAAGAAAATAACAATAGATGTAAAGGAAATCCCAATAAGTGAAGATTTTAAAACAGTTTCCAGTAATATATGGAGCCAAAAATGTCATATAACAAAAAAAAAAAAAGGAGTAAGGCTGATTGAAAATATAAATGACTCTTCTAAAAGTAACGAACAATTTATATACGAAGGCATTACAGTAGAAGAGGTTAAATACACTTAAAAGCACATATAAAAGGAAGCCTTCTGGAATAGATAAAACAAAAGTTTTCACCCCCTCCCATTATCTATTCTTCACACATCAACTAATGTACCATAGCCAGATACGGCTACCTGAAATGGACATATTCATACCGGTACGCAAAACGTTCATAATGTTTGTATATATAACATATACATAAAACATTAGAATCTCGAAACACGAAAAACACGATTTCTTAGTTCAGGTACGAAATTTTTTATTACCTTTCAGTTTAAAGGTTCTTCGACATAAGGAGAGAGATGCACATTCTATCTATTCTGGCTTTTTCATCTGCTCCCCCATCTTGTGCGGCGCCCGTAGCGCGCAAATTCGTCTGGCTTCTGCGAGCCTCGAAAGTCAACCGTCTTCATCCGAGCCAGGAACTCAACTAACTAACTGACTTTTAAAAATCCCTAAAATTATCCGCACGATTCAGGTGCATGACGTCACCTGCACTCTCTAGCCCTGTTTCCCGACTGGGCTCTTATGACATCTCTGAGTGACACGTCCGTTCCGTCCACGCGCGTGAACACCTGTGTTAATGTTGCACCTAAGTAACCCATGCACTGAGGCGAAAGGTTCTCAGCCTAACTAAACCCAAAGGCATAAAACGAAATCCCTAAGCCATTATATTACACTAATGACTAAGCTTATTTTAGAAATGATAAAAGAACCTAAAAGACCAGAAAGGGCAAGAAAAACAAAGGGAACAAAAAAACACACCCACAAAAACAAAACTACCGAATTATATTACTTCCGATAACATACATAATGAAAAGATCGACTCTAAAGGAGAGAATAGTGAAAATAATGGAATTTGAGAACATCTTTTTAAAACAAAAGGGTTGCAAAAAAGATGATCATATGGCTGCAAAGATGAGCTTCTCATAAGCAAGATTATTATAGCGAATTTTTGATCCCCCCCCCCAAAAAAAATCTGACTATTGCTTGATTGACAAATATAAAAAACTTTTGATGATGAATTTCACAAATGGATTTTAAAAGTTCTAAACCTTTTAAGGATATCTTTTTTTTGCTGTTAGTTGTAAGAGGGTTCGCTAAATCTTAACTGTCGGTAAGACTCAAAACTTACTGAACGACGCTTGTATTTACGTATCAAAAATCCTAATCTATCTATCTATCTATCTATGTGTGTTTAATACTATTGAACTAAAACATGTCATATATATAAATATATATATATATATATATATATATATATATATATATATATATGTATATATTGGCAGCATTTCTTCGTTAATACAAATTTCATTAAACATAATAGACATTTTATGTCTACATATTTTTTTCTGGAGCCGTTCGAATTGCCGTATTACTTTTATCGTATTCGGGGGGAATTGATTTATGTAATGTCCATAGTTGTATGTATCCCTAATACTTTTTGCCCGAATTTGGGCCATCACCATTTTCAAACCAGTGCTAATGTACTTAAATCTCTTTAGCTACTGACACTAATAATAGAAACACATTTAAAGCAAACGCCATAATCTTCAACGGTAAAGACGCTCTTACATAGTAGTAATATGCTAAAACAAAAGTTAGATCACTTTTGTAATAGATCCTCCCCTGATGATGGCCCAAAGTCGGGCAGAAAGTACTAGGGATACATACAACTATGGACAATACATAAATCAATTCCCCACCCCCGAATACGATAAAAGTAATACGGGAATTCGAACGGATCCAGAAGAAAATGTATAGACATAAAATATCTATTATGTTTAAAGAAATTTGTATATATATATATATATATATATATATATATATATATATATGTGTGTGTGTGTGTGTGTGTGTGTGTATGTGTGTGTACGTGACATCTTTGTGCTATGCATTTGGTCGCCTGTTCGTATCCTTTTAATGCCATTTCTACAGAAAACGACTTAAGAAGAATCTAATATAATAAGACTCTTCATTATTAGGCGAGACAGTTGTCGCTCCTGGACATAAGAATTCTATCACGATACTCAAAGCTTGGTCGTTCAGATCTACACAATAGAAAAGTCGGATGCCCGAGAAGCATTGTTCACTTAAAGAAATGGCCGTACAGTTTGAAAATAAAATAAACAAAGATCTATTAATTTTTAGTTTTGCTTTTCATCGATCAGTGTCTTAGAACTTATCTAAATAAATGTAAATCCTGATTCATCAGGTAAAGAACGTTAAAAGCGCGTGTGTTGCCAGCTTCTAAAAGTCAGTGAAATCATGTTACTTTTTTTTTTTCTTAAGTGCGCAATTTACACCAACAACACTTTCACGAATGTCAGCCTAAAATAAGAATGTTAAAAGACTTTGAAAGGGTTAAACGCTTTCTTGTTCTATTTATATTTCAGTTAATTGATTTCACTTATGTTTCGTTAAAATCTCTATTTGGGCTGAGAGGTACTTCCGTCATCTGATATTGGTTAAAACTAAGTTTTATATCTGAAGGGCACAGCAGATCTTTGGGCCGAAAGGTATTTCCGTCATTTGATATTGGTTAAAACTAAGTTTTATATCTGAAGGGCACAGCAGATCTTTGGGCCGAGAGGTACTTCCGTCATCTGATATTGGTTAAAACTAAGTTTTATATCTGAAGGGCACAGCAGATCTTTGGGCCGAGAGGTACTTCCGTCATCTGATATTGGTTAAAACTAAGTTTTATATCTGAAGGGCACAGCAGATCTTTGGGCCGAGAGGTACTTCCGTCATCTGATATGGGTTAAGACTAAGTTTTATATCTGAAGGGCGCATCAGATCTAAATCCCATATTTTAAACTTTGACCTGTTTAATGCGACTGAACTTTAGCAAGTGGTAATAAAATGTACATCAAGCAAGTTCCTCATTATTTTTCCGTATATTATCAGATATTAACTTGGTTTGGAATGATATTCATCTTACGTTTGTTAAAGACAAGGGAATCTGTAATTGCTACTCAGAGAGCCAATCGAGCTCATTTCATGTAACATCGAAATGTTGCTATTCTGGATAGAATGTGGAATTCTGACGCGAAAAACTCTTTTTGACATGCCACGTAAATTGCGTGAGTGGCATAGCAGGAAATAGACCTATTCCTAAAGTATACAGGACGAAGATGCCCCAGCGAAAATGCCGTGTAAATTGTGTGCGTTGCATGCTAGAAGGGTCAGACGCTGGAAACTGGAAGTACACCTGTTTCCTACAGTAAACAGGCCTCAGCTGAAGCACCACGTTAATTGCGTGGGTGTCATGTTAGACAGGAAAGTGTCCAAGTTGAACGTGCTGGTAGATATTTGACCAGGAGTATTGTGTCCGGAAATTTATTTATACCAGGCATATTTCAAGGCAGGCAAACAAAGCAGAAAAGCGAAGTTTTACCGAAAATCCGCACCGTTTCTCACGAGTTTGCGCATTTCATCAATCTTCGACTCTCTCTTACTCGACTTATATGTACATTTTAGGTAAATAAAAGAAAGAAAAGATTATATTTTTATACACTAGCGTTGTTATCTTTCTTCGCTATAGACAAGAAAATCGATATTGTTATAGGTTGAAAATTTCAGAACCACAGGTTCATCGATTAAATGAAAGCCACCTGGACGACCTCGATACGCTCCAACTCCAGAACATGTTTAAACCAGTTGCGCAATCTTCATGAACATGTTTAGACGAATTGTGCAATCTTCATGAACATATTTAGACCTGTTGTGCAATCTTCTAAACGTTCAGATCTAAACTGATCGTATCTGAAAAAAAAAGGCTTTCCTTCGATGGAGCTACCATTAGAACTTGCTTAAGCTCATTTGCTTTTCAAATGTCACAGTAAAAATTACGGAAGCTATTTCTACCGAACTCTATATTAAGACAAAAGAAAGAAAGAAAGAAAGAAAGAAGGAAAACTAGCCGTAGTTTTATTTTATTTTCATCCATACCTTTCCAGAGAAAACACTATTGAAATTAAAAAAAGTCCGCTTAGAATTACATGTGAATGTATCATAATTTTTATGTGAATTATTTTATAGATAATCATTTTTAAAAATTTACTTCTTTTATGGCAGTGTATCAGTCCATAAACCACGATTATAAACAAATCTAGAGAAAAATAGAGAAAAATAAACATCGTGGGTATAATTTCCCATCAATGAAAGTTTTCCTTATTTCACTGCCAAAAAGTGAGAGAGACAAAAATCAAGGAGTCTGACTACAGACAAGCCAAAAGTATCAGCTCCAAAATTTCATGACAATAAATAAGTTTTATCCTTAAAAATATTCCAGGAGTGACACAAAATTAATGATTTAAAAAGAATTCTAAAATCATTCACATACAACAAACACATACAAATATCAATACTCACATAACATATCTTTCGTAAACTGTTGCTTATGACCAAAGATAATATATATAAGCAATGTCTGTGTCAATTCAGTCCTTGTTCTTTGTTTTGTGTAGAAAATCGATACTTCAATGAAGTGATGATTCTACTTGTAACAGCATCATTCTGACGTAATATGAAAGGAGCATGAAAATCTCTCTGTGTTGCAGTTACATATTTACCAGTCTTAAAAAAACCTTTCAACAACAAAAGTATGGTGTGCACTACTCTGAGTCATAATTGGGATTGATCATATCTGAAAAAAATGTATACGTTGATAGAGCTACCATTGCCACTTGTCTAGGTTAATGTGCACCATATGGGTAACAGTTAAAGATTCTGGAAGAATTTTTGCCCTTGGAATTTCTTTAAGGTGTAAGAATCAGAAAAAACAGTCTGAAAATGTTTCCCCATTCTCTTCTAATAGAATTATCTATGAGTAAAAGAAAACCCACGATTTTCATTTGATATCTCCTGCCTAATTCAAAAGTACTAGTGTTTGATATTGACCTTTGATCAGTCACGTAAGTTACATGGATATCAATTCAGAGGGGTTGTCCTCGTGGTGTAATGGTTAAAGCGATGGACTGCGGAATCGTATTACGCGAGTTCGTACTCCAGTCGCGCTATTACGTTCCCTTTCGGACAAATACCCTTGGGAAAGGTATGAACCCCCGTATCCTCCCAGCTATGGGTTAAATAGTATCACTACTGTTCTTCTTGGAGAATGACTATGGCATTAAATAACCTAAAAAGAGTTGATATGCCATTAAACAAAGAAACCAAACCAATTCAGGATGTGCTTGTTTAATAAGGTAAACAAAAGAGAGAGGAAATGCCACGTGAATTGCATGGTGGAATACCGGAAGGAAGAATAACCACGAGGTGATTGGGCGTCCGGAAAAATTATATAAGACGGTAGATTTTCGAGCAGAGCGGAGAGAAGAAGGGAGCTGGCAGAAGAGGGAATAGACGTTACGCCGTTCTTGGCGCTGGTCATAGACCTGTTGGCACAAGATTGAGTGTTAGGAAAAAATTCTGAAAAGTACAAGACTCGCTAGGTCGAAAGTGGATATGATCCCAGAAGAAAAAAAAGGAAGGCCTAGAAAAGACTTTTATTGTTGAATTGACCTGTAGCAGTCTCGTGAAAGAAGCACGAAGAAGAAACCCAAATGATTAAATGTTTTAAGTCGGTCCCGTGTCAGTCTCGTAAAGGTTGAGCAAAGCAGAATGATCCTCTGTAGATATCGTATATATATATATATATATATATGAGGTAAATCTTAGCGGTTTCCGACTCTCTCCGCGCTCAACTAATTTCGTACCTTTCGTAATAAACAAAAGGGAGAAATTTTACTTTTATACATAAGAGTTCTCGTCTTTTTTTTCTTTGAACAAATCTAATTCTAATCAAATATAATCTTTTCTAAATGTAGACATTTAACATGATTTTAATGCCAGCTAACAAGAACGTCGTTTTTCTCTTACAGGCCAGAGTAAAAAACAATTTCAAAACTTAAAAATCACGAAAATACACGAACGGAAAATACAGACTCATCACATTGAATGGGATTGTTTTTTTAACGTAAATCAACTCCTTTAAGGGTTGAGTTTTAAACAAGAAGGAACCGTCTCTTCTTCAAGTGACAGGTCTCTAAAATAAATAGACCACTTTACACACCTCGACAGCAATATCTCATCGATAGATAATCATGACACATACTGATCTCTCCGACAAAATAAAACGGCATTTCTCCTATGCTGTAGCTATGTTGGTACTACTGTATAGATGCATCATATAGATGCTTGCAAATGTTTAGAGAAAAAGGTAGATGGAAAATAGACTAGAATGCTACGTGCTGTTTAGAACAAATCCTGAAAGCAACACACCATAAGACGACCGCAGTATGACCACTTACCTCCAATCTCATAATACATGGGTAATATAGAATTAAACTGTGTACTTATGCTAAACTGAATTGTTTGAAATAGAACTCTTTTTAGATATAAAAATGGATCTGGTATCAAATAACCAAAAATGGTTGATATACCATAAGACCAAACAAAGCCAAACCAAACCAAACTTACTTGTTGTTGGGATTGAACCTGAACCCACCAGATGATTTCACTCAGAAGCATATTCCAACCAAAAACCTTATCCACTACGCCATCAGTCTTGGTTTGTTGTTATATTGTTTCAAGAAAACCTGCTACTAATAATTTATATATAATCAAATGGTTTAAAATTATTATTTCCATTCAATTATAGTTTGTTTGTCCCTTGTTAGATGATTGTCAGTTACAAATAATTTTCACATGGATCTATTTGACCCATAGATGGGGAACCGATTAGTTACTCCCACTTTGGGTCAATGTGGACTTGAGATTAAGGGAAAGGAAAGAATAGTCACCTATATTCTCCGGAGCTCCCAAACAGGAACCTCACCAGCGGATACATTTTACTATCACCCCCAATGGCACTCTAGATGCAAAATGTGATCAGAAAGTATTAAAACTAAAACAGTTATTTTTAAAATCTAAGTTTTGAAATTTAAATTTTTAATATAAACCTCCGCATATCTGATCCACTCATGTAACAAAATGATGTCTGTACACTCAAACTGTATTTTTAGACTTTTGGCCAGGGAAGTCAGTGCTAAATTGGAAAAATAATTATGAATTCACTCTGGAGGTGCCTGTGGTGTAATGGTTATCGTCGTAGGAAATGGACCCGGCGACACGAGTTCAAAATCTGAACGAAACTGATTGCATTTCACATAGCACTAATACCCTTGAGAAAGGTATGAATCCAATTATTCTCTCTCCAGCTATGGGTAAATAGTAGGACAGACTGTTTTCTTCAGACTTGGTGAGGCAACTAGTCTAGGTGAAGGAAAACTCTGAATTCAAACCTGTTAAATTCTGCTTAAAAATTGACCTTGTGTCATATCCTGCCCGAGCGGAGGGGTTGGTAAATAGGATTATGAATTCACTCAGTGTAATTCACCCAATAGACACGTGTAACACCCCCGTTATATATAGTCTATGAATGTAGCATTACGCTTTAAGTTCTAGTCGAACCACCGAAGTAACATCTTCGTGAGAAAAAGTGACAAACAGAGGAAACGCGTTTGCTGGTTCGTTTGATATGAAGTTTATTCGCTACAACGTCTCTAAGTAGTTGCCGAAGAGAGAGAAAACTGTGGGTGCAGTTGATAAAGTTCTCTTTGTTCTCTCTGAAAAGTACCGGGATAGGGTTGTCAGTATGAAATAAACGTAAAAGAAAAATAAGCTGATTGTGTCATCATCTAACCTGATATCTTCGGTGTATATAATTGTATTCATAGGTTTTTGCTATCATTACTTTTTTCCGATGTTTGTGTTTAAACTTCTTTTCAAGTTTTAAAGTTGCGAGCGGAATGAATAAATCTGAAATTTTTTGTCGGATTGGGGAAGATTCCGTCACAAGCACTTGAAATACTTTAGCAAGAGTATAGATATAACACTGTGTGTCTCAATTCTATTTTAAAGAGGCATAGATGGTTTAAAGAAAGGCGCGAGGAGGTAGAAAAATGACTCCAGAGGTAAAAGGCCTTTAACAAGGAAGACAAAATTTAACATCAAACTAGTAAGGCTCATGGCGTGCGATGATCGTTAGTTGATAATTCGAATCATGTAAAGTCAGCTAGACATGAAAAAGTATAATGTCTAGAAGATGATTACCAAATATTTGGACTTATCTGAAAAGTAATTGGATTTGATGTGTTAATTATCAGGTAAATGCTGGCCGAGAGGAAAATCGCCGTTCTGAAGCAACCTATATATTTACGAGATCTCGCTCTCTATGACTTTTTTTTCATTTCCCTAATGTCAAACGCATCGTTAAGTTGACCGATTTTAAAAGCGTAGGGGCCATCAAGAGAGGCGTAGCGATAGAGCTATGGGGCATCCCAGAAGAATCCTCCCAAAAGTGTATAGAAGCGTAGTAGAGAAGAATTGGAAAGTGCATTAGACTGAAAGGGGATCTATTTGAAAATGAAACCAAGTAGTTTGTTGTTTGGAATTGAAAAGAATTCTTTGAGACTCTACTCCCACTGCTTTTCCCACACACCATGTATATATATATATATATATTGTCATCCACAGACTGACTGTTTCGTTGTATCACAACTCTTCCGTGTGTCTAGACACGCAGGGCGCTTCAATCTGGGATCGAAGTCCGCCTAACTTTGCATTATATTTGATATCTTACCGCTCAGCCAATTCGACGACCTATGTCACTTCGGGAAATTAACGCATTTTGTATCAGCTTTTGTTTGCTTAGATTTTGCGCTATCGGATACCAAAGTGTCCAATTCATTTGAAGAGCTTTATATTACGCGGGTGGCAGTTGATAATTCCTTCACTAGAGTGTTCAACCTCTGAGTGGGGAGCGTATATATATATATATATATATATATTGTCCTCAACAGACAGACTTTTTCGGTGTATTGCAACTCTTCAGTGTGGGTAGAAACGCAAGAAACTTCAAACTAGGATCGAAATTAAGTGGAGTTTATATTAGTCAGATATCTTACCCGAGACCTGTCGTCATTCTCGGCGTAAGCGAAGGAATATTTTTACGAATATATCTTTTTATAAAGACGCTATCGGTTACTGGATTGCTCACTTCATGAGAAAAGATAGGCATTTACTCATATATGGTAGCCAACAATTCTCCACTCGAGTGCTCAACCCACGGTGGGGAGCGCACACACACACACACACACACACACACATATATATATATATTTATAATCAAAACACTCCCATGAATACGCTCAGCCTTCAAGTTATAAACTACCTTTATAGACTATTTTAGATATCAAACCGGAAAAAGAATTAACGGGTTTTTCATTCCCATAATGCACCATTAGGCTTTGTTCAAATATCATTCAAACGGAGTTACCATATTATTCGAAGATTGTAGAAACTGATCGCTACAACGAACTAATGATTTCTGAACGTACACTGTTTATATGGAAGTGCACATATTATTGGTAATTTTCCATACGGAATCCATACTAGTGTATCTTTAATAATATTTTGAGTTTTTAGAAAATCTGAGAATGTTTCAGAAGCCTACACGCATAGCTTCACTATTAAGATTAATGCATTTCAAGTCCAATAACTTTATTTCATAAAAAAAAGAAGTTATTTTTAATTTTATTTGAAATTCCAAATTGAACTTTGCTGAAATTTCGAGTGAATTCACTTAGCCACCTGTATACGGACGACATTCTGCATTTGAAATGACAGTGCTAAACAGATCGCACTTTTCCCAAGTAACATTAGTTTCTTTTTAAATTTAGGCCGGAAATATACCAATTTCTTTCTTACACGCCTTCTCTCCTAAGTTTAGAACATATTGCCGTACTTGTTATATATATATATATATATATATATATATATATATATATATAACATATATATATATATATATATATATATATATATATAAAGTCAGGATAGTGTCGACACTTAGTCAACTGTGCTTGGAAATTGTCAGTTTCTTACCAGAGTAAAATGACTATTGCTAAGCACCGCTGACCATGAGTTTACGCTATCCTAACTTATATATATATATATATATATATATATATATATATATATATATATATATATATATATATATATATATGCGTGTGTGTGTGTGTGTGTGTGATTTCATATATGTTCTTACATATAGGAAGGTTTTGGTCGAAATTGGTTGTTCTTTTAAAAATCAGATTTGTTTTTTGTCTTGTTTAATGGCATGTTAAGCTTTGTGGGTTATTTGATCTCAAACACATCATTATAAAGGAACAATAGTTTCACTGTTTTTTCCCATATCTCGAGAACAAGCGGGTTCATGACTTTCCCAATGCTATAAGCTCGAAATGAAGCGTAATGGTGTGACTAGGGTTCGAACTCGCTTATTACGATTTTGCAGTCCAGGACTTTTACCAACAAGTCACAAGGAGTCCAATTTTTTTTTGTCAGACGCCCTCCTCAACGAGTACCATGTTATGATCCTATTTACCCAAACCCTCCGCTCGGGCAGGATATGACACAAGGTCAATTTTTTAAGCGGAGTTTAATAGGTTTGAATTCAGAGTTTTCCTTCTCCTAGACTAGTTGCCTCACCAAGGCTGAAGAACCTAGTCTGCCCTACTATTTACCCATAGCTGGAGGGAGAATAATTAGATTCATACCTTTCCCAAGGGTATTAGTGCTATGTGAAATGCAATCGGTCCAGGATTTGAACTCGTGTCGCCGTGTCCAATTCCTGCGACGATAACCATTACACCACGGGCACCTCCTTATGTTATGATACTAAACAATCTGATGGTGAGGCTCCAGTAATGTTGGAGCTTTGGAGAATGAGGAGTACCCCTTTATTGCCATCGCTCCCATTGTCACTCTAGCCCAGAATAGTAGCAACTTAAAGGGTCCAATCTACGAATAAAAAAGAACTGTTTAACATTTAAATTGTGTACTTTGACATATAAACTGAGTGCGAACAAATGACTTATGCTAAACTGAATTGTTTGAAATAGAACTGTTTGATTATTCAACTGTGTGTAAATAAATGACTGATGTTTGAATTGAATCATTAATTCTACATTGAACCATTTAACTTTGTTGACTCATTCTAAATTTAATTGTTAGGAATAGAAATATTGGGTCATTTAACAGTGCATATTATTCCTGTTGAACATAATAATGAGTGTCAAATAGCAATAATTTATCCACTTCATTCTGTTCAAAAATGAATTATATTGAATAGAAATATTAGTGCTAAACAGCAATAATGGAAAGCATCTGTGTTGAAACAATAGCAATACTAGTAAGCAAGCGAATTCGTTCTAATTCATTTAAAAATAAAATTACTGACAAACAATTGAAACAGAGCTGTTTGATCGTTCATTTGTATATAAACGTGTGAACAATGTTTAATTGAATTGTTAGAAATACACAGCAGTATTTGTAACCATTTAAATTTATTGAGTTACGTTTACAAATCATATATATCTTATATATTTGTATAAACCGGATTTGGTATTAAAGAACCTGCAATTGTTGATATGTCATAAAACAGAACCAAGCTAAACCACTTGGGGTAAGTGTAGACTCTGGTGTTATGTCAATAAAATGGTATTCCAAACACTTAAGACGCCTTTGTATGGGTCCTTGCAATTGGAATCAGTTTAGTGTCATTACCAGGACATTTCCTTCTTTCCGCAGTTGACATTTAACCATTGGAATTCGATAAAGTCAATGTATCCTAAATCCTGCTGGTATCTTTTTAAATTATTCGATTTTTTTTATTCCACTCGAGTAACCATAAAAGGCTAATCAAAATAGTTTCTGAATAGAAGCAATAATATATTCATGGTGAGCCTTTACAATGCGAACTCAAAAGTTTCACATGTCTCCAAGTTTAAACTAAGATAGTTGAATGTATCAATTTTCTTTTTATTTTTTTTACTTTTATTTCACTATCGATGACAGTTATACGGGTCAAATTGGTGCAAAAACCGACAATTTTCTTCTCGGATAACATGGCGAACACGTTCTTAGGCGGTTTTTCATTAAAGTTAAAAATGTAAACGGATACGTTTTGTTTTGTTTTTTAATAATTTAAACGAAAGATGTCCACTATAGTAAACATATACAAATGGCTTCTCTTTCAGCGCGAAAAGAAAATGACTTTCGTAACGTAGATTTAACTGAAGTAAACAATAATCACACCTAAAAAATATGTTAAAATTTATTTTTGATGGAAATAAAATGTATTTTGAGTTGGTAAACATTCTTAAACTCCAATCTTGAATTAAGAAACTACTTTACTAAAGCTGAAAAAAAAAAAAATAATGAAATGCCAAATATTTTCTGCAAATATTCATTACGTGACTTTTGTAGGTAAACAAACTTCACTTTTTCGTGAAATAAAAAAGCTAATGTTTTCTGAAGGCATCAACAGAAAAATGAAAGTTACAACAAAGTATCCGTTGCTATAATATTAAATTTTATATTGGTTGTCTGGTATTTAAGGCATATAAACCCTTGTGAAGTATTCAAAGCCAGATTATATATATGTATCAGGGGCGGAGACGGGACTAGTGCTACTCGTGCCCGGCACGACCAATAACTCGGTCAATGTTATTCAAAATGGATTAAAAATCATCCATTAATTTCAAGCAAACATACTTAGTCTGATCTCAATTAAATTACGTATCTATTCAAGTTTAGATAACTAAGTAGCCATAAATATATTTGGGAATAATACAACGATGATGATTTGAACGGATGTTCTTTGTCCGGCCACCGTCAGATTCATTGAACATCCCATAAAATGCGCTATCCGTGCGAGCACTAGACCCTTATAATAACAGTAATGTTAGAGAAATCCGCTTTTGGCTGTAGCCAATAGCAAGAGCAATTCAAATACCGTGCTCAAAAATCTTAGCATATTCTAAGGGAGAGGGACAGAGAGAGAGAGAGAGAGAGAAAGAGAGAGAGAGAGGGGGGATAGCAGATTATTACCGTCGCCGACGTCATCATCATCATCGCTATGGTAAATGTTGGTTAAACGGCGTGTTTTAATTCGTTTTTTCACTATTTCTTTAATGAATGTTGCATATATTATATTCTGTAACTAAAATTTGTTTATTTGAATACATTTTTAACAAATAATCTTTATTTTTAGCGAAATTGAAACTAATAGCTGTGTCTGTGTATATTGTCATCAGTTTCTTTATTCTAATAAACATATTTTTCTCGTCGTAGTAATGAACATCTTCTCTTTTCTTCTATACTTTTGAAAGAAAAAAAAATTATCTCATCTACTGTATTAACAAGACTACAAATTATATAGTATCTTTATTGTTTACAAAAAAACACCATGCAAGGTACGTTTGTCAATCTGTGCTATACAATGGAGAATCACGCAATAGCAACTATGATGACTTAATTTGAGTCCACGGACCACGGGTTGGGAACTGAAGTTGACAGAGGGCGGGGGGGTACGAGTAGCAAAAATAGGCTAGTGTCGCCACTGATATATATATAAAAGTAAGTAAAGTTGGCGACTATATTCGAGGGTGACCAGAAGGCTCTCTTTTCAACAGCTACAGCATCGAGATGTAGGGGAGGGTGGTACTTCTTTTCTCTGAACTGCTCCACTTTACCTTTGATACGTACCTTGTAACGCTGAGCGTTAAGCAAGTAGGTATCAAGTATCATTATTAATGTCTTTGGTATGACACGACCTGGGATTGAACCCATGTCTCGCTTTGGCGAACACTCTACCCACGAGGCCAATGATATATATATATATATATATATATATATATATATATATATATATATTCTTTAAGAAAAAACAAAAACCGGTCACATTAGGATTATAAATTTATTTCCACCCTGTTATGGGTTTGGATAAATATCAAAAACACCAAAAATAACAGAACTTCTTTTGATCTTATGGATAAAATAATTCAGAATAGACACTGGAAAGAAGGGTGAGAGTGGGTAGAAGAGAGTTGAAGAGTTTTCTTCTCATGCAGCCCACTTCGGTCTTTTTAATTGCCGGTTGGAATTATAGTAAATTATTTTTTAAAAAATCTAAATACATTTCAACTTAAAACTCCAGATTAAATACTAATTTAGGGAAGTTCAACTTTCCCTAATAACCTTACGTAAAGATACAGTAAAACTTATATTATTATATTATTTATGTAAAGATTTTGGAGAAATATGTTCCGGGAACTGCTTAGAGTGCTAGTTGATTGCTTTAGTTGAACTACGTTGTTACATATATATATATATATATATATCACCTAGATTTGGCATTAAATAACCAACGAGGGTTGATATGTTATAAAATCAAACCAAACCTAACCGAACCAAACCAACATGCTTTTTTCTGAGCCGCACCACTTGAACCAAAAACTGAACTAGCGTAATCTTTTTTATTTTCATAAAAAATTACCTGTTAAATCAATTTTGATTATTATAATTTAAGCAAAAATTGTTTACTAACGATTGTGATTATCATTAGTTACTGAGTACAAACAAATGACTATTATTGAATAGAAACAATTACATGGCACCATCTAATTACTAGTATTCGATAGGGAAATTTGAAATTATACTTCCTAGTGAAAATTATTTTTAATAGATAGAAATACTTTGAAATATTCTTACGAAACAACTGCAGAAAGAAATTGCATCGAGTATAGGTATTTGGTTGGAATATTTTATGTATAAGTGTCAATTATTTCTACAAAGAATAATCACTTTAAGCTGTAATTGCTTACTTAGTCTTTATTTTTGCTGTCTTTGATTTTAACTCTGTTGTCCTCTATACAACAACTCCTGTCAATTTTTAATCACTCGATTTGGCCTTCTGGTAGGCATTAGGGGATCTGTTTATATCTCAAAATCCCAGCAAAATTTTGCGTCTCAGGACAGATTCTGGTTTGTGTCTATGCCAATTGGTAGCATGTTCAAATTTCTTGCACAATTCCCAGTAGATCCCCATTCCTACCCGGTTATTCCTATTCCTTTTATAATAGTTTTTCCCCTTTCGCTTATGTGCTTAATATATTCGTCTTTATCATCACAAAATATTCACTTGCTTTTCTATAACGTATTTTTCCGATTTTCACTTTAATAAAATTGGTCCTTATGGCATCGTTTCCTGCTGTTAGAAGAGATTCAGTTTCTATCATAAAGTTTCTCTTTTGAAGCCATGACCTGGTATTTTTACGTGAGATTTCAACAGTTTGTCGCATGAAATATACCTACAGTCACTTTTTTTCTCATTTCTTTTTCCTAGAATTTTGTTCCATTTGTCTTTATATTTTCAGTGCTGTTACTGGACGCTGTAAATAGTTTCTCTTTTATGTACTTCTCATGTCCTCGCGTTGATTTATTTAGGGTATCTTCAATACTGGCAAATCCTCTTTCTCCTTTTATTGACACATAATTTGTCCTTATTATCTCTCGGATATTTGGCCTTGCGCATGGCTAGCATCTTGTGTTCCGGAGCATTTCATTGGGTTGATCCAGAGTCCATTTTAAGAATGGTCCTGAGTATTGGACAAGGACTGCCAAGCTGTCAAGATGCCTCTTGAGATTTTTTCTATACGATTCCTGCTACTGAGATTAGTTTCGAAATGTTTTCCCTTTCGTTTTTGGTATTCTTTACTTTTTTTTCTTTCCTCTCCTCTTGTTTGATAGTCTCCACTTTCAGTTTTTCTAAGTACTTGTCATTTTCCCGTTGTCCAAGCGGTCTCATTCTTCCCTGATTTGACAGTTCTATTCTTCCGTTATTTGTCTTTTTCCACTTTTCATCTTCAGCATGATGCATTTTCCTATGCCTGATTCCATTCGTATATCCCGGCTGTATATTCTAACTGTTTGTATTAGCGTCTCAATTTTTTTTTCATTTTTTGCAAATCGTTTGATCATCCATGTACATAAGGTGATTAATCTTTTCTTGTGATTTTATAAATTTGCCGCCCTAATTATAATTTCTCAGGAAATAACTGACTGGCATCATTGCTGTTACAAAAAGTATTCGTGAAAGCGCATCTCCCTGGAAGATGCCTCTTGAGATTTTCACCTTTGCTAAAGTTTTCCATCCTGCAGTTAATTCTGCTTTCCAGTTTCAAATGGCTTCTGTGAATAATTTTATGACTTCGTCAAACATCTTGTACATCATTTTTTGTTCTCTTTTGTGAGTTTTTCACATCAGCGTTAACTGATGGTTTCTCAATGGAGTTTGAGTGACAAGTCTCCTCAAGTCTCCACGACTCTTTTTAGTATTCTGACCGATCTCAAGAGTGCAGTAGTTTGGATGGTCTCCATTTTTCCTCTTATTTCCAAGTCCTCCAGTCCGTGTACTAATTATTTGGTGACTTTAACAAGAGCACAATTTACAATTGGTATTATTGTCACTTTCATGTTTCACAGCTCTTTCAATTTCCTAGCCAGGTCAAGCTACTTACCCCTCTTTTCACGTTCTTTTAATTTCAGTCTGTGGTCCGCTGGGACCGCAAAATCCACATTTCTGCAAGTTTTCTTTTTTGGGTTTTCGTTTTTGGCAAAAAGCCAGGACCCTTCTCAGTATTCTGATCGTTCTCAATAATGTAATAGTTTGGATGTTCACCATTTTTCCTGTTATTTCCAAGTTCTCCAGTCCCTTTATTAATCCTTTAGTGACTGTATAAAGAGCACAAATTCCAATTGATATCATCGTCACTTTCATGTTCCACAGATTTTTTTACAATTTTCTAGCAATGTCGAGATACTTATCCTTCTTTTAATTTTCTTTCAATTTTACTCTGTGCTCAGTCGGAATAGCAAAGTCCACATTTTTGCAAGTTCTCTTTTTTTGTTGGTCTGGTGGTCTGGCCAAGTTTAAGTGATCCGTTTTGTATGTTAAGATCCCATGCCATCCAGATTTTTACACCAGCCTTTCATTAGAGTTTGAGAGAGAGAGAGGGGAGAGAGAGAGAGAGAGAGAGAGAGTTCTTAAGTCTCTAGGACTCTTATCAGTATTCAGTCTCAGTATTCTGACTGATGAGAACAATGCTATAGTTTGGATTGTCTCTGCTCGTTCTTTAATTTCCAACCCTTCTTGTTCTTTTACCAGGCCTTTACGGATTGTTTTGAGCGCATCTATTACAATTAGTATCAACGTCATCTTTATGTTCCATAGTTTTCTCAGTTCGCTGGCAAAGTTCGAATCTTAGTCTCTCTCAACGTTTTCTTTGTTTTTTACTTGGTGGTGTGCCGGGACGGCAAAATTCACTATTTGGCAGGGGCTCTTTTTTTTTCAACGATTACTAGGTCTGTTCTTCTGGCCAGGATTAGGTGATCTGTTTTTATCTCAAAAGCTCGTATTATTATTATTACTCATTAGAGTTTTTCACATCAGCGTATATTATTATTATTATTATTATTATTATTATTATTATTATTATTATTATTATTATTATTTAAGTCTACACAAATTAATACTCTGATTAAGAAGCCTCATCTAAAAAAAAAAAGGATTCCCAATAAAAACAAATCTACCTATCTATCTATCTATCTATGTGTTTGTGTATATGATGATTAAGCTAGATGAGGAACTTGGTTTTTTCATATGAAATTACAAAGTATGTGACACTGAAAGATTACCAATAGTTTTCCGAGAATAAAATGATTTTCTGAATTCTGATTTTCCCATTTTCTTCCTGCGTAAATTCACTCTGCAGGCGAGGTTTACAATAAATATACTGTATGCCATATACAGGAATAGCCCTCTTCCATAAAAATCGGAGTCCTTGGTATGACACTAAAACACCTTTGATGGCGAGAGGCGCCTCTGGTGGTGTAATGGTTAGCAAGCTCGACTAGCAAACCTACACGAGTGAGTTCGAGTCTCATTGGGTGCCCCTTTCATATGGCCTTGTGCCATATCTAAGCAAAAAGCTTAGTAAATTTCCACCTTTGATGGAGAGGCTACAGTTGTGGTGATTTTGTTGTATAGCCATAATGATATCAATCACAACAGTAATACAAATACATACACAAATACAGGTGGACTCTTTCGTTTCGGATACGAACGGGTTTATAAATTTCTGGCTTTAGTCCATTGCGACACGAGGAGACAGACATAATTCTTAAAAAGCCTATGGTAACCATACTATGCTGACCCCACCCCAAAACGTGGCACATCTTGTGATGTTTAAGATCTCAATTCATCTCTGTCGGCCGAGGTCCGAAAAACTCAACCTCACGCCTCAACAGTAAAAAAAACTCAACTACTGTCTCTTTAAAATCCTGAAATTCTCAGGACCATCTCTTCTGGGCATGATTTCATTCACACTCCAGCCTCATTTCCTGTCTGGGGGTTTATTATGACAAATGGTGATTGTCATATCCTTTCCGTGCGAGCGCAAGACTGCAGCAAATGACTATGCACCAGGACCAAGAGACCCGAGTGGTTCAAAGCCTTACCAAACTGAATGATAAAATATACTTAACGAAATAGGATTAATATAAAAAGTTATTGCTTAACTATATAACAATTTGGGGAGTGTTGAGTTTCTCTTCTCTGCCATTACATGCAGATCGACTCCAGGCAAGAGTGGTAGGATCTGTTAGGGTCACATATATGGATAAAATAGATGCGTTTGAGAATAATTCATATTCGATAAGACCGAATACACAATGAATGGTATTCCCTGATCTCTTGGCTTCAAATAACACCAGAGGATTTGGCATGCCATAAAAATCAATCTATCAATCTACCGTAGATCTCTGTAGACATCTTTATCACTGTTTGATATAGTAAAGTTTAGATTAGGCAAAATTCCGTGTTTGAAATCTCCAGATTGTATTTTAAAATGTGAGAAATGTTAGCGCTTCTGCCAACGCGCACATACGACACGTAATTCCATCGGGAAATCAGATAGTCTTAAGACGTGACAACATTCCTATAATGAATTTTTATAGATTCTCTTTTTATTATTATGTCAAATTCTTTTCAAGATATTTGCATTTGGCAGGTGCTTCTTGCATATTGTTAAATAATGAAAAGAATCTTTGGTTTTCCATTTTCAGAGAGAGAGAGACAGAGAGATAGAGACAGAGAGATAGAGAGAGAGAGAGAGAGAGAGAGAGAGAGAGGTAGGGAGAGGGAGAGAGGACAAATTGCTTAAAATTGCATGTGATTGTTGAGTCGATAGCGAATGTACGGGAAGATAGTGAACACATTTTCCACAACATTGTACAAGAATTCTTAAAAAGCTTTCACTTTTTTTTTATTTCTGTGTTTGTTAGGATGCAGTGGCTATTCACTTTGGGGTCCTCCGGATAGACAGTGAATATTCTGCTGCCAACGTTATTTTCATGACTATTACAGGATAGTAAGTATAACCATCTGTGTGTGTGTGTGTGTGTGTGTGTGAGTTCGTGGGATAAAATTCACGAGTCTCCAGCAGTCTTCATACGGCCAATGTTTCAAAATATATTGCACCTTTACTCTTTAAACTCTCTTAAATACTAAATAAATAACCAATTTCACCTGAGATTCTGTCGGTGTATTCTACAGACACAGCTAAATGGGCAGTCTCATTATTAGACACTTGAAACCATATAACTTAGTTGAGGATGGCCCGAAGGCTCCCTTTTCAATAGCTACTACACCAAGGTGTAAGGGAGGGCGTTACTCCTTTCCCTGGATTGCTCCATTTTACCCTTATAATGCTGAGTTTTAAGCAAGGAAGCATCAAGTACTATTTTTTGAGTCTTTGGCATGACTCGACCTGGGATTGAACCCAGGTCTCCCGGGCCATTGGCAAAGACTCGGCCAATGAACCATATAATCGCTTGAATTATATTAAGTTGGAATACTTGAAACCATACAACTGTATGCAAACAGTTGATGATTATTATTGAAAAAGAATAGATGCTTAAAGCCATATACTTGTATGTAGGCGATTAATATTAAGAATAGTGAAGGATTCTCACCAAATGAATGTGTGTTGCATGATCTATGGCAAACTGTTATTTTGGTAATAACTGCGGAAGGTCATCATCATCATCATGTCACACCATCAGCACAGATCTCCCTCCACCCTTCTCTATCGTCCATCGTTTCCGGTAGGTCTTCAAGGTTACATGCTGTATCGGCACAAGGCTGTTGTATGTAGGTTCTAGCTGGTCGTCTTGTCTTTACTTTTGCTCGTCCATGTCAAGGGGTCACTGAGGAAGGTAAACACACACAAAAAATCGTAGTTTTGCATCAGGGCCTTTCGTTGTTTTTTCTTTTCTCTGTCCATTCAATAGCTGGCGTAGGATCGGGAAGAAATATACCACGGTGGAATAGGACTCTTTCTACCTTTTCCCACGCCTATTTCGTTTCTTGTTCTGCGTTCCCACCGCAGTCATCAAAATAGAAAACAGAAATGGAAAACCACAAAATACCAGGATAAATATTCTCAACTCAACTGACTTTTTCAAAATCCCCCAAATATTCCGTGCGCTTCCGGTGCGTGACGTCACCCGCACTCTCTAGACCCGTTTCCCAACTGGACTATTGTGACATCTCTGAGTGACACGTCCTCTCCGCCCGCGCGCGTGAACACCTGCGTTAATGTTGCACCTAAGTAACCCATGCACTGAGCCGAAAGGTTCTCAGCCTAACTAAACCCAATGGCATAAAACGAAATCCCTCGGCCATTATATTACACAACTTGATGGTGAGATTCCAGTAATGCTTGAGCTGTGGGGAAAGCGCTGTACCTTTTCATTGCCAACGTTTCCAGGTCCACTCTGACCAGGAGTGGTAGCACCTGAAATGATTCTGTCAATGGTTCAAACTGTTTGACATTCAAACTGTGTGCAATAAATGACTTATGCTAAACTGAACTGTTAGAAATAGAACAGTTTGATCTTTTAACTGTGGGTAAACAAATGACGGATTGATATGTTAATGATACAGAGCAATACTTGAATACATTTAAGTTTGTTGACTCATGCTAAATTGAATTGTGAGAAATAGAACCGTTCGGCCATTTAAATGTGTGTATCTAAAAATGTGTTTACAAATATTATATATATAATATGAATGTAAAAACAGGATTTAGCATTAAATAACCAACAATCGTTGATATGCCATAAAACCAAAATAATCTAAAAAGTTTAACTCTTCAGAACAGTACTTCTCTCTAAAAAAAACAAAACAAAACCCCCCAAAAAAAACAAAAAAAAAACCGTCATGAATGTTGAAAAGGCATAAATCCTTCTTTTCCCTTTCCAGTGATGTTGGCCGCAAAATGCGCGTTATCCTTGTCAAGGCAACTGATTATGGAAATGGAAAACTCTGAATTTAAAATCAAAAAATGTTTCGGACAATCTGTGGCGTATGGATGCTCTATTCCTCTGCTATCAGCTCATCAAACAAGAGCAGCTGGGCCCACACAAGCCTTCACGACTATAAAAGAAAACATCTTTGAGATCACTATCGCGGTTTCTAACCTGTTGGTCACTCAAATGTTGGTCGCAGGGACACAGCTACTGCCACACACACACACACACACACACACATATATATATATATATATGTATATGTGTGTGTGTGTGTGTATGTGTGTGTGTGTGTGTATAGAGAGAGGCTGCACTGGATATCTATTATCTAAAGCTATGGACTATATATATATATATATATATATAGCATGTATAGTCCATATATATATATATATATATTATATATATATATATATATATAAAGAGAGAGAGAGAGAGTGAAAGACTGTGAAAGAAAAAGAGAAGATGAACAAAATCAATAAGGAAAGAGGGATTTATCTCTGTACAAATTTTTTAAATTGCTCTTTTTAAGTTTTGACCTTGAGTCATTATCAAGAAAAAAAATTGTACAGAAAAGTTTTGTTGATTTTTTTTTTGTTTTTTTTAAATTGTTAATATGAATATCAACTCTTTCAACAAAAGAAACACCCTAAAAATAAACAACATTTTTTCGCAAATGAAACGACTAAACTTTGACTGATAAAGTCGTTTATATATTCTTAGAATGAAGATAATTTTCTGATATCCAAGAATCTTTAACTAATCATTTTATGATCTCTACTATCGTAAAAACCTGGCAGTTAGCTTTACGATTAGAATATACTTATTACGGATGGACAGTAGGGATATTTTCGAATTAGTCGAAACAGTTTTTCAGGAATTTGTTATTTAGATCTTTATTTGTCAAACTATTTCTCTCGATCCTAATCCAAATCAGGGTTTTCTGGATGGTTTAATTCGATGAGAAAGGCATTTTGGATTGATTTTTTATCCATTTGTTTTTAGATGTTACTATCATGGCTGTGATAATTGTTCAGTTCCCTTTTTTTATTCTTTGTATGATAGTGGATTTTTATCTCTGTTAAAATCAGGTCCGATAAAGAAGGAATGTTTTAATAAAATCAGGACAGATGAAGTAGGATTGTTTTATTACAAGCATCACTTTGTTACAACCCTTTGATAATATTATGTGTGTAGTTATTCAATATAAATTAAAATTCCCATTGTGTCTCTCCAACTTATTGTTTTTGGCAGCAGTTCACACACACACACACACACACACACACACACACACACACACACACACACACACACACACACACATACGGACAAACATATATATATATATATATATATATATATATATATATATATATAAGGCCATTGGCCTAATGAGTTGAGTGTTCCCAAATGGTAGTATGGAAGACTTGGGTACAATCCAAGGTCGAGTCATACCGAGGACTCAAAATATGGTTCTTGATGCCGCCTTGCATAGCACTTACCACTATAAGGTGAAGATTAAGAGTAAAGTGGAGTAATCTCGGGAATGGAGTAACACCCTCTCCTACACCTCACTGTTGTAGCTATTGAAAAGTCAGCCTTCGAGTCACCCTCGACTAAGGTCGCTAACTTTCCTATATTTATATATATATTGATAGATAAATATACGTGCATGTGTGCCTGTATTTATTTGTTTGTTTGTTTGTTTGAGTTTATGGCATATCAACATTTGTAGGTTATTTATTGCCAAATCTATTTTTATAGGAATAATCAGTTTCATTTCAAACAAATCTGTTTCACGTAAATACACAGTTTAATTGTTAAAAAAAATCATTTCTATTTCAAGCTATTCAGCTTTGTGTAGCAGTTATCCTTCAAACAATTCAGTCTAAGTTGTATAATTACGATGATCCCAGATCGAGTCATACCAAAGACTCAAAAAATGGTACTTGATGCCTCCTTGCTTAACACTCAGCATTATAAGGTACGGATCAAGGGTAAAGTGGAGCAATCCAGGGAAAGGAGTAGCACCCTCCCCTACACCTTGGTGTAGTAAGTTATCGAAAAGGGAGCCCTCGGGTCACCCTCGACTATGGTTGCCAACTTTACTTATTTAAATAATAGTAATGATACGAATAGAAACCGACTCTCGTTTCAGATACGAACAGGTTTATTATTTTCTGGCTTCAATCCTTGGAGACACAAGGAGAGAGATACAATTCTTAAGGGCCTATGCTGGCCATACTATGCTGACTCCCCCACACACACACCAACGCGAGGCCCATCTTGTGGTATTCAAGATTTCAACTCATCTCTGCAGGTTAAAACTCAAACTAATCTGCCTCGATTAGATCCGAAAAACCCAGCTGCGCGTTTCAACAGTCGAACGTCAACTCTGGTCTTTCCAAAATCCTCACAATTCTCAGAATTCATCCTCCGTGCATTACGTCATCCACCCACTGAATTCCTCCCAAAGACCGTTCAGCCCCATTTCCTCTCTGGAAGTTTATCATGACTGATGATGATTGCCATATCCTTTACGCACGAGCGTAAGAGTGCACCATCTGACTTTTGCACCTGAACTAAGAGACACCGATTAATTCCAAGCCTTACCTAACTAAATAATAAAATATGATTAACGAAATACGATTAATATAAAAAAATCATTACCTTAATCACATTGCAATTTAACTTACAAAAACAGTTCCATATCAAACAAGTCAGTATAGCATAAGTACGTAGTTTAAATATGAAAACAGTTCTATTTCAAGCAATTCAGTTTAGAATAAGTACATTATACGTAACTGGAACCTCACAATCAGATCGTTTAGCGTCATAACAAGGACACTCGTTGAGGTGGGGTGGGGTCTTACGCCTTTGCAGAGATGTGTCTGTGTATTCTACAGCACCAGCCGACTGGGCAAACGTGTCTTTGTTATCTTAGCCCAGAAGAAACGGCACATCTTAGAGCGATCTTTATTAGTGCAATATACTTAAGTGCTCTCAGAAAATAAAGCAATACCAGATTATCTTTTTCAATACTTGAGTTGGTTGATCGTATTGTGTTATATTGCGTTATAGCCTTTGTGATTTATTTTATATGAAACGCTTTTAAACACACACACACACACACACATATGTATATATATATATATATATATATATATATATATATATATATATCAGTATAGCTGGGATCGAAACCGTCAACCCAAGCTTCTAACCAGGAGATATTAGCTGCGAAGTAAATTTTGAACGGTTATGAATCACAATTACTATTTTTTACATACATCCGTTCAACGGTAGCCGAGACCTCAATTCAAACGAAGAGGCTTGCAATATCCGCTAATGGCCACACGATTATTTCTTCGCCAGAGTAGGGGAGTATATATCTCTATAGTCATCCACAGACAGATCTGTTTCGTTCTATCAGTGTGGCTAGACAGTATCTTCCCGTTGCTGGGATCGAAACCCGGTTGACTCAAACGTAAACCCAAGCTTCTAACCGTTCAGCCACGAGGAGATATTAGCTGCGAAGTAAATTTTAAACGGTTACGAATCACAATTACTATTGTTTACATACATCCGTTCAATGGTAGCCGAGACTATATATATATATATATATAATTAACCTAAATCGCGAGTCGAAAATCTTCTACTAAAGTTTCACCTTAACAAATCATCAGGCAGCCTAAATTCGATTTAAGTCGAATTTCGGCTTCCTGATGATCCGTTAAGGTGAAACTTTAGTAGAAGATTTTCGACTCGCGATTTAAGTTAATTTTATAATTGGCTCCATTGTCTGGTGTTGAGCACTTTAGTAATTGTAGCATTGCAGCATTCGCGGAGGGTTTTTTGGTTTTCCTTTGACCACTGACTGCGTATCCCTTGATTTTTTTCAAGGGGTCGGACGAGGTTGCTTTTCTTTCTTTTTGCCCCCCCCCAATTTTTTTTCTTTTTCCCCTGGGCGTTGATTCGAGATACTTTTTTCTCTTGTTCCTGGCCAGGGTTTTTTTTCTGTACCGTGAATACTGGTAGATATTAGATTAGTATATATATATATATATATATATAACATTTGTAAGTAAATAGTTTGCAGGTAACATTTTTAAACGAGTCAAAGCTAATTTGTTCTCCTGTAGTTGAATAATTTTATTTATAATTTTTCAACATTAAAAATTCTATCTTATATCAATCATTTTTTCGCACATTTGAATACTTTCAAGTATTGCTGTATGACAGTTTCATTTTAACACAGTTAAATGTCTTTTGTTATTGCTTTGTAATACAAATAATTCAATTAATCATAAAACATTTGTTTGCACACAGTTAAATGATTTCATAAAGATAAAAAAAATGATTTCTGTTTGACCCTTAGATGAAACCTTACAAGTACTTCCACCCCGGATCATGGTAGACCTGGGAATTATGACAATGATGGGGTATTAAACATTTCCCAAACCTCCAAGACTTGAGCCTCACCATCAAATTTAGTTCAGTGTCATATCATGGATTCGGTCGGTGTATTCTACAACCCAAGCCGACTGTGCAGTCGAATTTTCGACGTAATGCAGTTAACTATGAAATCCTAATGTAGCAATTGATCTTGGTGTGTTTATAATTCTTCTATGATATTGTCCAAACCATTTTTCCCATTCTTTCTATGATGCATATCTGCAGAAAATCATGCAAAATACGAGCGTTAGTGTATCTTAAACCTTAAAATCCCGAAAGAACCCTCAATGAAATCAAGTAAAAAATTATACTTTATATACTGACACTTTGTTCGTGTTATTGTCAGTTTTATGAGGTATTCTCAATCATCAGACACGTAATGTAATTCGTTTTGACGATTTTGTTTGTATGAAACACTCCAAAAATGCGTCTGTCGATATATGAGCCACGTTTTTCTTTCGCAAAATATTTAGTACATTATATTCAATTTCAACTCCTATCCATATTAAACGTTAAAAATTTTTAAATACTTTCACTTCACTGTTTCCCAGCACGAAATTATTTTATTATAAACTACCTCCTCTTCTGCAATGCAGTCAGCTAAACACCATTTCGTCGCTTCAAAATGTGAAAGTGCATTGTTTGTTTTTGCCGTGATGATGGCACGTGCGCTCAGAAAATATCAATCATCACCGATATTAGAAAGAAAGAAAGAAAGACGCTGATTTGTTTAGTCTTTTTTGTTTAATAGCATAACAACATTCGTTTAAACTAGGCTGAAATAGATAGATATTAGAAGACGAAAAGAATGAGATAGATAGATAGATAGATTACGAAGGGGTGGAGATAGATAGATAGATAGATAATAATGAGAATGAGATAGATAGATAGATAGATAGATTGGAAGGAAGTGATAGATAGATAGATAGATAGAATATGAAGATAGTATTAATTTGTAGGTTTCTTTTGGTTAATGACATATCAAACTTCATAGGTTATTTAATGCCATAGCCATTATTTAAGAAGAAATGCGGTATTACTTAACCAATTGCTGGGGTAGATATATATAAACAGACTGAGATAGGTATGAATAGACCGTGGCCCCACCCCCAAATAGAACAGACCGTCTCCAAAACTACCAAAAATTCAGTAGTAAGTAAACGTTAAATGAAGAAGAAACATTTGAACACACGAGCCAACAGAGGAAGAAATGTATCAATATTGGTCAGTATGTCTTTAAGTCCTATTAATTTAAAATGCTGAATTTTTACAAAATGTTATGCTGTATTTTGTTTGTAAAATAATGCTTAAACTATGGGTTTTAAATGTAAAGACACACTTACTCTACTGTAAACCCAAATTGATTTTAAAGACTCTCTCTGTCCAAGTGTCAGCAAACACGAACGAATGTTTCTGAATCTCTTCTATAATATAATTTACAAATTCTTAAAGCCCTAACAGTAGTTTAGATGAAAAAGTAAAAGCCTAAAACGCCCCCCCACCAAAAGCATTTGTAAAAGCTCTACAATTCCTGAAGCCTACAAGGTTCCCAACGGTAGTATAGAGAAAAACTAAAAAAAAAAAAAAAAAAAAAAAAAAAATACTAAAAAGCCTAGGAAAATGTCCCAATACCGCCAAAAAAAAATTCAGTACCAGTGAAAGTCTGTCGAAAGTACCTTGATCTTGGACTTTAACTAAGTTAAAACTTAAAAAAAAAAAATTCAATCAAATTCCCCCCTCCTTTTTTTTAAAAACTTTTTCTTTTATATACGTACACATGGGAAGCAGCATGATGTACGTAAAGGTATTTGAATAAACCCATGGGCGACCAAACTCAATACCTAAACGGGTCCTGGACGTGAGTTTGACGACTTTACGCTCAGGATCGTTAGTTCGATCGGGGAACTACTGCTGCTCCTCTATAAGAGTGGCTTCTATAGAAGAGAATAAAACAGCCATCGAAAGATAACCATTACCCACAATCAAACCACATACACAAACCGCATCGCTCTTTGCGCGGGTAAAAAAGGGGCGCGTCCTGCTGAGGTTGGAGCCCTGGCCTCAGTCTTCGAAAAATCAGCCCCAGAGCTTAAACAATCAAAACTACTAAAATGCAAGCAAACACTACAAATGGCCACATTTAACGTAAGAACCTTAAATAGAATAGGACAACTCCCAGAGCTAATCGCATCGGCTGAAGAACATAAGATTGACATAATATGCATACAAGAACACAGATACACGCACACCGAAGATATCAAATATCACGAAACTGGCAATGGGTGGTCGCTCGTCACCGTATCCGTATTGAAAAACTCTGTCAACGCCGCAGTAGGAGGGGTAGGATTACTTATAGGACCAAGAGCATTAAAAACGCTAAATAGCGTTGAGAAAATACAACCTAGAATGATGGCAGCTACTTTTAACGGCAACCCCAGAGCGACAATCATCTCATGCTACAGCCCCACCAATGTTAGTGAAGAAACTGAACTAGTCACCTTCTACGATGAGTTATCCTTATTAGTGCGTAGCATCCCGAAACACAAAACTAAATATAGAGTCCCTTGGGAAACTTTAACGGTGAGAGAAAAACGTGCACTAGTGAATACAGCCTCCAAAAACTATTAAAAAAAACCCAACAAACACAAATGCCTTAAAACTAAAAACAGCACAATATCAATTAGCAGGCGTATATATAAAGGAACAGACAGAATACATTCAAGATCAGATAGATAAGATTAGAGACTCGGTGGAAGATAGACAATCTAGGATAGCCTGGCAAACAATAAACGAAGTGAGTAGAGGAAAGAACACAGCCAAAGCAAAACTGAAAGCAGCAAACCAACAAGAAAGAATAAAACTGTGGAAACAGCACTTCGAAAACTTACTAGGAAACCCACTAAAAATAACACATGAACCAATCACCAGAATAATTAGCAAACAATTAGACATTAAACTAGGACCGTTCACACAAGAAGAACTCGACTCGGTTCTCAGAAAAATTAAAAATAGGAAAGCTGCAGGGCTGGACGAAATTCCCCCGGAAGTATGGAAGACCAGACAATTCGATGACATACTGCTCCGACACTGCAACGCAGTATACAATCAAAATCCGATAGATAGATGGATGAAAGGATACATACTCCCCTTTCCCTAAAAAGGGGGACCTCGGATTAGCCAAAACTACCGAGGCATAACACTTACATCCATAGCAGCCAAAATCTATAATGCCCTACTACGAAACCTCATAGAACCCAAAATCGACAACCTACTTAGAAAAAAACAAAATGGCTTCCGAAGAAATAGATCCACGACCTCACAAATATTAACCATCCGTAGAATCCTTGAAGGTGTACGGGGAAAAAACCTACAAGCGACATTAATTTTTGTTGACTTTACCAAGGCTTTCGATTCCATTCACAGAGGAAAGATGGAACAAATCCTACTAGCGTACGGCATACCTAAAGAAACCGTAGCGGCAATAACGATTCTCTATAGAAACACCAAAGTAAAAGAACGATCACCAGATGGAGACACAGAATACTTCGACATTGTAGCAGGAGTACTACAAGGGGACACGCTGGCTCCGTACCTCTTAATCATTTGTCTAGACTACGTACTTAGAACATCGATTGACAAAATCAAAGAGAATGGCTTCGAACTGACGAAGAAAAGAAGCAGAAGGTAACCCGAAACAACAATTACTGACGCCGACTACGCCGATGACATAGCGATACTGGCAATACACCTGACCAAGCCGAAACACTACTGCATAGTTTGGAACGAGCAGCAGCAAACATAGGCCTCTATGTTAATGCACACAAAACGGAATATATGTGCTATAATCAAACGGGGGACATCTCCACTCTAGAAGGAACCCCTCTTAAACTAGTAGACGAATTCACTTACCTAGGAAGCAGCGTCGAATCAACCGAAAAGGACATCGAAACGAGGTTAGCGAAAGCATGGACAACTATCAAAAGGTTATCGATTATTTGGAAATCAGTCCTAACCGATAAAATGAAACGCAGTTTCTTCCAGGCAGCGGTCACATCGATGCTGCTATATGGCTGCACTACACTGACGCTAACAAAACGGCTGGAGAAGAAGCTAGACGGCAATTACACAAGAATGCTACGTGCAATCTTAAACAAGTCCTAGCGGCAACACCCCACAAGACACCAACTGTACGGCCACCTTCCCCCTATCACGAAAACTATTCAAGTTAGACGAGCCAGACATGCAGGACACTGCTGGAGAAGCAGGGACGAACTCATAAGAGATGTACTCTTATGGACCCCCACACATGGCCGTGCAAAAGCAGGACGACCAGCACGAACATACATTCAGCAACTATGTGAGGATACGGGATGTTGTCCTGAAGACCTACCTAGGGCGATGAACGATAAGGAGGAGTGGCGAGAGAGGATCAGGGATATCCGTGCTACCAGCGCGATATGATGATATATATATATATATATATATATATATATATATATATATAGGTATTATTCGGTCCAGTTAAACCAGATTTGGGAGTAATTCCTTCAGGACAAGAAAATCATTCAGGAGCTGAACACTTAAATTTTCCTGGTAGAGAGCTCAATGTAATTGATTTTACAGAGCAATATTTCTTTAAAGAAAATAACCGGTCTTTGTTTCTTTCTTTAAAGAAATATATATATATATATATATATATATATGTGTGTGTGTGTGTGCCCATATGTATTTACACAATTTCCTGCACGAACAGTATGACACAATGTCATTTTTAAGCGCAGTTTAACCAGTGTGGATTCAGAGTTTTCTTTCTCCTCGACTCTTTGCTATACCAATGTTAAAGAGCCCATTCTGCTCTACTATTTATCCATAGTTGGAGGAAGAATAGTTGGATTAATGCCTCACCCCAGCGTTTCTACATTGTGAAATGCAAACAGCTTCGTCAAGGTTTTTGAACTCTGGCCGTCATCTCCATTTTCTAGGACGATAATCATTACACAACAAGAAACTTTAACCAATTTTTATTCCAACCCAAACCCAAGATTCGAAGATTTTATTAATTTTTGCTTATAACATTAATTTCTAAAATATCCGGGTGCGTCCTCAGTAATGATAATTTTCTGGAATCATAGGTTGTTTCGGGCCTTCAAAAATCAGATCCTTTTTGAAACTGATAATTATAGCATAGTTACCGTCGACTGCTATGTCACAGGTAATCGTTCGATGGAGAGTAAAAAATATAAAATACAACTCGTAAAAAATGATATTAAAGTTCAAATATTGATATTTCATTCTAGATCAAGCTGTGTTCAGCTTCGGGCCCACAGCTAGACACAGCTTGATTTAGAATAAAACTTTATGAGTTAAACTTTCATATAATTTTTACTAATGATTCTGCCATTAGTAAATTTGAAGTTATTAATTTTTTTTCAACTGTTGCAATATTAATAAGAACCACACACGCACACACACCAATGTACATACAAACACACACGCGCGCGCACACACACACGTGTATTCATACAAAAACACACAAACATACACACACGTATATATATATATATAGGACTGTCGGCTAAAACTTCATATGATGACGTTATGTCTATTGTTGATGACTTTTTAACCAATGGGATCCAAGCACTGTAACATCGATGGAAGAAATGCGTGGACTGCAAATGGACTATGTTAAAAAATAAACCTCATTTGGTCAGCCATGAGGGAATTTGGGTCAGCCTAAGTACTTTTTAATCAACACATGTTTACACACACACACACACACACACACACATATATATATATATATATATATATATATATATATATATATTGCTTTATAGTCATCAAGAGTTCACTAGGAGAATTAATCGTGGACCAAATTTTAGGGTATTATTAAATAGAACTTAGTATCAGAGATAAGGCAGTTATATATATATATATATATATATATATAACATGGTGGTGTCTCAGTCCCTGGCTTTCATGTTTTCCGCATTCTTCAGACAACTGATAAATGCGTAAAGCATGAAACACAGGGACACCTTTCTTTATATATATATATATATATATATATATATATATATATATATATATATATATATATATATTATTCATCTAATCTCTAATTCTGTTGGTATGCAAAAAACCTAGATTGTTCAATTTGCAAATTTTACAAACTAATATCTGGGGGGAAAATTGTAAAAAAAGAAAACACGAAAAACACGTGCTTCTTGAAAATAATCAAACGCACGTTTGTCTAGTTAAAAGAAAAAAACACCGACTGAATTACTAAAGCCAAACGTTATAAAGTGCTTGATACTAGAGATAAAGCTTACGTGGTCAGAGGTGTCCTCGTTATTTAATGGTTAAAACGACGGACTACGGAATCGTAGTAAGCGAGTTCCTACTCCAGTCGCGAAGTGGATTAGGATAAAATACATTTAATTGGTTTAAAAGTTCCTTCACCTATACAAAAATTAGCATATCAAAAAATACCTTTATTCGAGAAACCAACAACAAAAAAATTCCTTTTTTACTTTTCCTTCTTTCTCTTCATTTCCTTTTCTTTCTACATTAAACACGTTTTATCAATCCTTTTATCTACTAATTAACTAATTTTTCCTGTTTGCAAATATCAATACTTCAGGCCTTTGGTTAAACAATTCCTTTAGTTTATTATATGTTGCTATAGTTAATTTTTCCTCCATAGTTTAAAATATCTACCCCCCCACTTATATTTACTACATCTTTCCACGATTTTCAATTGCAATATAGGATCTATACCAAATTTGTTTTTAACTTCCCATATGTAATTGGACAAATTAGTTTTATGTCTATATATTTCATGTGCGAAGTTACTTTTATGATTGTAATATCTTTGTTTGAAAGGGATTTGCTTTGAACCCACTAACACTTTTTTTTATATCATTCCTATTGTTACTGTTACTGCTTGGGTTGAGTACTTCAGCCTTATATACGACACACTCTATTTGACATCTCTTGACGGTGGCAGTTTTCGGTTTGGTTTCTTTGTTTAATGGCATATCAACCTTTGTAGGTTATTTAATGCCAAAACTATTCTCATAGAAGAAGAATAGTTGTACTATTTAAATATATTGTACGTTATTTTTTATATCATTCCTATTGTTACTGTCACTGCAAGGGATGAGTAGTACTTCAGCCTTATACACGACACACTCTATTTGACATCTTCTCTTGACGGTGGCAGTTTACGGTTTGGTTTGGTTTGGTTTGGTTTCTTTGTTTAATGGCATATCAACTCTTTTTAGGTTATTTAATGCCAAAGCCATTTTCCTAGAAGAACAGTAGTGGTACTATTTAACCCATAGCTGGGAGGATAAGGGGGTTCATACCTTTCCCAAGGGTATTTGCCCGAAAGTGAACGTAATAGAGCGACTGGAGTACGAAATCGCTTACTACGATTCCGCAGTCCATCGCTTTAACCATTACACCACGATGACACCCACTTTACGGTTTGGTTTCTTTGTTTAATGGCATATCAACCTTTGTAGTTTATTCAATGCCAAAGCTATTCTAGAATAACAGTAGTGGTACTATTTAACCCATAGCTGGGAGGATAAGGCAGGGTTTCATACCTTTCCCAATGGTATTTGCCCGAAAGTGAACGTAATAGCATGATTGGAGTTCGAACTCGCTTTTTACGACCTCGCCAGTCCACCGCTTTAACCATTACAATACGAGTTTTCCTTCTTCATACTGTTACAATTTGGGGCTTCAGTATTTTTATTTCTCTTAAGCTTTTTTTTAGTTGCCTCAACTAATTAAAGTGGAAATTTTAGGCATACAGCTGCAACTTAATTTCACAGTGTTTTTAATAAATATTTTTGATAAATTACACGTCCAAGAAAAATGTTGTCTTAATATTTTAAAAAGCTCTCATCTTATTTTGTAGTCACAACCATGTCATATAGAGGTGGAAGCCATAAGATTTTCCTTTTCCTATTATTACTTTTATTCTGTGTGTTTGTATTGGTTTTTCTACTTCTATAAATGAGTTTTTTCTTGACATCTACTAATTTTAGGGCTATTTCATAATCCTGTTTATTTTGAGTAAAAATAACCTCGTTTGATGAATTTTTTGATAACCTTATCATAATCCTATTAGGGATCTGCTTAGGGAGATTAGATCCTACATTTATCTAGCATGGATATTGATCGTTTTTTCCTATTTAGGGACCCCGTCACATCGAATAAGTTAAATGTAACATCTAAATAAATTGGTAATCTTCAAATGAACTTGGATGTCTAACTTATCATTTTCACACACACACACACACACACATACACACACACACACACACACACATATATATATATATATATATATATATATATATATATATTGGATTAGAGAAAGATGTGATATAGTTATAACAGCAGGTTCTCTAATAGAAGATTATTAGAACTGTATAATTTTATCCAGGCAAACCTCCGATGATAAACTGGGATACAGTAAAAAAAAAATCTTAACCCTATAATGAAGATGACTATAATTGCAAATTGTGTCTGGAAAAAATATGCATTCTAGAACATATGCAGAAGACTAATTGCTAAATAAAAGTAGCGAATTAATTTCAAAGTTCAGACAAACTAATAAATTTCTTCTATGTCATCTACAACTTTACACTGATTTATCCCATAACTTATTATTTTCAATTTTAAACTGCCAGGAAAGAGAAATTTGTTAGAATATCACGCATAATTAGACGTAATCACTTTCTTATTTTGTGTTAATATCATAGTGACTTATATTTTATCAAATACAAATATATCACGTTATATAGGCAGTTGTGTGGTCACTTTTTTGATACCCACGTCTGCAGATTTTATAAGCTCAAAAAATTTGCGTAACTGTCTATATATAGATTTAATACTGTCTATGTATAGATTTAATACTGTCTATATATAGATTTAATACTGTCTATATATAGATTTAATACTGTCTATATATAGATTTAATACTGTCTATATATAGATTTAATACTGTCTATGTATAGATTTAAGACTGTCTATATATAGATTTAATACTGTCTATATATAGATTTAATACTGTCTATATATAGATTTAATACTGTCTATATATAGATTTAATACTGTCTATATATAGATTTAATACTGTCTATGTATAGATTTAATACTGTCTATGTATAGATTTAATACTATGTATATAGATTTAATACTGTCTATGTATAGATTTAATACTGTCTATATATAGATTTAATACTGTCTATGTATCGATTTAATACTGTCTATGTATAGATTTAATACTTGCTCTTGAAAAATATTCCATTTGTTTAAAAACATTACTTTACTTTTGTACAAGGTATTTTTCATGAAGATTGACTGTCCAACTATTAAACAAAATTGTTGATAATTAGCTGTTATTTATGGTTTAAAAAAAAACAGGAGGAAGTACATCTAAAAGTGGTAATTCCCGTGAAAATATTTTAAAAAAGAAGAAATAGCAGTAAAAAATTTTTCATTAATAAGAGTTGATAGGAAAAAACATTTTTTGTGAGGTCAGCTATTTCGGTACATAAAACATTAAAACATTTAGATTAATTCGTTCGATAAAAAAAAATGAATCTTTTGCTTTAAGTGTGTTATATCGGAGTGGGGGAGATCCAAATAGAATTTCTAACTCATAGTAGTATTGGTTTTCTATCCAGAACAACATCATTCAAATGTAACATGGAATAAGCATGATAATATTTCTGTTTATCAATTATAGATTCACCAGTCATTAAAACGTTTCAATAGAAAACATATGGTATGAATAGGATTAAGCCATAATTTTAACTGACTGTATTAAAAAAAACAAAACAAAAAAAATAAGACATTACCAATATTGAGATACCATTGCGACTTGCATTGGTTTATTTTTTACCACAGAAGTGGTAGTTTAAAATGTGGGAGGTTCTTCCGTCGCACAATGAATTTCTAGACTTTTTATTACCAGAAAGGTCTCGTTAACCTTAAAATTAACGCGAATAAGTTGACTTGACCAATAAAAAGCATATTTAACTATTGAAGAGAGAATTTAGAATGACTTCTCCAAAGAGAGACGGATATGGTGATTGCGAAGAGCCAATTAATTGATACGATTAATGAAAATTTAATGAAGTTGAACTACTAGTTTAATCAGTAGTTCTTAATTTACTTAAGGTTCTCATCGCTGTTATCATCGAGTCTGAAAAAGAAATTACAAACTTAAATACTTTTGATTATTTTTAATTGGTTTGATAATAAAAAGAAAAGCTAAAATTTGAAGTGAAGAGAACATTATCTGATAATAAATTATGAATTCTCTTTGGGTGGAAATCTAATTTAGAGATTATTTAGACAGGTATGTTTGTTTATTTACCGGAGATGTGAAAAAAATCTAAAGTCTCTTTTTTCTATTTGGAACTGAATAGTATCAACGCATTTATCATTTCTTATGAGAAAGTCACAATATCTGTAATTATTTCAACAACAATAAGAACAAATAATAATAAAGTAACGATTGTGCCAATTGTAATTGGTTCTTTAGGCACAATTACTGAAGGATTATTAAAAGGCCTTGAGGACTTGGAAGTTGGTGGATGGGTAGAGACTATCCAAATGACAGCATTGCTAAGAACGACCAGAATCCTGAGACGGGTCCTGGAAGCTTGAGGGGACTTGCTTTCACTCAAACTCCCAAAGAGTAACTGTGGAACATGAAAGTAACGACTGTGCCAATTGTGAGTGGTGCTTTAGGCCCAATAACTAAAAGGATTATAAAAAGGCCTGGAGGAGTTGGTAGTTGGCGGACGGGTAGAGACTATCCAAATGACAGCATTGCTAAGAACGACCAGAATCCTGAGACAGGTCCTGGAGACTTGAGGAGACTTGCTGTCACTCAAACTCCCAAAGAGTAACTGTGGAACATGAAAGTAACGATTGTGCCAATTGTGAGTGGTGCTTTAGGCACAATAACTAAAGGATTATTAAAAGGCCTTGAGGACTTGGAAGTTGGCGGACGGGTAGAGACTATCCAAATGACAGCATTGCTAAGAACGACCAGAATCTTGAGACAGGTCCTGGAGACTTGAGGAGACTTGCTGTCACTCAAACTCCCAAAGAGTAACTGTGGAACATGAAAGTAACGATTGTGCCAATTGTGAGTGGTGCTTTAGGCACAATAACTAAAGGATTATTAAAAGGCCTGGAGGAGTTGGATTTGGCGGACGGGTAGAGACTATCCAAATGACAGCAATTCTAAGAACGACCAGAATTCTAAGACGGGTCCTGGAGACTTGAGGAGACTTGCTGTCACTCAAACTCCCAAAGAGTAACTGTGGAAAATGAAAGTAACGATTGTGCCAATTGTGAGTGGTGCTTTAGGCCCAATAACTAAAGGATTTTTAAAAGGCCTAGAGGACTTGGAAGTTGGTGGATGGGTAGAGACTATCCAAATGACAGCATTACTGAGAACGGCCAGAATCCTGAGACGGGTCCTGGAAGCTTGAGGGGACTTGCTTTCACTCAAACTCCCAAAGAGTAACTGTGGAACATGAAAGTAACGACTGTGCCAATTGTGAGTGGTGCTTTAGGCCCAATAACTAAAAGTATTATAAAAAGGCCTGGAGGAGTTGGTAGTTGGCGGACGGGTAGAGACTATCCAAATGACAGCATTGCTAAGAACGACCAGAATCCTGAGACAGGTCCTGGAGACTTGAGGAGACTTGCTGTCACTCAAACTCCCAAAGAGTAACTGTGGAACATGAAAGTAACGATTGTGCCAATTGTGAGTGGTGCTTTAGGCACAATAACTAAAGGATTATTAAAAGGCCTTGAGGACTTGGAAGTTGGCGGACGGGTAGAGACTATCCAAATGACAGCATTGCTAAGAACGACCAGAATCTTGAGACAGGTCCTGGAGACTTGAGGAGACTTGCTGTCACTCAAACTCCCAAAGAGTAACTGTGGAACATGAAAGTAACGATTGTGCCAATTGTGAGTGGTGCTTTAGGCACAATAACTAAAGGATTATTAAAAGGCCTGGAGGAGTTGGATTTGGCGGACGGGTAGAGACTATCCAAATGACAGCAATTCTAAGAACGACCAGAATTCTAAGACGGGTCCTGGAGACTTGAGGAGACTTGCTGTCACTCAAACTCCCAAAGAGTAACTGTGGAAAATGAAAGTAACGATTGTGCCAATTGTGAGTGGTGCTTTAGGCCCAATAACTAAAGGATTTTTAAAAGGCCTAGAGGACTTGGAAGTTGGTGGATGGGTAGAGACTATCCAAATGACAGCATTACTGAGAACGGCCAGAATCCTGAGACGGGTCCCTGAGACTTGAGGAGACTTGCTGTCACTCAAACTCCCAAAGAGTAACTGTGGAACATGAAAGTAACGATTATGCCAATTGTTATTGGTGCTTTAGGCCCAATAACTAAAGGATTTTTAAAAGGCCTGGAGGACTTGGAAGTTAGCGGACGGGTAGAGAATATCCAAATGACAGCATTACTGAGAACAGCCAGAATCCTGAGACGAGTCCTGGTGACTTGAGGAGACTTGCTGTCACTGAAACTCCAGTGAAAAACCATCAGCTAACACTGATGTTAAAAACTCCCAAAATAATATTGACCATACGAACAAATGATATATGCACAACCCAGCATATTTCCGGGAGAATGACACACATAAACTCATATGGGACTTTGACGTACACACGTATCCCCTAATCTCGCTCAGAAGAACATACCTTATAATAATCAACAAAAAAAAAAGAGAATTTGCAAAATTGTCAACTTTGCTGTCCCAGCGGACCGCAGAATAAAACAGAAAGAATGTTAAAAAAAGGATAAATAACTTTGCTAGAGAACTGAAGAAACTATGGAACATGAGGGTAACGATTATACCAATTGTGATTGGTGCTTTTGGCACAGTAACTAAAGGATTATTAAAGGGACAGGAGGATTTGGAAGTTGGTGGACAAGTGAAGACCATCCAAACGACAACATTATTGAGAACGAGCAGAATATGGAGAAGAGTCCTGGACACTTGAGGAGACTTGCTGTGGAAGACCATCAACGTTAGCCGATGTGAAAAACTCTAAAGGAGTAAATAACAATAAGAAACCAATTGTAATTGGTGCTATTGGTACTATCACTCAATGATTGGTACAAGGATTCAAATACTTTGAAATAAGAGGACGAGTGGAAACAATCCAAACTACATCATTGCTGAGATCGGCCAGAATACTGAGAAGAGTCCTGGCGACATCTACACACTAAGGGGAGATCCTTTGAAACAGGTGAACAGGTTCTACTATCACGGAAGCAGCGTCTCATAAACTGTGATATCCACACGCAACTAGCAAAGGTATAGACAGCTCTCGATAGGTTATCGGTCATAAGTCAGACATGACCGATGAAATAAAATGAAGCTTTTTTCAAGCGGTGGTCGTGTGGAGGGAGAGAGTCTGGGAAATCTATGTTGGTAGCTTGACATGATGATGATGATGATGATTATATATAAACAGGATTTAGCATTAAAAACCAACAATGATTGATATGCTATAAAACCCCAAGCAAAGCGAATCATACACACACACACACACACACACACACACACACACATATATATATATATATATATATATATATATATATAAACAAACAGGAGACATTTCCACTCTAGACGGAAGCTCTTTGAAACTGGTAGACAAGTTCACCTACCTAGGAAGCAGCGTCTCATCTACCGAAAAAGCATGAACAGCTATCGATAAGCTATCGATCATATGGAAGTCAGACCTAACCGATAAAATGAAACACAGTTTCTTCCGAGAAGTGGTTGTATCGATACTGCTATATGGATGCACTACTTGGATGCTAACAAAACGGCTTGAGAAGAAGCTAGACGGCAATTACACAAGAATGTTGTGGCAATATTGAACAAGTCCTGGAGGCAACACCCTACAAAGCACCAACTATACGGCCACCTACCTCCCATCACGAAAACTATCCGAGTTAGAAGAATCAGAAATGCATGACACTGTTGGAGAAGCAGGGACGAGATCATAAGTGATATACACCAATGGACCCCCGCATATGGCCAAGCAAAAGCAGGACGACCAGCTCGAAAATACATACAGCAGCTCTGTGAAGATACTTGATGTAGCCCTGAAGACGTGCCAGAGGCGATGAACGATAGGGAGAAGTGGCGAGAGAGGGTCAGAGATATCCGTGCTGGGGGCATGACATGATGATTATGATGATATATATAAACAGTATCTGGCATTAAATATCCTTCCATGGTTGATGTGCCATAAAAGCCAACCAAGCCAAATCATATATATTTGATATATATGTATAGACAGGATTTGGCATTCAAACCAACAATGATTGATATGCTATAAAAAATAAGAAAACCATTCAGTACTTCTCCAGTCCTCGTACTGATAATTCTTCACAATCCCCAATCTCGGCGGAACCCATTTCTTTATTTTCAAGGAAATCGAAAAAATTGTTGTTTTTTTTCACATCCCAGAAGATTGGCAACATGACCTTCTTTCTTGAGTGCTGCTCCTAGAACTTTTTGTTTTTACTAGAGAGCCAGCATATTTCTACTCCATAAACTGTCTTTTCAACCCAGACTCGTAGTAGCAAACCAGTGTTTATGCAATCCGTAAATATCTTTAGCAAAATATGCATCTTCACATATATCTCAAATTCTGTACATTTTGTATGATTTGAACTTTTCAGACACCAAAGACATAATGAAAGACCATTGTTTATACCTGGAGAAATGTCTATTTTGCATCCATTTTTAATAGCCTGAAAACAAACATTTGGGGGAAATTTAAGTATTTTCTACAACACACAATGCTCAAAACATTCAAAATTCATATTCATGGATAAAAATTCTGAAAGAATATTATTTTAATTTTTTCTAAATTGAAATACCCTAATCTACTGATCGACAGTTGTATATATATATATATATATATATATATATATATATTCTGAAAGATATTATGTAAATTTATTGTAAAATAAAAAATAAACATAATCAGTAGATCGATATATATATATATATATAAATATATATATATATAAGCTCTTCCGGGTGGGTTGAGCTCTTGTGCGAGGGATTGTCAGCTGCAATGCAAAAGCTCTTCACATGAATCGAGAACTCCGGTAGCTGATAGCGTGAATATGAATATATATGCAAAAAATGCCTTCGCATATGCTAAGATTAACGATTGCACCGGGGTAAGATATTCGACTGACGAAAAGTCAGCTTTGATTCGGTCTCAACTTGAAGCATCTCGCGTATCTAGCCATACTGAAAGGTTATGATACAACAGCCTGTGGATGAGTACACATATATATATATAGGCAAGTTTTATCAAAGACGGTGGGATACTGTTTATTATTTCTAATTGTAATTTTTTCAAGTCCTCTTGTTATTTTTCTTTTGTCGGTATCCAGGAGGTAAAAAAATTATCCCAAATCATATGCCCAATCGCTTTAGACCATACTTTTGGTCGACATCAGATGTCATGTGTTGGAGTTGACAATTTGAGTTTTATAGTTTTAATTATTTGTATCATGTTGTTTTAAATTTGTCAGTTTGAACGTTTTCAGCGTTTTGTTTTAAAACGTTCTGTTGGAAAAGTTTACTAATTATAATCGTCTTTCATAAAACCTGCCTTAATAATAACTTCATGACTAAATATAGTCTTTAAGATTATATATATATATATATATATATATATATATATATATATATATATATATATATATATATATATATACTCGAGCATGAAACAATAATAAGATACATGACTCCTACTAAGGAGTAGCAAAGGTATTATATAGCATTATTGAAACTATCCGGGTCTCTGATAACACTCATCTTAATATAACAGATTTATTTTAGCAGTTCGTAGGTAGAATTCAGATTCCGAGAAAATGACGTAATTTAGTGTCTCAGCTAGAGTTTATTCTTTATTGCTTTTTGCTTCCGATTCGTGCTGTTTCTTGTTGTCGTGGTAGTTATTCCCAGAATAAATAAGAATAAGGAAGATGAAATATGTCACTATTCAAAATTAAAAGAAATTACTGGCCGAATTCTCTGTCTCTGTCTGTCTGTCTGTCTGTCTGTCTCTCTCTCTCTCTCTCACTACGTATATATATATAATTCTCTTTATAATCTATCTATCTCTCTATCTTTTCATATTCTATCAATCTATCTTTTTCATTTGGTTTTTCTCACGTTTCAACATCTTTTCTTCACTTTTTAAACACATCTATCTATCTATCTATCTATCTATCTATCTATCTATCTATCTATCAGAACGCGGACAAGACGGAACACATGCTCTTTAATCAAAGAGGCGACATCTCCACACTAAATGGTAGTTCTCTGAAACTAGTTGACAAGTTCACCTACACAGGAACCAGTGTCTCATCAACCGAGACAGACAGCAACAAGTGACTAGCAAAGGTATGGACAGTTATTGATTGGCTGTCGGTCATATGGAAGTCAGTCCTGACCGATAAAATAAAATGCAGTTTCTTCCAAGCAGTGGTCGTGATGATACAGTTATACGTATGGAGAAAAAGCCAGACGGCAATTACACAAGAATGCTGCAAGTAATATTGAACAATTCTGTATTCAACACCCTACAAAATAGCAGCTATACGGCCACTTATCACCCATCACGAAAACTATTCTAGATAGACGAATCAGACATGCGGGACACTGCTGGAGAAGAAAGGACGAACTCATAAGCGATATACTCCTGTGGACCCCTTCACATGGACAAGCAAAGGCAAGATGACTAGCTAGAACCTTTATACAACAGCTCTGTACCGATACACTGTATAACCTTGAAGACCTACCGGGAGTAATGGACGATAGAGACGGGTGGTGAGAGTGTGTCAGGGAGATCTGTGCTGGCGGTTTGATATAATCATGATGATGATATATCTATCTATCTATCTATCTATCTTTTTCGTTTGACTTTCACTTTTTAACATCTTCTTTCTCCTCTTAACATCTATCTATCTATCTATCTATCTATCTATGTTCATAGGAAATTGCATCATCGTTTTATATCTATCATCTAAATTTTGCGTATGTCTAGATATATACTTTATTAAAAAAATGACAAATTCAACATTATTCTCTTCGTAGAGCATATCCATCATATTTTTTCTTTTATTCGATCTTTGATCGAACAAGTGGGCTTTGATTTCTCTCCTCTTTGTATGATTTACTCCCACGTCTTGAGGCAATTTTGTCACACTCTTCCCGCTTTTACTGAGGCTGCGAAAAGTCTCCAGCAACACCTGTGCGCCAAGCAAATTGTTTCAACAATGTAGACTGATTATCTCTGTTTTATCTTTATTGTTATGTCGTTAAGGAGTTTTCAATACTTTTTTCTTCTCAAACGCCTACTTCCTAAAAGCAGACGATATTCTCAATAAATTTCCACGGTAAAAATCTACACTTTTATCTTTTTACACTTATTTTCTCTCAACATTTGAAACTAATAATTTATATCTGCTTTCGATTTATTTCTTCCTTTCTTTCCACAGTTCTTCGTTCCGTTTAACCCCGATGTCATTTTGTCGTTTGCCTCCGATAACCTTCTTAATATTTTTCTACATTTTCAGCTATTATATCATTTGAGATATTAATTACATGTATTTCTGTTGTTTGTTTTCCTTTGAGTCACTTTGGTAATCTATCTATCTATCTATTTATCTGTTATGGGGACATATCCTACCATATCTCGTCCAACCCAAGCATATTCTCCGAGCTTTGCTCGCTCGGGGAAGACAACTTCTCGTTCCTTACGAGACATTTTGACAGACGGACTGCAAGCCGAGCACGGCTACTACTTCTTTTGTATGACTTCCTGTTTCTGCTAATACAATAACGTTTATCCGTTGTTTGAGTTGTTCTTCCACCGGTCTTATCTGAAGACGACAACACTATCTAAAGATAAGCTGAAGATATATCTCTATGAAAGTTTATGCAAATCTATCTATCTATCTATCTATGTTGACAATCATAACTATACCAGGTTGATGATGACCTATGAAAGGTCTGAAAGTGCTTGGGACAATTTTGGTAAATTTATCTACCAATTTCAATCTAAAACCAATATACTTATCAGGAAACTTGAAAGGATCTTAATAAAATTATATAGACAAAATGTGCCTTTATTATTTACTCAGTCTTGCTTAAATGATAAACTGGTTTCTTAACCACACACACACACACACACACACACTGGCAGACACACATATATATATATATATATACGAGTATATATATAATTACGTATGTTTGTGTTTCTGTCGCTTGTTTTGAAAGTAAAGGTTAATTCTCTCTCTCTCTCTCTCTCTCTCTCTCTCGCCTTTATCTCTCGTTTATTTTCTCTCACATTCTCGCCTTTCTCTCTCTTTGCCTATATATATATGTGTGTGTGTGTGTATGTGTGTGTGTGTGTAAGTGTGTTTAAAGATATTTTTCTAAACGGCCGAAATATATATATGTTCCGTTACACCCTTTCATCAACCTTCAATGATTCCCATAAAGATTTGGTGGACAATTCCAGCCTATATCATCTGACTTCCTCCTCATTGTTTCATTCTTTTAACAACAAGCATATCAGACTGAATTTATTTAGCAAATCACAAACTTCAATTATACAAAATATGTTCGATAGGAAATTGCTCAATTCTAAACGATCAATTAAGATATCGAAGCAAACCATGAGTTAAAATTTTAGGTTGTATCAATATGATGTATTTTAGATATGAATGTTTTTTGATGTATCAAAAACATTGCCGTCTGAAGTTATTAAGCAAAACCAAATAATCATTGTTTAATTCTATAAAAAAAAGTATAAAATATTTAAACCGCTGATCAACACCTATAATAGAACAAATAATTAATACATATTATAAGTCTTTGAATCATTTATATCTTAATATTAGGATTTTTCTTTTCAATAACAGCCAGTAATCTATTATCCATTGATTTTATTGTATTTTTCTTTTACTTTAGCAGATTTAATTTCCGACATTATCGGTTTAATTGCTTTCCAGACGTCTGCTTTGCTGCTATATTGTTTGACATTTTTTTTATATAATTTCATCTTCACTGTTAACCATTGATTCTGATCAAATTCAGACCAAGTCTTCATGGTGGCCATTTAAATATCTTTTTAAAATGATCATAGATTTCACAGGCAAGCTTAAATACACGAGAAAGAGCAGTGTTGTGCATAAATACACACTTCACTTTGAAACTACATTTTTGGATCTTCTACCATGCCAAGACAGTTTTGACCATAAACATATCACTGTTCAGTTGAACCCCTTCATCAACTTTCAATGATCCTATACAGATTTGATCTCAATTCCAGCCTATATCATCACACTTCCGTCTCATTGTTGCATCCTTTTAGCTACAGGCAGGCCTGAATTGAAGGAATTTATCCTGTGGCTTATACATTAGGTCCAGCAAGTCACCCTAGATTCTTCTGTGAAAATTACTTTAAGAAATCAATTGTGAGAAATTTCTGGGCACAATCTTGACGTCTTAACATATTTGCTTCGGTAAGAGGAGATTGCCAAGGGATCTTTTTTACAGGCCCTAATTCACAAAGTAATCTATACCTTTTGCTTGACTCCCTCAATTCCAACCTTTTCATATATCCGAGTGATAATTAAATGTGGTTAATTCGTTATAACTTGCATTAGTTTACGTTCATCTCAAAGAAGGAATTTCTTAAAGCTTTTTAGCTTGTTTCAGTTCTCACCTTCTTTATCGCTCAATAATCTCGGCAAAGCTCCTTTGATATATTTCCTCAGCGTATATTTCCTCACCCAGTAACGTTTTTATTGTCTGCTTCTCCGCAGTTGTTAGATCTTTTCTTTTACCTATATTTCACCACGTGGATAAAAAGTAAATAGTTTTTATTAGATTTCAGGTCTTAAGCTCGTATTAGTTTTATCAGCACACTAACTGTACTCAGTCCATTTTAACAAATTTTAAATTTCTTAAAATCTAACCATTAAAAATGGCAGCAAATTTAGTTAAATAATTTACTAAGTGTAGAAAGAGGAGATTTTAATTTGACAAAATTGGTCCAGGATTTTTTTTTATTGAGGTTTCTTTTATTTGCATATCTTCTGAAGGCTATATATATATATATATATATATATATATATATATATATATATATATATATATAAGATGGTAGTTATAGGTCCAAAGAAAGCATAAGGATATATTTTAAAATAAGAAGGTCCACGAAGAAATTTGTATTTTTTGAATTTATTTATTTTGTTTTTATATACGTGTTATATATATGTATGTTTCCAGCTTGTTGCTTTCGTCAGAGAACATATGTGGCACAATACCTTGTTAATGGGGTACCCGATGAGACTTGAAGTCACACTTGCTTCCAGTATAAATCTCTCTCTATATAATCTGACATATATATATATATATATATATATATATATATATATATCAAGTCACCCTGACAACACAAAGCTCCTTGACTCTCTTTCTCTCTCTCCTTCCCTCTCTCTCTCTCCTTCTCTATCACTTTCTCTTTCTCTCTCTCTCTTTCACACACACTCTCTCTCTCTCTCTCTAACCATTACTATCATCTTTCCTCCTGGCAGCCTTTTGATATTGCAACTTGTGTTCGTACAGAAATGAGGTAAGTCAGTCTTTGATGCTTGTCCAATATTGGCCTGTCATTGTGCTGGGTTCTATAAGAAATGTCACTTATGAGTTTCTCTCAGGTTCTCGAGCAGTACAGCACATATCTTCTTGGGCTTACTTCAAATGGTTTGTGAGATGTGAGGGAAATGGCCGTACAGCTGCTCTTTGATCGGCTATAGTTTTCAGGATTTGATCAAGAGAGCTCGCAGCATTCTTGTGTAGTTCCTACCGATGTTTTTCTCCATGCATTTTTCTGCGTCTATGTGGTGCATCCACATAATAGTATGGACACAGTTACTATTTGGAAGAAATTGCGTTTTATTTTATCGGATAAATTATATTTCCATGATATCGATAACCTGTTAATAGCCATCCACACTTTCACTAGAATTATGGTGACATCACTTTAATTAGATAAGATGCAGCTGCCTAAGTATGTGAATGTGTCAACTTATTTTAGAAACCTACTTCGTAAAGTGGAGATGGTGCTGTTTTGCTTAAAACACACGTCCTCTGTGTTAATGGCATTCACGCAGATGTCAGTGTCTCCAGCTGCTTTCTCTAGGCTGTGCAGGAGACAAAAGACTGAGACACGAAGAACTCCAAAATCCTTCAAGCCAGCATTAAAAACAGTACAAAGTCTATTAGCCCGTGAAAGAAGAGAAATTCTCCAGTGGAACCCCGTCAAAAAAATAAGATAAGTAACTTTGGGACATTTTTTCCGTTACACCCAAATTTTGTTACCACTCTCTCTCTCTCACACGTCCTCTGTGTTAATGGCATTCACGCAGATGTCAGTGTCTCCAGCTGCTTTCTCTAGGCTGTGCAGGAGGTATTCTGCAAAGGCTGATGCATTTGTGTGAAGTGATAGATCATCTGCGTAGTCTGTGTCTTTTATAGTTTTTGCGGAATATCGTCGAATTGTGGAACCATTTTCTTTCACCAGATCTATGGACGAACGAAATTGGCAATCTAGGCAGAATATAAACAAATATGGTAGTAATGTATTACCTTTGGGGACTCCAGTGACTATGGCAAAGGAATATCCATCAAGTGAGTGAACTCTTGCTTTCGTATTTTCGTAAAGCATCATTATGAAGGTAACAACTTATTTGGGAAGTAGTTGTAATAATATCACGGACTGTTTCTCTACGTGCCCGATTACAATCCCTTGGCGTAGGAATACACACACACACTCTCGCATTCAGAATAAAGATGCCCTAGCTAAAGCACGCTCGTCTTATGTTATTTTTAAGCCTGCAAACATACTAACACCCGCAACAACAACAATATATTACTGTAGTGTTAGCCCCATCTTTTCTCTGTGTATGGAATCAACACCAAAGAGAAATTAAGGGACAGTAGTTTGGTTTAAAGATTCTTTACTCGTACTTCTTCAAGAATTCGATTGATTGTCAGAATCTGTGACAGTTTGGAGCGATTCCGTTCTGATTTTACCGAAGTATTTTCTTCATTTTGGGTCAGGTACGATTTAAAAGCTCGTTATTACAAAACTTAGCAGCTACAGCTATGCATTTGTAGGTCTTAGCAATTTCGATGCCACCATTTTTGTGGAAGATTTTCGTTTATTTCACTTTTGAATTTAATTTATTGGCAGTATATAACTATATCATCATCATCATCATCATGTCGTGCCGCTAGCACGGATATCCCCGACCCTATCTCGCCACTTCTCCCTATCATTCATTGCCTGTGGCAGGTCTTCAGGGCTACACCCGTATCCTCACATAGCAGCTGTATGTATGTTCGAGCTGGTCGTCCTACTTTTGCTTGGCCATATGCGGGGGTCCATAGGAGTACATCATTTATGAGCTCGTCCCTGCTTCTCCAGCAGTGTCCTGCATGTCTGGTTCGTCTAGCTTGGATAGTTTTCGTGATGGGAGGTAGGTGGCTGTATAGTTGGTACCTTGTGGGGTGTTGCTGCCAGGACTTGTTCAATATTGCTCGCGACATTCTTGTGTAACTACCGTCTAGCTTTTTCTCCAACCGTTTAGTTAGCGTCCAAGGAGTGCATCCATATCGCGGTATCGATACGACCGCTGCTTGGAAGAAACTGCGTTTCATTTTATCGGTCAGGTCTGATTTCCATATGATCGAAAGCCTATCGATAGATGTCCATGCCTTCGTTAACCGTGTATCGATGTCTTTTTCGGTTGGTGAGAGGCTGCTTTCTAGGTAGGTGAATTTGTCTACCAGTTTCAGAGAGGTTCCATCTAGCGTGGAAATGTCGCCTGTTTGATTATAGCACATATATTCAGTTTTGTGTGCATTGACATGGAGGCCAATACCTGCGGCAGCTCGTTCCAAACTATGCAGTAGTGTTTCGGCTTGGTTGGGTGTATTCGCCAGTATCGCTATGTCATCGACGTAGTCGGCGTTTGTAACTTTTTGGGGGTACCTTCTACTTCTTTTCTTTTTCAGCTTAAAGCCGTTTTCTCTGATTTTATCAATCGAAATTGTCTTCCAAAATTCAGTAGGTATTTCTCTGAGGCCTTCAGCTTTTCTCATTTAATTCTTTTCAATACAGGTTCAAGCTCTTTCTCCGTAGACCTTCATAGTTTGACGTCTAGTTGGTCATAAATGATTTTTGATAATTTTATCAGTAATTTTAAGTAGGTGTGTAATTTTTAAAAGTTCTTTTTGAAGCCCATAGCGGCACTCCTCGCGGTGATGTGCGATTCCTCAGTGGCATTTGTGGGACCGTAGCAAGAGGTGATCGCTATGCAGGGTTGCCATTAAATAGAGCGCATAATTCGCAGCAAGGTTCTCTCATTTAGGTTTTTGCGCTTTTAAGGCAAGAGGACTGAGATGCATTCCTCCACTTCTTATTGCTGCGTTGATGACCGTTCACAACCTTCTCCCTCTGTAGGTTAAGAGAGTGAAATATTTCGCACTGGCAAATAGATTTAGAAATGTTCGGCTCATGTAGACATTGGACTAGCAGTGAAAATACTTATTTTTAAATCTGAGAATATAAATTGT